>CM065736.1:5515605-5518105 GCA_033310375.1 Conus canariensis | reverse complement strand
TCACCCCCTACTGGCCTCATTCCCCCTCATTGTAGCCCCCACCCCTCACCCCCTACTGGCCTCATTCCCCCCTCATTGTAGCCTCAACCCCTCACCCCCTACTGGCCTCATTCCCCCCTCATTGTATCCCCCACCCCTCACCCCCTACTGGCCTCATTCCCCCCTCATTGTAGCCTCAACCCCTCACCCCCTACTGGCCTCATTCCCCCTCATTATAGCCTCCACCCCTCACCCCTACTGGCCTCATTCCCCCTCATTATAGCCCCCACCCCTCACCCCCTACTGGCCTCATTCCCCCTCATTGTAGCCTCCATCCCTCACCCCCTACTGGCCTCATTCCCCCCTCATTATAGCCTCCACCCCTCACCCCCTACTGGCCTCATTCCCCCTCATTTTAGCCCCAGCCCCTCACCCCCTACTGGCATCACCCCCCCCCCCTCATTATAGCCTCCACCCCTCACCCCCTACTGGCCTCATTCCAACTTCATTATAGCCCCAGCCCCTCACCCCCTACTGGCATCCCCCCCCCCTCATTATAGCCTCCACCCCTCACCCCCTACTGGCCTCATTCCAACTTCATTATAGCCCCAGCCCCACACCCCATACTGACCAGCTTTCAAGCATAGATCTGTCTAGCTTGTGTGCTGAAAAAACAAACAAACAAACAAACAAACAGCACTATCAGCAAGTCAACACTGTCAGACACTAATACTACCGAGAGCCGTCAAAGAAGAGATGCTGATACTGGATAGTATAACAGAAGAACATCAAACGCCAACATTTGTTTGCAGCTTGTTTGTTTATCACAGATTGAAACGCCACACAGTGTGGTGAATGCTTGCTCTTGTTTCATCAGAGAATGGAAAATGAATGACGTCAAGACCAGTCGTTCTTCTATTATGGGATGACATTCAGAGAAATGTCCAGACAGTTTGTTTTGCTCTGTTATGGGATTAAACACAAAGAGGTTTAACACCTGCGTTTGTCATATTTTAAAGAAAAGAAAGAAGTGTTAAATGCTGGTCTTTGATTAATAATGGAAATAAACGGAGAGATTTTCACGAGAGTCGTTCTCGTTCAAGATTAGACACAAAGAGGTATCAAGGCTGATTTTTATGACAAGATTAGACATAAAAGGTTACTTCCGGTCGTTACAAAGTTTCAGGATTAAAGACAAAGAGGTATTTACTTGAAGTCGCTCTATTTCATGATAGAATGGTTAATGTATTTCAGAATTAATCCGGAAGATGTTTTCTTCTGTCTGTTTGTCTGCCTGTCTGTCTATCTGTCCGTCTGTCTGTCTGTCTGGCTCTCTCTCTCTCTCTCTCTCTCTCTCTCTCTCTCTCTCTCGCTCTCTCTCTCGTACTCACTACCCTCCCTTCCTCGACTACCATCCCCTTCCTCTCTCAACACCACTTAAGCCCCCTGGTCTATGTCTTCTGTGAGCACCCTCTCTGTCCATGTTGTGTGACACGTAAAACATGGCCCACAACAGATTCCTCTTGCTGTGTGACGTGTAAACCATGGCCAACAACAGATTTCCCTTGCTGTGTGACACGTAAACCATGGCCCACAACAGATTCCTCTTGCTGTGTGACGTGTAAACCATGGCCCACAACAGATTCCCGTTGCTGTGTGAGATTAACCCATGGCCCACAACAGATTCCCCTTGCTGTGTGACATGTAACCCATGGCCCACAACAGATTCCCCTTGCTGTGTGACATGTAAACCATGGCCCACAACAGATTCCCCTTGCTGTGTGACATGTAAACCATGGCCCACAACAGATTCCCCTTGCTGTGTGACATGTAACCCATGGCCCACAACAGATTCCCCTTGCTGTGTGACATGTAACCCATGGCCCACAACAGATTCCCCTTGCTGTGTGACATGTAACCCATGGCCCACAACAGATTCCCCTTGCTGTGTAACATGTAACCCATGGCCCACAACAGATTCCCGTTGCTGTGTGACATGTAAACCATGGCCCACAACAGATTCCTCTTGCTGTGTGACATGTAACCCATGGCCCACAACAGATTCCCCTTGCTGTGTGACATTAACCTATGGCCCACAACAGATTCCCCTTGCTGTGTGACATTTAACCCATGGCCCACAACAGATTCCCCTTGCTGTGTGACATGTAACCCATGGCCCACAACAGATTCCCCTTGCTGTGTGACATGTAACCAATGGCCCACAACAGATTCCCCTTGCTGTGTGACATTAACCCATGGCCCACAACAGATTCCCCTTGCTGTGTGACATTAACCCATGGCCCACAACAGATTCCTCTTGCTGTGTGACATTAACCCATGGCCCACAACAGATTCCCCTTGCTGTGTGACATTAACCCATGGCCCACAACAGATTCCCCTTGCTGTGTGACATTAACCCATGGCCCACAACAGATTCCCGTTGCTGTGTGACATTAACCCATGGCCCACAACAGATTCCCCTTGCTGTGTGACATTAACCCATGGCCCACAACAGATTCCC
>CM065736.1:5470605-5510605 GCA_033310375.1 Conus canariensis | reverse complement strand
TCACACCTCTTCCCAGCCATTTTCTCCTTCCCAACCACCATTCCAGTCTGCCCACCTTCGCTCCCTCTCCCGTTTTCTCTCGCCCTGCGCGTTTTCAAAGTTTTGCTATGAGTATTCAAAATATTAACTTTAATTGTTATGGAGATTTTTTAAATAATCGAAATCAAGTACATGTTACGTTCTTCCACAACTGTAGCAAAATCTTATCATCAGAGAGGGGAAAGGAATGGGAGGATTCAGAAATCGTTCCTTCTTTTCCTTTTCACAAAATGTGCTTTTAGCCATTGTGTTAATGCATGCATTCTGAATGATTCCAAAGTGGGCAGAATTCTAGCTTTGCCCGCCAGGTCTACAAATGTGCCACGAAAAGATTTACTAACTGAAAACCACTAATTTACTCTCCTGTTCCGTGTCCCCACCTAACCCCTTTGTATTCAGTCCTGGAATTAACGGCCCTCATACACGGCTCACAACGTCGCCTCTTTAAAAGACAACATCTTTTGGGAAGTAGTATGGTTGAATTAACTGAAATACACGCCCACTTTTAATGTTTATATTGTAACCTGGCTTTTTAGCCTGTGGAAGTTGCTTTTTAAACTGAAACAGAAACAAGACATGCTTGTGGGTGAGTCAGTTTCGAAAGAAAGGGACCTTTACATCCTGGGCTCATCTCTTCCCCCTCCCTTTCCCTCACACAAGATGACTTTCTGCAAACTCTTAAACTGTTTGAATACCAAAGCTCTATTCAAGCTTGACGACCTTTTTCAAACCTGGTCTTCTCAGTGGCTTTACTCCTCCTCCACCACATCTCGTCCACAGCCAATTGACCCTGGCGCTTGACCCGTTGCAGCCCTGGCACCAGCAATCCACAGAGAGCACTATCGACTTGTTATTGGACAACTCACTGGAGGACACGCCGCACTGCTGCTGAAGCACTTAGTGGTGTTCAATGGCACCTGTTCTGATCTTATACACATAGGACACCACTATGCCCCTTTCTGACGACTGTAGATGCTTAGTTGTGGCGTGTGCATTCCCTTCCTGAGAGCGCCAGCTCGTCCATCCAGCAACAGAGCCCATGAGCTTGTGATGCCAGCGACCTCAACATGAAATCACCAAGGGCGGTGACGTGGAGCGAAAATCAAACCTGAGATGGCCGTGCCAGCAGGGCTTCAAGCGCCACAGAAACTGAGATCCTATTATACCGACTGATGAACATGAGGAAGACGAAAGGATGATACAAAGTTCCATTGTGGTCTCAGACTGCGTGACAGCATTGCACTTCAGGCTCACTTACATGATATGTCCTGGCATTGACCAGGCCTGAGAAATACAGATACCTGCTGCCCTGGTCATGAAATCTGAGCAACACTCTCAGAGGCGTATCTACAAAGTGGATGAAACTCGACTGAATTATTCCAGTCTTCCAAACTGAGCCTACAGTAAACTCAACTCTGGGTGGGAATCAGTCGAGGCAGAAAGATCCCACATATAAATGGTCCTGATGCAAATTGAACCCAATACCTCCCAGCCAGGAATCCCCAATGCTATCACTACCCGCAGCAGGTAACGCTGGATGACTTTTCTGCAAAAATTTTCGGAAGCTGTCTGAAGCTGTGAAATCCCCCTTTTAATGGCTCTAAAATTTCGCTTTTCCGCAATCCTATACTTTTTTCTTTTTGTTTCGTCTGAAGTATGGAGATCTTGCATTTCACTTTTCCACGATCCTGTCCGCATCTCTCGCTGTTGACTTCTTACAATTGGGATCTTGGGTTTCGGTTTTTCACAGTCCAACACCATGCCATATTCTTAGATTCTGAAATCTTGGGCTCTTTCACTTCCGTTTTCCACAATCCGAACCCCATCTCTTGCTGTTGACTTCTGAAATTTGAGGATCATCGGTTTTCCACAATCATACACCATGTCTCACTGTTGACTCGTGAAATTTTGCGATCTGGTATTTCACTTTTCCACAATCCTATATCCATCTCTTGCTGTTGACTTCTGAAACTTGAGAATCTTGGTTTTCCACAATCATACACCATGTCTGATTGTTGACTTGTGAAATTTTGCGATCTTACATTTCACTTTTCCACAGTCCTATATCCATTCCTTATTTTTGACTTTTGAAATTCGGGAGATCTTGCGTTTTAGTTTTCCATAATCCTACACAATGTCTTGTTGTTGATCTCTAAAATTCGAGGATCTTGCATTTCACTTTTCTCCTATACTATACATATTCTTCAATGCTGACATTTGAGACATGATCTTACATTTCACTTTTCCATCATCCCAACCCCTTCCCTTAACTGTGACTTTAACATAGTAGGGGACATGCAGAAGGGAATCACCTTGTTGCGATGACTGATAACAGCGTCTACGATTACCTTGTAGTACATGGGACAATAAAGGGGTTTGTACCACATCCAAGTGTGAACATCTCGGCCTTGTTTCCAAGACTTGCTTTTATATGATTCTGAACATATCACACTTTAAACTCGAATTTAAAGGTACAAATCAGCTTACGAATTGTCCTGATGGCATAACTTCGGTTTTTGAACCTTCTTCCATTTTCTGTTTTATGTCGAGACAAAGAACATGTTGTTTTGACGTTTACTTTTAGCTTTTTAAATAACTGAGTGTTTCCAATATGTTTTCAGAGCTTTCGTTGTTGTGGACGTCATTCTACACGTCACACAGCTGGATGAATGAATGAATGAAAGAATTAGTCGGCGGTCATAGTGGGCCGTGGTTTTGACAGCCGTGTCCCGCTCGGCAGACCGGATCCGTGAAAGCGGCCATAGACAATCCATGCTAGATCTATTGCTATTCTTGATATGAAAATCCCATACATTCCTGCCACCTATATGAAATTGATCTTTCCCTAAAATCGTGCAAAAAAAAAAGCAATTATTTCTTCTATACCTTGATTTGTCTATACAAAACCATATCCTAACGTACACAGTTTACAGTGGATATTTGTGCCCAGTTTCTTTTGTCGCGTGAATCTAGATCTAGCAGCATTCTTTCGGCTTTGCGAGAGAGAGAGAGAGAGAGAGAGAGAGAGAGAGAGAGCACGGCCGGCGGAACGACGGGTTGAAAATTCCGGGATGGCCCGGCCGCTCCAATATGGCCGTCACTGATGACGCCACAAAGGAGTTGAGCTGGGCAGGATCTTTAAACCGGGCCGTGCAAAGCACGGCCGTGTTTCGCACAGGTTTACTATGGTCGCCACCTTAAATTAATGAATGAACAAATGACTGAATGGATGAATGAATGAATGAGTAAGCAAATGAATGAATACATGAACGAATGAATTAATTAATAGATTAATAAATGAATAAATGAACGTTCTGCTTTTATAGTTAGCACGTTGAGAAGTTACTTTGTAAGTTTAAATAAATAAAATCTTTGTGTGTGTGTGTGTGTGTGTGTGTGTGTGTGTGTGTGTGTGTGTGTGTGTGTGTGTGTGTGTGTGTGTGTGTGTGTGTGTGTGTGTGTGTGTGTGTGTGTGTGTGTGTGTGTGTGTGTACACATGCGCGCATACTGTGTGTGTGTGTGTGTGTGTGTGTGTGTGTGTGTGTGTGTGTCTGTGTGTGTGTGTGTGTGCTATCAAGCGTGTTTTTGTTGACAGGATTCCCGAGAGTGTAGATGTATGGACCAAGATGAAGTTTGTATATTCTGTCGACCCCCTCACTGACCAGCTAAACGGACTGCAAGGGAAAACTCTGATCGAGACTGAATGTGACTTGAACTACTACAGATTCCTTAGGAAACTGGACCTTTTGAGGCTCTTCCTGGGAAAAGGGGACATGTAATCCACCTCTTCTCATCCAACTCTGTCCCATCAGCAACTCCTGGGGAAAACTGGACATGGAGTCCACTTCTTCTCTCCTGAAACTGTTTTGTTGCTAATGTCTTTGGAAAAGCAGACATGCAGTCCACCTGTCTACTTCTCCCCGGATGCTGCTTCATCACCAACTCTCCAGAGAAACTGAACATGTAATCTGCCCCTTCATTTCTCACCTGATACTTCTCCATTCGCAACGTCCTGCGAAGACTGGACATGTTGTCCAGCATTTCTCGCGTGATATTGTTTCTTTTGCAACTTCAGAGGAATACTGGACATGCAGTCCACTCTTCGTGTCTCTCCTGATACTGTACCATTGGTGACTTCTTGGTGAAACTGTGCCTGTAGCCTACCTGTCTTGTCCTCAGATCGGACTGGCAACTTCTGTGGGAAATTGGACGTGTGGTCTAAATCTTTTTTCCTGACACTATATTTGTAGCAACCTCCTGGAGAGACAGTCTGCGTAGCCTGCTTCTCCTGTCTTCATGATGCCTGATTTACAACATGTTAGAGAGATTGTCTGTGTAGCCTACTTCTCGTTTCCTGATGTTACATTTACAAGTTTTGGGGGACATTTTCTATGGAATTTGTATCTTCTTTCCTGGTGTTGTCTCGTTTCCAGTATCTTATGGATATTGGCAACGTTGTCTACTTTTTTCCTGATGTCTCATTCACAACAATTGGGGGGAAGTGTACCTGTAGCTCATGTTGTGTGTTTCTATTGTGTTTGTTTTTCATCTTTCCATTGTAGCTGACTTCACATACTTCTGTTGTAGCTTATCTGTCATGTGTTTCTTTTCCTTATCATTCATCTATCATAGCTCATCTTTCATCTCTTGGTTGGACCTTACTTTTTACCTCTATTGTAGCCTATCTCTTTGTTGCAGTTAACCTTCTGTCTCTGTAACGCAGCTTATCTTTCATCTCTCCATTGTTGAGTACCTTTCATATCTCTGTTGATGTTTCTTTTAACAGTCACCTTCACAAGCGTGCCTCTATTGACAGAACATTCGCCTTACAGACTCTACTTTTTCTTACAGCCGGCATGGTCGCGAGAAAGTTACCTGGTGACTTTGAGTCAAAGATTGTCGCATATTGGAATAAAACCCTAGCGTTGTAACCAGATTCTTTTCTTTGCTTACGATAAACAAACCTAAAAAAAACCTCAGATGTTCTCTGTGTGTTGTGTGTGTGGATGTGTGTGTGTGTGTGTGTGTGTGTGTGTGTGTGTGTGTGTGTGTGTGCGTGTGTGTGTGTGTGTGTGCGTGCGTGGTGTGTGTGTGTGTGTGTGTGTGTGTGTGTGTGTGTGTTGTGTGTGTGTGTGTGTGTGTGCTCGTGCGTGCATGTGTGTGTGTGTGTGTGGTGTGTGTGTGTGTGTGTGTGTGTGTGTGTGTGTTTCTTGGTGGTGTGAAACTGAGTTGGTTGCTTTGAACTTTCAGTGCCAGTGTATCCTAACAAAAAGTGTTGGTTTGCCTCAGTGTTCACTGGTTTGTTAAATGTTTAGATACTGAAGCGGACAATATAGCGCGACCGAAAACAAAGCAGAATGGAAAAAAAAAACACAGAGCAAAATACAAAGTAATGCTTGTTTGGTATATAACATAAACAATTCACGTGAATTTTCGACTAGAATGTCGTGTTCCCATTTAAAAAGTAATACACATTAAGAATAAACAAATTAATCCCCCCCCCCTTCCCCAACCCCCCGTGCCATTCCATATGGGTGCTAACAGCAGAAGTCACGTGTTTGTTGTTTCATGTGTGTTGCATAGAAGCTGAAAGAGAGACAAATCCTGACGACATGAAGCAAGAAACTGGTGCAAAGGCTGTTGCTGCCACGTCTGTTGATAACGTCCCCTGCACGGTTTACGCTTTACACACACTCACTCTCCCTCACCACACACCTCACCACACACACACACACACACACACACACACACACACACACACACACACCACCATGCACGCTCCATTGCTTTTAAAAGGATATGACCGCCTTGAGACTTTCCCTCCTGTGACTGTTGACACCTGATTCTACAGAGAAATTGGGGTTTGGGTCTTTGTACACACATGCCCCATGGATGGTCCCAACTACCAGGTCATACGGTGGCTTTGGGACAGCCAAAGCCTGTACAAGCCTACTATAAAATGGTGTATCAATGAACAGCCGAGCAATTCGAAATTCTCCTACTGTTCTATCAACCTGCCTATACTGCTGTGTCTTAACCATGGATTCTTTCACCATTACACCTGTGCATCCAGAATCTCTTATGACACTGACCACATTTTTCCCTACTCTGCCTTTGTGTGCATCTATGTTATCCATCAAACCTGTGAATACACAGCCCAGTCCAGATAAAATGACACTGTCATCTTGATCTTATATCTCTACCTGCCTGTCTGTTGGCCTGACCCTCATTGCAGCAGCTTTTTCTGACTTGAATATACAGTCCCTAGCTAAATGTTCTGTCTTACTAGCACACGAAACAGGCAAGCCTTGTGCACTTACCTCTTTGCCTTCATCTTTGTTTGCTCACGTGATGCCAGGGGCCTACAGGTGTGCAGTCCCAACCTATTGTGTGGGGAACGTCCTGGTCTGCTATCTTCTGGATATGTCTCCAGGCCGTCTTCTTCTTGTAGTGGCAAGTCTACCCTTGCCTCGCGATAATTTTCTGCCACCTCCCGTACTTCAGCAACTGTTTCTGCTTTCTTCTCCTCGGTGTGTATGGTGAGGCCAGGCCCACAACCATCAAGTCACTGTCCTTTCATAACTAATGTCTTGAGGCCTTCAAAATTACAGTGCCCTCCACACAGTTCTACCCACTTGTTAAAGTAGTGATCCAGCCTTACTTCTGGCGCGATTTGCGCCTCGCGATATTTTGCGCCTAGATCCTTCTTCAATTAAATCATAAGTTTTAAGTACCGCCTGTTTCACCTTGTTAAAATCCCTCTGTTCGGCTTTAGGTAAGATAGACACAGTGTGCAGAACACGACCTATCAACAAGGCAGACAGGTTTATTGCCCATACATCCTCAGGCCACCGTTCATGCTCCACAAACGATTCAAAACGACTTATATAGATGTCTCTTCTCTCAAAAGTGGGAGTTTAGGGTTAGGTGCAAAATTTAGTCTGTGGCTAACTGACTCAGAATTGGTGTCAGTTTCACCATGGTTTTCAGATTTGATTCATTCCAGGTCAGTTTGCTTGACAACCGATTCAGTTTCAAGTCCACGTCTCTTGGCCTCAGCCTCTTGAGTTCCTTTTCACAGCTGTTAGCTGTTCCTGTTCAAACTTCCTCCTTTCAGCCCTTTCATTCCTTTTTAGTCTTCTGAGCTGCTGAGCTTCAACGAACTTACAGAGTTCATCTCCACTATGTCCCAGTTTCTCCCCTAAACTGACCAGGTGCATGAGAGTAGAACTTTCTTTAGCCATTTTATTCGTTTTAGCACCACTAAAACAGTTACGCCTGTTAAGCCGGAAAAAGTCAGTAAATAGTTTATCTATTTAACGCAATGGATACACAACCAAATGGTAGTGTACCTAACGCAGAATCGCCTTAATCTTTAAGCACAGCTTCTGTGAAAGTTAGGGCTAGAATCTTGTTCTTCATTCCTTCAGACGACCTTTGATTAATACAACAGCCACACACACAAGCCAATACTCAAAAGGGAAATAATTAGAAAGAGCTCATTATAATTGCCTTTAGAGAATGCTTCACCGCGGTACTACTCTAGCACTGTCTTTGTTTCCCCCTTGAGACTAATTTGGGCCATGCATCTTTTCAGGCTCGTCACTTTGTCCAGGAAAACTGAAATTGTGAGGGTATTGCTTAAATGAACAAAGTTGATGCATCAATCAGGTGTAAGACACAAAGTTGATCTCTGCACTTAAACATGCATATGTGCATTCATGCACCTATCACAGTAATATGCATAGCAGCTACACACACACACACAACACATACACACACACACAACGCACGCACGCACGCACGCACGCACGCACGCACACACGCACACACACACACATGCACGCACGCACGCACGCACGCACGCACACACGCACACGGACAAACACACACACACACACACACACACACACACACACACACACACACACACACACAGAGCCAATTACAGGGACACAGGCGATTTCAATGATCAGTCTTAAGGTACAGCGATCGCCTTGTTCTAAAGCGTGATGCCAAGTGTCAGGAAGGCTTGAGGATTGTAACACCAGCCCCACGATGGACTGCATGATGGGCTCACGTGTGTTTGGGGATGTAGAGAATGCTACAGGAGTGGTTCAGATAGTCAGATAGTCAGGTAGATAGTGGAGACAGAAGGCACATCTAACATTAACCAATACACCAGAATCCAATTGAACATGCATTTATTTATTTTCTTCTGCACAATAGACAGTACCGTTAGCCAAGCCCAATTCTATGTTGACGCACTTAGACGAAGTCCTAGTTTCGTAAATATAAACCTAAGGTTAACAAGATATATGGAGTCACATTTACCTTGTAACAAGCAGAATGTTGCTGAGGCCCACGTGCACTACTGTTCAGATGCCAGGGGAAGAGCGAGCGGAAGTTGATATCGTTAGTTTACATATAAGCTTTTGCCCGAGTCTGAATTGAAAAGCCGTGGCGTGGCACGCGTTGACACTTACTTGCTTCCGCAGTGAGAGAACACCAGGCACTGGACATTATCAAGGTCTGATTCATTAGTAACCAACAGCTCGGGGAGAGGGGGTGGGGGGAGGGGCATAGAAATGTGAGGGAAATGTGAGGAGTGGGGTGAGTGGGGGTGAGAGGGGGGCACGGGAGGGCTAAGAATGTACGCCCATCATGCAGTCCATCGTGGGGCTGTTGCTGGTTTTACGATCCTCAAGCCTTCCTGACACTTGGCATCACGCTTTAGAACAAGGCGATCGCTGTACCTTAAGACTGACCATTGAAATCACCATGTCCCTGTAATTGGCTGTGGTGTGTGTGTGTGTGTGTGTGTGTGTGTGTGTGTTGTGTGTGTGTGTGTGTGTGTGTGTGTGTGTGTAGTTCCTATGTATATCACTCTGTGATACACCCACCGAACATTCCACTCTGTCTGGAAATGGGGTGCCATGCATTTGCTTCTCTTCTGACATGACTGAGAACGAAATATATAGATCACACTCTACATATAATTACACATGAAAACTCCGAATGCACAAAAAAGGATATAATCAAACACAAAAGATAAACCAACCATTGTGGTGAAGGATATAATCAAACACAAAAGATAAACCAACCATTGTGGTGAAGGATATAATCAAACACAAAAGATAAACCAACCATTGTGGTGAAGGATATAATCAAACACAAAAGATAAACCAACCACTGTGGTGAAGTGGTCAATGTCACAGATTCCTTGCTGGGAGGTCATGGGTTCAATTCTGATCAGAGCCATGTGGGATTTTTCTGCCCTGACTGGCTTCTACCCAGAGTTGAGTTTGCCAGGGGATCAGTGGGGAAGACTGGAACCACACAGCCGAGTTTCATCCACTTAAGGGATGCGTCTCTGAGAGTGTTGCTCAAATTTCCTGACCAACACTGCAGGTGTCTGTATCTCTCAAGTCTGGTTGATGCCAGGGTACAGTATTATGAAAGTAAGCATAAAGTTCAGTCTCAGACCGGCATGGAAATATGTGGCATCATCTTCATGGTCCTCATTCTCATCAATCAGCATTAAAAAAAAGTCTCAAATTCTGTGGCTCTTCATGCCCTTGTCCCATGGTGACCTCAGTTTTTGTGCTCTCTCCACGTCCCTTGCCATGGTTTGATTCTCGGGTCACTGGTATCGGCGAGTTCATGGGGGCTGTTGTTGGACGGATGTCGTGGTACCCTCCAAAGGGAGAGCTCACTCATACTGGCTGCACGACTAAGCAGTTATTGCCGTCAGTAGAGGGCTTAGTATGTTATGTCCTGCAAATGTTGCATCAGAACAGGCACCACTGAACAACACCGAAGTGACTCGGCAGAAGTTCATCGTCTCCTCCAGTGGGCTGCCTCTTGATGACTTGACATTGACTGCTCCCTGTGGATTGTCAGTGCCAAGGCTGCGGTGGGCCGGGCTGGGCTGTGGCTGTGAACGGGGGCTGGAATAGTGGCGTGGGTGCAATGCCACTGAGGTGGTACGGAAAGTGGGATAGAAAAACAGAACCCACACAAGGGATCAATACTTCCTAATCCTGCTTCACATGCTACAATGGCTTCCTACCTGGCGAAGTTTACACACACACACACACACACACACACACAGGATTTGCACACAATACCACAGTTCCCAAACAAGTCACTGCAAATTGCTTTAGTACCAAGTGATGGTGACGCCTTGAGTTGTCTGGCACCAGATTCCAGGACTGGCTCTCCATGGTCATCTCTAGTACTCTTGTTTGATGTAGAAGTTTTTCTTCTTTTCTGGGCTTTGGACTTGGGTTTTCATTGATGTAGAAGTCTTCTTCGTTTCTTCTTCATCCACCTCTGGGTTTCGGAGTTAGTCCAGAACACACCAGCACTGAAATTTCAAAGCAACCGACTCCCCCCCATCCCCCCCCTCTCTCTCTCTCTCTGTCACACACACACACACACACACACACACACAACACATCACACACACACACACACACACACTACACACACACAACACACACACACACACACACACAGAGCTTCTGTTTATTATATTTTTTATTATTAGCAAAGAAAGGAATCCAGGCACAAGCGTATTATTGTTAGCAAAGAAAGGAATCCAGGCACAAAGCGAGACTATTGTTCCAATTTGTGACAAGCGTTATTGTTAGCAAAGAAAGGAATCCAGGCACAAAGCGAGAGTATTGTTCCAATTTGTGACAAGCGTTATTGTTAGCAAAGAAAGGAATCCAGGCACAAAGCGAGACTATTGTTCCAATTTGTGATAAGCGTTGACACAAAGTCATCAGGTAACTTTCTCGCTACCTTGTCGGCCGGAAAGAAGAAGTAGAGAGTCTATAAGGCGAAGGTTCTGTCAATTGAAACACGCTCGTAAAGGCGACGACTACAGAGAACATCAACAGAGACATGAAAGGTACTCCACAAAAGAGAGATGAAAGGTAAACTACAATAAAGAGAAATTTAATAAAGAAAACGGGTTAGTTATCGCCAAGGACACAAACAGATTACAGGACAACTACAATAAAGAGATAAAGGGAAGCTACAATGGAGAGACGAAAGATAAGCTACATTAGAGAGGTGAAGGGTAAAAGTGCAAGAAAGAGATCACAGGTAAGCCATAACATAGATGAAAAGTACACTACAATCGAGGAGTGAAATGTCAGCTACGATAGAGAAATGAAGGAGAGGATAAAAAAAGATGAAATGTAAGCTACAACAGAGAACTGGAAGGCAAGCTGCAGCAAAGAGATATAACATAAACTACACCTACACGTTCTTCGAGAAGTTGTAAATGAGACATTATGAAAGAAAACAAAAAGGCAATGTAGCCATCATCTCCGAGAGACATCAGGAGAGGAGAAGTAGGCAACATATCCACGAGACATTGTAAATGAGTAGACTGCACAGACAATGTCTCCAAGAGATTGTAAATAAGCCAACACCAGAAAGGACAAGTAGACTGCACAGACAATGTCTCCAAGAAATTGTAAATAAGCCAACATCAGAAAGGACAAGTAGACTGCACAGATAATGTCTCCAAGAAATTTGTAAACGAGACATCAACAAGAAAGGAGAATAGGCTACATGGACAGTCTCTCTGAGAAGTTGCTACTGGGACAGCATCAGGAAAGATTTAGGCCACACATCTAATTTCCCCTAGAGGCTGCCAATGCGGTTTTTTAAGGAAAAGACAGGTAAGCTACACGTACAGTTTCACACAGAAGGTGCTGAGGGATTATCAGAAATTGGAGAAGCAGGCTAAACAGATAATTCAACCAAGAAGTTACCAATGGAGAGACTGTGTGTCCAGTATTCCACAGAAGTTGCTAAAAGAATAACATCTGGAGAAAAGAGGTGGACTACATATCCAATTTTCCCCTGAAGTTGATAATAGAACATGTTCAGGAGAGAAATGAAGAGGTGGACTTACAAGTCCAGCTTTCCGAAAAAAACTTGCTCATGAAACCGTATCTGGAAAGAAGAAGTGGACTATAGTCTAGTTTGTTTATTTCTGAGAACTTGCCAAAGGAACAGTCTCAGGAGAGAAGAGGTGGATTAACTGACTAATGTTTTCAAAGAGCTGCTGATAGAACAGTACAGGAAGATAGAAGGTGGATTACGACTCCAATTCTCCCAGGAAGTGGCTCATAGCAGGCTCGCAAGGAATGTGTCGTACTCCATCTCAGATCGAGTCTCGACTAGGGTATGCGAATCCAGTCCGTGCAGATCGTCAGAGATCGCGCTGGCAAAGTATGAAAACTTCATCTGGGTCCATGGTGATAAATTCTCGGGAACCCTGTGAACAACAAAGCGCGCGCGCACACGCATGCACACACACACACACACACACACACACAACACACACACACACAGAATGCACACACACACACACACACACACACACACACACACACGCATTCGCAAACGCGGACACACACACACACACACACACACACACACACACACACACACACACACACATACACACAAGCATGCAGACATACACGCACGCAAAGATTTGATTTATTCAAACATAACTTCTCAATGTGCTAAATAGTAAACTGAACATTCATTCATTTATTCATTCATTTATTTTCTACTCATTTATTAACCCACCCATTCATCACCGTTCATTCATTAATTTACGCGTTCATTCATGTATTCATCCATTTGAGGTACATGTAGAAGAGTGTCCAAAAAGACAAATTAATCTATAAAAGCGGATTGGAAACGCTCAGTTATTTGATTCTTTCCAAGGCGACAGGTAAACAGAAAGGACACATGTTCCTTGTCTCAACATTAAAAGGAAACTGAAGAAGGTTCAAAAACTGAAGTTATACCCTTCAGTACAATTCTTAAGCTGATTTGTGCCTTGAAATGTAGGTCTAAAGTGTGATGCGTTCAGTATCACGAAAAGCAGGTCTTAGAAATAAGGCCGAGATGTTTACACTTGATATGACACAAATTTGTCTATTGTCCCAAGTCCATCAAGGTAATAGCACATGCTAGTATCAGTCATGTGCAACAAGGTGATTTCCTTCTGAATGTCCCCCACTACATTTAAGTCACCAATAAGGGAAGGGTGTGGGATTGCGGAAAAGCAGAATACAAGATCACCATATTTTAAATGTCAGCACCGAGAGGTGGAAAAAAAACACCCAAATGTCAGAGGTCAACAATGAGAGAGGTATACAGAAGTATGGGATTGTAGAAAGTGAAGTGTAACATCCCGAAATGTCGAAAGCCAACTATAGGACATAGGTTGTGATTGTGGAAAACTGAGGATCCTAAGATTTCCGAAGTCAACAGCAAGAGATGGGGATAGGATTGTGGATTCCTGGCGCCAGGGCTGCAACAGGAGAAGCATGGATGTGCTGTGGGCGAGAAATGCGTGGATGTGGCTGTGGGCGAGAAATGCGTGGCGTGCAGGTTAGTCCACTGAGGTGGCACAGAAGACCAGATTTGAAAAAGTCACCGACCTTCAGTAAGATTTTGGTACTGAGACAAGAGTTCACAGAAAGTCGTTATTGTGCAAGGGGAAGGGAAAAGATGAGCCTGGAATGTAAAGGTCCCTTTCTTTCGAAACTGACTCGGCTCCAAGCACGTCTTATTCCTGTTTAAAGCTAACGTGAAGTTCATGGGCCAAAAAGTCCGGTTTCAAAATGAACACAAAAATAGGCGTGTATTTCAGTTAATTCAAACATATTACTTGACGAAAGATACCATCTTTTCAAGAGGTTATCTGGTGGGCCGTGTATAAGTGCTGTTATATTCGAGGACTATATACAGGTAGGCTAAGTGGGTGCACATGACAGGAGATCAGATCAGTGGTTTTAAGATAGCAAATCTTTTCATAGCACACTTGTAGAGCTGATGGGCAAAGACAGAATTCCGACAATACCCAGTGTGGAATCACGCAGAATGTATACATCAAGATAATCACTAAAAATACACTTTAGAAAAAGTCTCACGCTGTTCAAGACCAGAATGGAAATTTGTATCATGCTCTTCGTCATCCTCATGTTCATCAATCAGTGTAGCAAGATCTCAGTTTCTGTGGCGCTTAAAGCCCTGCTGGTACGGCCATCTCAGCTTTGATTTTCTCTCCACGTCACTGCCCTTGGTGATTTCATGTTGAGGTCGTTAGCATCACAAGTTCATGGGCTCTGTTGCTGGACGGACGAGCTGGCGCTCTCAGGAAAGGAATGCACACGCCACAACTAAGCAGCTACAGTCGTCAGAAAGGGGCATAGTGGTGTCCTGTGTATATCAGATCAGAACAGGTACCATTGAAGACCACTAAGTGCTTCAGCAGCAGTGCGGCGTGTCCTCCAGTGAGTTGTCCAATAACAAGTCGATAGTGCTCTCTGTGGATTGCTGGTGCCAGGGCTGCAACGGGTCAAGCGCCAGGGTCAAGTGGCTGTGGACGAGATGTGGTGGACGAGGAGTAAAGCCACTGAGAAGACCAGGCTTGAAAAAGGTCACCAAGCTTGAATAGAGCTTTGGTATTCAAACAGTTTAAGAGTTTGCAGAAAGTCATCTTGTGTGAGGAAAAGGGAGGGGGAAGAGATGAACCCAGAGTGTAAAGGTCCCTTTCTTTGGAAACTGACTCACCCTCAAGCATGTCTTATTTCTATTTCAGTTCAAAAAGCAACTTTCACAGGCTAAAAAGCCAGGTTACAATATAACCATTAAAAGTAGGCGTGTATTTCAGTTAATTCAACCATACCATACTACTTTCCAAAAGATGTCGTCTTTCAAAGAGGCAACGTTGTGAGCCGTGTTCGAGGGCCATTAATTCCAGGACTGTATACAGGGGGGTTAGGTGGGGGCATGGAACAGAACGGTTTTCAGATAGTAAATCTTTCCCATTCCTTTCCCCTCTATGATAATAAAAATTTGGTACAGTTGTGGAAGAACGTAACATGTACTTGATTTTGATTATTAAAAAAGTCTCCATAACAATTAAAGTTAACGTCTTAAAAATACACACAGCAAAACTTTGAAAACGCGCAGGGCGAGAGAAAACGGGAGAGGGAGCGAAGGTGGGCAGACTGGAATGGTGGTTGGGAAGGAGAAAATGGCTGGGAAGAGGTGTGAGTATACGGTGGAAAGGGGGGGGGGGGGTTATAAAAGATCACATCTATCATCCATACGAGCATAGAAATAACGTCAAAATTGACAGCAAAGGAGAACAAGAGAGAGAGAGAGAGAGAGAGAGAGAGAGAGAGAGAGAGAGAGAGAGACAGAGAGAGAGAGAGAGAGACAGACAGACAGACAGACAGACAGACAGACAGAGAGAGAGAGAGAGAGGGGGGAGAAAATTCTACCACACCATACACTAACACTTACAAAATCATGGCAGACACTATGCTTTTGCGTCCGGTGACCTCAGGGAGTTTCAAATCCCAAACGATGTAGTATGGCTCCTGGTCCTGCCACAGACTGTCGGCGATTTGGGCAAACTTCCTCCTGGTCCATGGCTGGGTCCCTGGGGAATTCTTTCGCGACATAAAATCGATTTCCTTTCATGCCAAAAACGAGGCATATCAGAGCCATGCTCCCAAACATTTCCTCGTACTTAACAACGCAGTCCGGGCAACTTGCGGTACCGACGAAAGACATGGTGGTGAAGTGGGATTCTCTGTCAGTCGCTCTCCGTCTGGCTGAAGTCGGTGAAAGGCGCAAAGTGTCGACAGGTAACATTCAGCTTCCTTATATAGATCTACACAAGGTATTCTGAAGGGATCGTCCACATAATTTAGAATCCGACAAATATTATGAAAATTAATAACAAGCGAACAAGTGAGCAACCAACAGAATATTAACAACCTTTCTCAAAGTCCATATATTAATGATTTGTTTTCTATATGAAACCAGCCACTTGTGCATTTCCAATATGTGTAAAAGACAGCTTAAATCCAAGTATCCTTACGATGGTGAGACTAAATAGCTATACTTAATGTACGAACGTTACCCTGCGCGTATGTGCTGCTCTGCAGGGCAGGGTTTGAGTTTCGTACTGTTGGATGAATTAAAAAAAAATGTTATCAGGTTTTATTAAATATACAGTGTTATATCTTTAACTGGACCTGCGTGCAAATAAAGTGGGTTAAGTCATCTAGCACTTTTGGAAACTGCTTATAACATACAGATTTGATTTAGCATGATCATTTTACCTTCATTTAGAAGATAGAGCACACAAAAATCGGAAAAAAATAACCCGTACGAATTCATTTATTTATGTTTGCATATTCTTGTATCTCACAGTTTTAACAAATCTTAAATAAATGTTAGCGAACCGCCCAGAGAAACGTGGACAAACGAGTCACAAGACAAAACACAACGCGTTTCGACCTCTTAGGTCTTCTTCAGGTGAGAAACAAACGAATAAAATAACGAAAATTCACTTAGCTTTGATCGCTTCAGATCGCTTCAGAGTTCAGCGCAAGGAAGAAGGCGTTGAATGAGAACGAGGCTGTTGGAAGGGAAATAGTGTGTGAGTCAAAGTCGTAATGATGATAATAATATTACTGATAGGAATACTAATAATGGTCAAATTATTGAGAGAAAAAAAAGACAAGATTACTACCAATCTTGGTGTCAATGGGAATGGGAGAAAGGAGAGTGGGTTAGAGGATTCTTAAACAGCAGGGTTGCTGTGGCAACAGTCCCAAAAGCGAAGGCGATGGTGATGTCAGTGCTAGTGGTGGTAGTATCAATACTAGCAATAGTATTACTGAATGATACTGCTAACAACGATAGTGAAGGTTAAGGTAATAAAAGCATAATACATAAATATATTTAGAAAATACATTTTTATAATAATCAAATAAATAAATGAAACATTAAAACAAAAATAATAATAATATGATAATGATAATAAATGCATAAATAAATAAACGAAAAATAATGGTAATAGAATAAATAGATGAAAATAATAGTAAATAAAAAATAACAATGTTAATAATATTTATGGTACTAAAGGTATTAATTCTGATAGTAAGGAGGAAAACAAACAAACAAACAAAAACAACGACAACAACAACCAAGGGGAGGAGGGAGAGGGGAGGACAGGAAGAACAGAAAGGAAACAGAAGATATAAGTTATGGGAAGTTACAGTTTAGTTTTTTTGTGTGTTTTTTGGAGTGTTCTTTTTTGTTTTGTTTAATAGCCGAAAATACGTTGACTGACAGTACAGATGTAGTCTGAGACCAAAAGGAATCTGCTAAGCGCAATAAGAGCAGCCCTGTCATGCTGTCTTAGACCCAAACGGACCTCAAGCGACTTCAGTATGAATTTCCACACCACATACATCACCGTGGTAACTTCTGTATGTATTCCATCGTCACATATTATGCCACTGTGGTGATCTGAATAATGGTTCCCTCAGTAAAATCTATGCCTGTCATGATTTCAGTATGGATTTCCTCTCCATCTCTGTACCTATGATGATTTCAGTGTGGATTTCCTCTCCATGTCTGTACCTATGATGATTTCAGTGTGGATTTCCTCTCCATGTCTGTACCTGTGATGATTTCAGTATGGATTTCCTCTCCATGTCTGTACCTGTGATGATTTCAGTATGGATTTCCTCTCCATGGCTGTACCTGTGATGATTTCAGTGTGGAGTTCCTCTCCATCTCTGTACCTGTAATGATTTCAGTATGGAATTCCTCTCGATGTCTGTACCTGTGATGATTTCAGTATGGATTTCCTCTCCGTCTCTGTACCTGTAATGATTTCAGTGTGGCGTTCCTCTCCGTCTCTGTACCTGTGGTGATTTCAGCATGGATTTCCTCTCCATCTCTGTACCTGTGGTTACTTCAGTATGGAGTTCCTCACTATACCTGTCACTGTGGTGACCTCAGTATGGATTATATCATCACACATGGCACTGTGGTGACCTCAGTATGGATTACATCATCATCACATGGCACTGTGGTGACCTCAGTATGGATTACATCATCACACATGGCACTGTGGTGACCTCAGTATGGATTACATCATCACACATGGCACTGTGGTGACCACAGTTTGGATTACATCATCACACATGGCACTGTGGTGACTTCAGTATGGATTACATCATCACACATGGCACTGTGGTGACCTCAGTATGGATTACATCATACACACTGGCACTGTGGTGACCTCAGTGAGTTCATTTCACATGAATTTCCAATCGATGCAAGATCATGTGGTCACTGTGAGTGACCTCATGTGGATTTCCCATCACATTGCCATGTGGTGACCTCAGTATGGATTCCTCATCACATTGTCACTGTGTGACCTCAGTGTGGATTTCCTCATCACATCTGTCACTGTGGTGACCTCAGTGTGGATTTCCTCATCACATCTGTCACTGTGGTGACCTCAGTGTGGATTTTCATCATCACACTGTCACTGTGGTGACCTCAGTAGTGGATTACATCATCACACATGGCACTGTGGTGACCTCAGTATGGATTACATCATCACACATGGCACTGTGATGACTCAGTATGTTACTATCACACTTGCCACTGTGGACCATATATTCCAGTACCGATGCCAAGACCTCATGTGTCACTGTGGTGACTCAGGATGGATTTCCTCATCAC
The DNA here is from genome assembly GCA_033310375.1 of Conus canariensis. Lineage (NCBI taxonomy): Eukaryota > Metazoa > Mollusca > Gastropoda > Neogastropoda > Conidae > Conus > Conus canariensis. The sequence continues at coordinate 5,491,957 of CM065736.1, read as the reverse complement.
ATGTGTCACTGTGGTGACTTCTGTATGGATTTCTCATCACATCTGTCACTGTCGGTGACCTCTGTATGGATTTCCTCATCCATCTGTAACTGTGGTGACCTCTGTATGGATTTACTCATCACATCTGTCACTGTGGTGACCTCTGTGTGGATTTCCTCATCACATCTGTCACTGTAGTGACCTCTGTATGGATTTCCTCATGACATCTGTCACTGTGGTGACCTCTGTATGGATTTCCTCATCACATCTGTCACTGTGCTGACCTCAGTATGGATTTCCTCATGACATTGTCACCGTAGTGACCTCTGTATGGATTTCCTCATCACATCTGTCACTGTAGTGACCTTAGTGTGGATTCCGCATCACATCTGTCACTGTGGTGACCTCAGGTGGATTTCCTCATCACATCTGTCACTGTGGTGACCTCTGTATGGATTTTCTCATCACATCTGTCACTGCGGTGACCTCTGTATGGATTTCCTCATGACATGTGTCACTGTGGTGACCTCTGTATGGATTTCCTCATCACATCTGTCACTGTGGTGACCTGTGTGTGGATTTACACATCACCTCTGTCACTGTGGTGACCTCTGTATGGATTTTTTTCATCACATGTGTCACTGCGGTGACCTCTGTATGGATTTCCACATCACATCTGTCACTGTGGTGACCTCAGTGTGGATTTCCTCATGACATCTGTCACTACGCTGACCTCCGTGTGGATTTTCTCATCACAATCTGTCACTGTGGTGACCTCTGTATGGATTTCCTCATCACATCTGTCACTGGAGTGACCTCTGTATGGATTTCCTCATCACATCTGTTACGTGGTGACCTCAGGTGGATTTCCTGATCACATCTGTCACTGTGGTGACCTTAGTGTGGATTCCTCATCACATCTGTCACTGTGGTGACCTCAGCGTCGATTTCTCATCACATCTGTCACTACGGTGACATCTGTGTGGATTTCCTTATCACATCTGTCACTGTGGTGACCTCTGTGTGGATTTCATCATCACATCTGTCACTGTGGTGACCTCAGGGTGGATTTCCTCATCACATCTGTCACTGCGGTGACATCAGTATGGATTTCCTCATCACTTGTGTCACAATGGTGTCCTCTGTGTGGGTGTCCTCATCACATCTGTCACTGTGGTGACCTCTGTATGAATTTCCTCATCACATGTGTCACTGTGGTGACCTCTGCATGGATTTCCTCATCACATGTGCCACTGTGTGACCTCAGTGTGGATTTCCTCATGACATCTGTCACTGTGCTGACCTCAGTATGGATTTCCTCATGACATGTGTCACTGTCGTGACCTCTGTGTGGATGTCCTCATCACATCTGTCACTGTGGTGACCTCTGTATGGATTTCCTGATCACAGCTGTCACTGTGGTGACGTCGGTGTTGATTTCCTGATCACATCTGCCATTGTGGTGACCTCAGCGTGGATTTCCACATCACATGTGTCACTGGGTGACGTCAGGGTGGATTTCTTCATCACAACCTGTCACTGTGCTGACCGCAGCGTGGATTTGCTCATCACATCTGTCACTGTGGTGACCTCAGGTGGATTTCCTCATCACACCTGTCACTGTGCTGACCTCAGCGCGGATTTCCTCATCACATTTGTCACTGGTGACCTCTGTATGGATTTCCTCATCACATCTGTCACTGTGGTGACCTCAGTGTGGATTTCCTCATCACATCTGTCACTGTGGTGACGTCAGTGTGGATTTCCTCATCACATCTGTCACTGTGCTGAATTCAGTGTGGATTTCTTCATGACCTGTGTCACTGTGGTGACCTCTGTATGGATTCCTCATCACATGTGTCACTGTGGTGACCTTAGTGTGGATTTCCTCATCACATGTGTCACTGTGGTGACGTCAGTATGGATTTCCTCATCACATCTGTCACTGTGCTGACCTCAGTATGGATTTCCTCATCACATCTGTCACTGTGCTTAGCTCAGTTTGGATTTCCTCATCACATCTGTCACTGTTGTGACCTCAGTATGGATTTCTCATCACATCTGTCACTGTGGTGACCTCAGTGTGGATTTCCTCATCACATGTGTCACTGTGGTGACCTCTGTATGGATTTCCTGATCACAGCTGTCACTGTGGTGACCTCTGTATGGATTTCCTCATCACATCTGTCACTGTGGTGACTTCAGTGTGGATTTCCATCAAGCTGTCACTGGAGTGACCTCTTATGGGTTTCTCATCACATTGTCACTGTGTTGACCTCTGTATGGATTTCCACATCACATCTGTCACTGTGGTGACCTCTGTATGGATTTCCTCATCACATCTGTCACTGGGTGACCTCTGTATGGATTTCCTCATCACATCTGTCACTGTAGTGACCTCTGTATGGATTTCCTCATCACATCTGTCACTGTAGTGACCTTGTATGGATTTCCACATCACATCTGTCACTGTGGTGACCTTAGGTGGATTTCTCATCACATCATTCACTGTGGTGACCTCTGTAATGATTTCCACATCACATCTGTCACTGTGGTGACCTCAGTGTGGATTTCCTCATGACATCTGTCACTGCGGTGACCTCTGTGTGGATTTCCTCATCACATCTGTCACTGTGGTGACCTCTGTATGGATTTCCTCATCACATCTGTCACTGGAGTGACCTCTGTATGGATTTCCTCATCACATCTGTCACTGTAGTGACCTCTGTATTGATTTCCTCATCATCAATCTGTCACTGTGGTGACCTCTGTATGGATTTCCTCATCACATCTGTCACTGTATGTAGGTGACCTTACTGTGGATGGATTTCCTCATCACATCGTCACTGTGGTGACCTCTGTATGGATTTCCTCATCACATCTGTCACTGTGGTGACCTTAGTGATGGATTTCCTCATCACATCTGTCACTGTGGTGACCTCTGTATGGATTTCCTCAATCACATCTGTCACTGTGGTGACCTCTGTGTGGATTTCCTCATCACATCTGTCACTGTGTGACCTAGTTGGATTTCCTCATCACAGTGTCACTGTTGTGACCTCAGTTGGATTTCCTCATCACATCTGTCACTGTGGTGACCTCAGTGTGGATTTCCTCATCACATCTGTCACTGTGGTGACCTTAGTGTGGATTTCCTCATCACATCTGTCACTGTGGTGACCTCAGCGTGGTTTTCCCATCATCACATCTGTCACTACGGTGACCTCTGTGTGGATTTCCTCATCACATCTGTCACTGTGGTGACCTCTGTGTGGATTTCCTCATCACATCTGTCACTGCGGTGACCTCAGTATGGATTTCCTCATCACTTGTGTCACTGTGGTGACCTCAGTGTGGATTTCCTCATGACATCTGTCACTGTGCTGACCTCAGTATGGATTTCCTCATGACATGTGTCACTGTGGTGACCTCTGTGTGGATGTCCTCATCACATCTGTCACTCTGGTGACCTCAGTATCGATTTCCTCATCACATGTGTCACTGTGGTGACCTCAGTGTGGATTTCCTCATCACATGTGTCACTGCGGTGACCTCAGCGTGGATTTCCTCATCACATCTGTCAATGCAATGACCCCAAGGTGTATCACCTCACTAGATACGTCACTATGGTGACTGTAGTGTAGAATTCCTCACCACACATCAGACTGTGGTGAGTTGGCTTTACCGTTTCCAGTGTCTGCAATTTTACTGGAGCTGGTGCTCGTGTCCTGGATGAAATATGAACAAACATCCATTCACACACACACACACACACACACACACACACACACACACACACACACACACACACACACACAGCACATGCACACACACACACACACACACACACACACACACACACACACACACACACCCCACACACACACAAACACCACAAACACACACACTCTCTCTCTCTAAGAACATATACTTCCTCGATTTTAGAATCATCAGATATCAAACTAACATCTATTGCAAAAAGATCTATTGTGTCTCCTATCCCTCCCTGGAAACTAGTACGAGCACATTTTGATATTGAGCATACAGATTTAACAAAGGCTGAAAATACTAATTTGTTATTATGCAATATGAAAATGCATTTGCATGATCACTACTCCAACCATTTTAAGATATACACTGATGGATCATTAATCAATGAACATGCAGGTGCGGCATACATTATCCCAGGCCTTAACAAAGAGAAGTCCTATTATCTCGGAAAAAACAAATCTATGTTCACTGCTGAGTTAACTGCCATAATTATGGCCTTAAAGTTTGTTGTTGATTACCCTCAAAATTTATTTAAAGTTGTTTTATGCGTAGATTCTAAGTCAGTTCTTACTGCAATGAAGAATTTTAAATTAAAAGTTCGACCTGAGATGATCACTGAAATAAATAACTTAGTCCATTTCCTCTCAGTTAGAGACACTGAAGTAACATTTCTTTGGGTGCCCTCCCACTGTGGGTTATATTATAATGAAAAGGTTGATGTTCTAGCAAAGAGAGTGTCACCGATCGGCGGTACTAAACTAGTACGTCCACGTGTTTAAGAGTAGTGGTGGTTCAAGGTAGAGAGCGTGTGCGCGTATGCGTGCGAGCGTGCATGTATGTGTGCTTGGTGTGTGTGTGTGTGTGTGTGTGTGTGTGTGTGTGTGTGTGTGTGTGTGTGTGTGTGTGTGTGTGTGTGTGTGTGCACACGCGCGCGCGCGCGGGGTAAGACTGGGGTTTTGTTAGTTGGGGTTAGGCTAAGTTCCTCGGGGCTAGGTAGTAAGGTTAGGCTAGGTAGGGGGGCAGGTGAAGTAGGACATACAGTATTTTTGCCTTCCAGTCTTCATTTATTGAGGGAGTGGTAGGAGGAAGTTGGTTTCGTTCCCGACTGTTACCCTTTTGTTACTTTGGTTCTACACCAGAGAAGGCGGGGCAGGATATCGGCTGTTGTTGTGTTGTCAAGTCTGTGAGTTGTTATGGTAAATTGTCGTGTTGTTGCACGAGCAACAACTAGTCCGTTGGTCAGGTGTGTCAGCTCTGCGGAGGGATACACTGCTCTGACCAGTCGTTGTTTTGTGTGGTGAGTGGAGTTCGCTTGATTCCGACCAGGGCGGAATGCGTTGGGGTAGCTTCACTTCGGTCCCTGGTGTTCGTCGGAGTGGACGTACTCCTTGTAGGTGCGGCGGCAGCGCCGTTAGTTTTGAAGAGTGACTTCGAGTCATAGTTAGTGCCAGGTCCTCGTCGGGTTTGGGTGCCCTTGGCCTGTGCTGAGTCGGTGTCGTCCTTGTTGGCAGCCACGTCAGCCAGTTGCAGAACTGGTGTGGTTGAACGTCTGTCTGTCCAGTTGTGTCAGCAGGTATCCTGTTCCGTCCTGAGGCTGGGGCCAGATCACCGCAGTCTACTGCTGCGTGCCGGCAGGTGAGCGGCGCTTTCCAGTACCTGTTGTTTCCCCGGGAGAGGGAGACCACCCAGGCCGTCTGCCTTCTGTGGGCAGCTCTCCTCCGGCTGCCGGTACTCTTCCGGGAGTTCTCCGGCACTGGTTCCTCGTCCCTGTTCAGGCGTCCTGTGAGAGGGCGCTGCACCAGGTCTTTCTCACCCTTGGTGTCCGGCGGGGCCTTCAGAGGAGGAGGCGTCCTATGAGCCCCGGACCCGTCGAGAGGGCGTCTGTTGTGTACGTTGGGTGTCGTGCCCATCGCAGGGAGGAGTCAGACTGCGGGAAGCCACGGTCAGCGCCGGGGTGCAGAGTCTTCGGGGAGGGTGTCGGTCCGCGGAGGAGCCACGGACAGCGCCGGGGTGCAGAGTCTTCCGGGGAGGTGTCAGCCTGTGAGGGGCCACGTACAGCGCCGAGGACTGGAGCTTTCCGGGCCGGGATGGGTTGTCCCATGTTTGTGATAGAAGGGGTGTAGCGTTAGGCAGTAGGGTTAGGGGTGTTAGCTACTGCCTCCTTTTAGGACGTAGTGGCCGGCACAGTGTAGGGTACTTGTCGTTGCCTCCCTTAGGGACGCAGCGACCAGTTTGGTAGTGGTCCCGGGTTAAAAGAGAAGGGTGAGTCCTGGGGAGAGGTGTGGGTGGTAGCAGTAGTTAAGAGTTTAGAGTCCCTTTGGTAAATCCTTGTCCCTAGTAGTTAGTCACCACGTGTGCGGGCTATCGCTGTGTCCCCAGGTCACAGTGATATACTGTAACTGGTGTTTTAGGTTAGGTTAGGGTCTTCCAGGTCATTATAGTAGAGTAGGGTGAGTCAGCGGGAATTGGGATACTTGTGTGCAGTTGTGGATGTGCGTGAGTGGTGGCGCCATGGAGTGTGTGTGAAATAAAGAAGCGTGCGTGATTGTAAAACTGTGTTAGTGTGCTGTGTTGTCTGACCTAGTGTGTGATAGGCGTGGGTAAGGGTGGTAGGGCCGTCCGGCTTAGCGACCGTGACACTTTGGTGGAGATGCGGGGTACATAAGCGGTTCTGGGTAGGTGATAGGTAGCTAGGAGGGAGGTAAGGGGGGTGTTGTGTCCGGTGTGTACGTTGTGTGAAATGTAAGTGGGTGGTTGGTGGGAGAGTACCAGTACCCTGGGAGGTGGTACGTAGTGTCCCTGTTCACTTCAGGCAGGTTTCCATTGGCATTGGGCAGGGCACTTGTGTTGGTGTGAATGGGTTGGCGCTACCGTGTGAGTGAGGTATGAATGGTCAATAAACATTGAATGGTTGTTGGAAGTGTGAGTGATTACACCGTACAGTGTAGGTGAGGTGCCGGAGGGTACCAAGTGTCTTTTGTGTCCTTTACATGTGGTATACCCCAGTGAGTAGGTAGAGTGGTACCCAGCCCATGACTGTGCACGCTGTGTGCTCGGATATCCTGTGGGGATTAAGGGCAGAGTAAGCCCAGGTGACTGTGTGTGGGAAGCACAAGGGCGCGCAGGGTTGTGACACTAAGGTGTGCTGGGAGTGCATATGGACTTGCGGGGTGCAAATGCACTGTGATCGTGTGGGTGCGGCCTACCAGAGACAGTGAGGCCTGTGACTGTGGGCAACTGGTGCGCATGCACAGTGGACGGTGGACACACGGTGTCACGTGATTCAGTCAGTGACCAGACAGTGCATTGGTAGTATTGTATGGGTTGGAGCCCATGTGGGTATATGTATGAGGTACACAAGTGTGGGTGGAGTTATGCTTGGTGCGTGACTCATTGAGAGTATTGTGTACTTGTGCTGAGTTGCTTCCGGGGCTAGTGCGTAGTCAGGAACCTCCAGTTGCACTCAGATCGCATACTGTCCGTTGCTAGCTCTGTGGTGGTAGGGGTACCCTATGTCTAAACACACCTGAGCCCATCCGCAGTACGACCCCGATAGTGTCATGGATCCACAGGCCCCTACGGCGGATACCAAACCTAAGGTTAGTGACCAGGGAGCGGGGGTGGATCAAGAACAGGGGATGGGGGCTTATGCAAAGTTTGCCAAGTTGGGAGCGGCGATGGGTTTAGCTGGGGGAGACCTCGCCAAGTTCGTCACAGACTCAGTACGTAATGAGGATGAGAAGACGGCGAGAGAAGCAGAATTGGAGCTCCGGATGGAGGAGAAAGTGAGGCAGAAGATGAGGGATGAAGAGGAGAAAGCTGCTAGGCAGAGGGAGCTAGAGATGCAGCAGAGGAAGATAGAAGAGGAGAAAGCTGATAGACAGAGGGAGCTAGAAATGAAGCAGAAGAAGATAGAAGAGGAGAAAGCTGCTAGGCAGAGGGAACTAGAGGTGAAGCAGAAGAAGATCGAAGAGGAGAGGGAAAGGTTAAAGCAGAAGATAGAAGAGGAGAAAGCTGATAGACAGAGGGAGCTAGAAATGAAGCAGAAGAAGATCGAAGAGAAGAAAGTGAGGCAGAAGATGAAGGATGAGAGGGAGCTAGAGATGCAGCAGAGGAAGATAGAAGAGGAGAAAGCTGCTAGGCAGAGGGAACTAGAGATGAAGCAGAAGAAGATAGAAGAGGAGAAAGCTGCTAGGCAGAGGGAACTAGAGGTGAAGCAGAAGATCGAAGATGAGAAAGCAGCGAGACAGATGGAACTGGAACTGCAGAGGAAGAAGATGGAGGAAGAAAGGGCAATAAGGGAAATAGAAGCTCAAGCACGGCAAGCCGAGTTAGATCTCAAGAGACGAAGGGATGAAGCCGAGTTAGAGGCAAGAGAGCGAGAGCTAATCATACAAGAGAGACAGGCCTTAGATGAAGCAGCGCATAGGAAACGCTTGATTGAGGTGGAGGAAACGAAGCATGTCCACCTTGAGCCGTTAGGAGAGAACGACGACGTGGACGCTTTCATCGCCCAATTTGAGCGTGTAGCCCAGATGTGCAAGTGGAGCAAGACCTCATGGCCCACACGTCTGATGTCTCTGCTGAGAGGAAAGGCTAGAGAAGCGGTGATGCAGTTAAGTGCGGATGAGTTAGGCGACTATGATCAGATAAAGAGCGCCCTGTTAAGCCACTTCAGGCTAGATGCTGAGGCCTACCGAGAAAAGTTCAGGAGCATCAAGAAGGACGCTGCTGAGACTTTCGGCCAGATGCTGGGAAGGATGAAGCGGTGGTTTTCCCTCTGGTGTGCAGCAGCGGGCAAGGATGAGAGTGTGGCAGAGGACGTAAAGGATCTGCTGTTCCAAGAACAGTTTTATCAGCTATTGTCTCCAGAGTTCACAATTGAGGTGCGGAAGACATGCCCGAAAACTGTGGAACAACTTGCAACAGAAGCTACTGTTTTGGCAGAGGCCAAAAGACTGGGGAGGAAGGCGAGACAAGACCGAACAGTTAACCAGCCCAACCTGGGTAATACACGTGAAACAGCAGGGAGCCAGCCCGCAGGGAGGTCCCAACAAAGTGATGGTGCACTACAGCAGCTGAACAGGAGATCAGAAGGGCCTAGATCGACCATAGTTTGTTTCAACTGCAAGAAGCCAGGCCACATCGCTAGGAAATGCCCTGAGCCCCATTCTGTTGGAGCTGTTCATTGTTGTGACCAGCCCCAAGCTCGAGTAGTCCCTACGTTGTGTCGCCCATGCGCTGAGCAGCGGTACGAGCCTGCGTGCATTGTAGAAGTTAACGGGTCTCCGGCCAATGGGTTACGGGACACTGGTGCCGGACACACCGTAGTGGCCAAGTGGTTAGTACCGGCAGATGCGTACACAGGAGAGACAGTCCCAGTAGTGTTGGCTGAATCCAGGTGTAGGTCTGTGTTACCTGTGGCGGTAGTAGAGTTGAAGTCACCATTCATCGCAGGGAAGTTGGAGGTTTTGGTCATGAATAGCCCTGTGCAGGAAGTCCTGATCGGAAACTTCGCAAAGAGAGTAGGAGATCCCGGTTGGACACGTGTGCCTGTATACGCAGACCCGGAGTTGGTAGAGGCAGTGCAGACACGCGCGCTGAGAGCCAGGGAGCAGCAAGAACCTGTACCACTGCCCGTCGAGGAATGCATTCTGAACACCTCTACCCGGCAGTTAATTCAGATGCAGGACCAGGATGAAACCTTGAGGAAGGCTCGGAGTGCGTGTGAAGCAGGGACGCACTTCCACACCAAGTTTGGACGAGTTGAGTACGCGCGGAAGTCTGGTGTACTGGTTAGGCGGTTTGAGGGTCCCAAGGACGTATCGAGTCAGATCTGCGTCCCAGCTGAACTACGGACCACGGTGATGAAGCTAGCCCACGACGTATCCATGTCTGGTCACTTAGGTACCACCCGAACCAAGGAGCGAGTTGGTCGCCATTTCTATTGGCCAGGCATGCATACTGACATTCGTCGGTACTGCCAGTCATGCTTCCAGTGTCAGCGCACTGTGGACAAGGGAAGAGTGTCAAGAGTTCCCCTTGTAAGGATGCCACTGATGCGCAGGCCCATGCAGATACTGAGGGATCTGTGGTTGCAACCAGAAAGGCAAGAGCTCCGCACAGCAGCAGAGTACGTTGTTAACTTAAGGAACAAGGTAACTGAGACGTATGAGATGGCAAAGAAGAACTTGGCAACCGCAGCTTGCAGGTACAAGCGACATTCTCACTTGAGGACGAAACCCAGGAAGATAGCTGTAGGGTCTAGAGTGCTAGTGGGAGAATCACAAGGTGGGCACTGCAGCTGCAGCCATTTCAGTTTACGGTGCAGGCAGTGTCTGGAAAGGACAATGTGGCGGCAGACTTCTTGAGTCGCTTGCCGTAGAGAGAGAGAGAGAGAGAGAGAGAGAGAGAAGAGAGAGAGAGAGAGAGAGAGGAGAGAACCTTAAGTTCCATTTACGTGAGTCATGAGAGGTTGACATTATTGAAGCTATGCATGTGTCATGGGAAGAGAATGACGTAGCAAGTGTTACTGAGGGTGTGGTGTTTGTAGCACGTGTCGCACAGCGGTCGTGCATAGCCAGAGCAGCCTCAGTTATGAAATTGATATGTAGTGCGCAGTGTAACGGCTGCCTGTAAGTGCCTGCATTAAGGTCATATGTGGCAGCGTTAGACCAGGTTGATTAATGTAACCTGTGACTGTTGATGTATTTAAAAGTTGATGCTGTTGTGACGGAAGTTTTGGCGTGCATCAAAAGTAACAGTAGGACAGAATGAGTGATGGGGAATTGGATTGTTATAGGTAGGGTGTGGCCAAAACGCCGATCGAGTGAGAAGTTGTTGTTGGTTTTAACCTGTAGTTAAAACTTAGGCAGGGGGGTGTGTCACCGATCGGCGGTACTAAACTAGTACGTCCACGTGTTTAAGAGTAGTGGTGGTTCAAGGTAGAGAGCGTGTGCGCGTATGCGTGCGAGCGTGCATGTATGTGTGCTTGTGTGTGTGTGTGTGTGTGTGTGTGTGTGTGTGTGTGTGTGTGTGTGTGTGTGTGTGTGTGCACACGCGCGCGCGCGCGGGGTAAGACTGGGGTTTTGTTAGTTGGGGTTAGGCTAAGTTCCTCGGGGCTAGGTAGTAAGGTTAGGCTAGGTAGGGGGGCAGGTGAAGTAGGACATACAGTATTTTTGCCTTCCAGTCTTCATTTATTGAGGGAGTGGTAGGAGGAAGTTGGTTTCGTTCCCGACTGTTACTTTGGTTCTACACCAGAGAAGGCGGGGCAGGATATCGGCTGTTGTTGTGTTGTCAAGTCTGTGAGTTGTTGTGGTAAATTGTCGTGTTGTGGCACGAGCAACAACTAGTCCGTTGGTCAGGTGTGTCAGCTCTGCGGAGGGATACACTGCTCTGACCAATCGTTGTTTTGTGTGGTGAGTGGAGTTCGCTTGATTCCGACCAGGGCGGAATGCGTTGGGGTAGCTTCACTTCGGTCCCTGGTGTTCGTCGGAGTGGACGTACTCCTTGTAGGTGCGGCGGCAGCGCCGTTAGTTTTGAAGAGTGACTTCGAGTCATAGTTAGTGCCAGGTCCTCGTCGGGTTTGGGTGCCCTTGGCCTGTGCTGAGTCGGTGTCGTCCTTGTTGGCAGCCACGTCAGCCAGTTGCAGAACTGGTGTGGTTGAACGTCTGTCTGTCCAGTTGTGTCAGCAGGTATCCTGTTCCGTCCTGAGGCTGGGGCCAGATCACCGCAGTCTACTGCTGCGTGCCGGCAGGTGAGCGGCGCTTTCCAGTACCTGTTGTTTCCCCGGGAGAGGGAGACCACCCAGGCCGTCTGCCTTCTGTGGGCAGCTCTCCTCCGGCTGCCGGTACTCTTCCGGGAGTTCTCCGGCACTGGTTCCTCGTCCCTGTTCAGGCGTCCTGTGAGAGGGCGCTGCACCAGGCCTTTCTCACCCTTGGTGTCCGGCGGGGCCTTCAGAGGAGGAGGCGTCCTATGAGCCCCGGACCCGTCGAGAGGGCGTCTGTTGTGTACGTTGGGTGTCGTGCCCATCGCAGGGAGGAGTCAGACTGCGGGAAGCCACGGTCAGCGCCGGGGTGCAGAGTCTTCGGGGAGGGTGTCGGTCCGCGGAGGAGCCACGGACAGCGCCGGGGTGCAGAGTCTTCCGGGGAGGTGTCAGCCTGTGAGGGGCCACGTACAGCGCCGAGGACTGGAGCTTTCCGGGCCGGGATGGGTTGTCCCATGTTTGTGATAGAAGGGGTGTAGCGTTAGGCAGTAGGGTTAGGGGTGTTAGCTACTGCCTCCTTTTAGGACGTAGTGGCCGGCACAGTGTAGGGTACTTGTCGTTGCCTCCCTTAGGGACGCAGCGACCAGTTTGGTAGTGGTCCCGGGTTAAAAGAGAAGGGTGAGTCCTGGGGAGAGGTGTGGGTGGTAGCAGTCGTTAAGAGTTTAGAGTCCCTTTGGTAAATCCTTGTCCCTAGTAGTTAGTCACCACGTGTGCGGGCTATCGCTGTGTCCCCAGGTCACAGTGATATACTGTAACTGGTGTTTTAGGTTAGGTTAGGGTCTTCCAGGTCATTATAGTAGAGTAGGGTGAGTCAGCGGGAATTGGGATACTTGTGTGCAGTTGTGGATGTGCGTGAGTGGTGGCGCCATGGAGTGTGTGTGAAATAAAGAAGTGTGCGTGAATGTAAAACTGTGTTAGTGTGCTGTGTTGTCTGACCTAGTGTGTGATAGGCGTGGGTAAGGGTGGTAGGGCCGTCCGGCTTAGCGACCGTGACAGAGAGGAGCAAAACGATCTTCAGATTCGCATTTTTTGAACTTCTCTATGTCAGTGCAAGAGTGCTATACTTTGGCAGAAAAAGTGCAATTTTCTAATTTTCATTTGATAGAAAGAGAAACTGGGTGTTTTGGTTTACATGATGAAATGACAAATATTCATGAAAAGTTAAGTAAGTACGATCAAAACATTTATCGTAGACGACAGATAAGTTCCTTGATCTGTAGATGGAAACTGGATTGCTTTAAAACAAAGTATGTCAAAAATATACATTGTATATGTGGTCATAGCATATCAACTGATCACATTCTTTTGTGTAACTTAATGAAAAAATTCATTCCAAATACGTCTGTAGAGCCTGTTCAAAATGTTTTCCTGTCACCAAGTGAAACATATCTTTTCTTTTTACACTTAACTAAAAGTCCAATTGGCAAATACTTATAATAGACAGCAGTCAGTAGTGAGATGAGACAGAAGAGTTATATGGGTTTTTTTTTTTTTTCTTAATCTTTGATTAAGTGGATTTTCTATTTTTGTGTTATAGTTGTAGATAAGTTATTTTTTTTCTTTTTACACGTTGTGTGACCCTTTTTTTCCCGGCCCCGATTTTTTTCCCCGTCTAATATCACGTAATGTGGAAAGACGTAAAACAAAAACAACAACAACAACAACAACAACAACAACAACAACAACACACACACACACACACACACACACACACACGCACACACACACACACACACACACACACACACACACACACACACACACACACACACACACCACACACACACACACACACACACACACAACACACAACAGGCACGCACACACACACACACACACACACACACACACACACACACACACACACACACACACACACACGCACACACACACGCACACACACACACACAAACGCGCGCGCGCGCACACACAACAGGCACACACACACACGCACGCACACACTCGCACACACTGAACAAAACATTACAAACAAGGAAGAAAAAAAAAAAACCGACCACAAACAAAACACACAAAAAGAACTCTCACAAACACAAGCAATAATAAAAGTACGACGACGACGACAACGACGACAACAACAACAAAAACAACAACAGCAACAATCACGGCAGAGAGGATGCAACATCGTTCGCACCAGGAGTACTCTGTGTGCAGAGTTTGCGTCCTTTTTTCAAATTCTGTATATCGACATGCATTATGCAACAGATGTCTGTCTGTCCTTCCATGACTTATAGTTGGATCACATTTAGGTTCGTTTATAATAATAATAATAATAACGAATACTTATATAGCGCCTATTCTCGGCTAGAGACCAAGCTCTAAGCGCTTTACAATCAACACTTGCTTACACATGCTTAGTGGGCATGTTCAAACAATTAGCCCAAATTGCCATTAACGATGTTTTGAAGTTGATGCAACTGGTATTTTTATTTTTATTTTATTTTATTTTATTTTTTTTTGCTGTCCCAACCTCTGCGCCACCTCAGAGGCAGTGCACCCACGCCGCTCATTCCGACACCCCGTCCACAGCCACAGCCCGGTCGGCCCCGCTGCAGCCCCGGCACCGGTAATCCACAGGGAGCAGTCAATGTCAAGTCGTCAAGAGGCAACCCACCGGAGGAGACACTGCACTGCTGCTGAATCACTTCAGTGGTGTTCAGTGGCGCCTGTTCTGATCTAACATACACAGGACACCACCTACTAAGCCCCCTACTGACGACAATAATTGCTTAGCCGCGGAGCCGGCGTGAGTGAGCTCTCCCTCCGGAGGCCGCCACCACGTCCGTCCAACGACAGCCCCCCCATGGACCAGCCGATACCAGTGACCCCGACGGAACCAAACCAAGGCCACAGACGTGGAGAGGACATCGAAATTGAGGTTACCATGAGAGCAGGGCATGAAGGGCCACAGAATTTGAGACATTTTTTTTATGCTGATCGATGAGAATGAGGATGATTAAGATGATGCTACGGATTTCCATTTCGGTCTGAGACTATATGACAGGGCTGTACTCTACGCTTCCTTTCATAATATATCCCGGCGTCAACCAGGCCCGAGAGATACAGGCACCTGCAGTGTTGGTCAGGAAATTTGAGCAACACTCTCAGAAACGCATCTATTAAGTAGATGAAACTCGACTGTGTGGTCCCAGTCTTCCCAACTGAGTCCGCAGCAAACTCAACTCTGGGTAGAGCAGAGTACCACAGGCATGCAGAGTGACATAGGCATGCAGGATAACATAGGGATGCAGAGTGACACAGGAAGACATAGTGTTGATAGCGACGATGCAAACAGTAGAGGCTTTGAGTCTTCTGAGCCACAGGTATTTACACCAACAAATGAAAGATGGCGTCTCAGATCATCACATTGTCTTCGTCTTCCCGTACCCCAGTTTTTGTCATTTTGACCCTCAAAGCCCGAGCTCTCCAAACCGCTCTCAACCAATAGAATCATTGGGGACGGCAATTGTTTTTATAGAGCAATTAGTTTTTATATCTGTGGCACAGAAAACTACCACCCTGAGATTCGAGCCCAAATCGTGGATTTCATGTGTAAAAATGCAAAAGCGTTCTCTAACTATGCTAACTTGGACCTTGGCGATTATCTCAACACTAACGAAACCACTGAACTGAGATCATGGGCAACTGATGTTGAGATATACGCCGCAGCAACCCTTCTCCAAACGAAGATTGTGGTGTACACTGTGGTAGATAAAACATCCAGGGGTTGGTTGCCCCACCATCCGCTTTTTCCCGTCTTTGGTTCAACTCCCAACAAAGAGAACATTTATTTGTCCAACCTTTGTGGTCACTTTGAGCGGGTGACAGATGTTATTTGAGGTGTTTCTGTTTCATTGACTTGTTTCAACTACCAGCAAAGAGAACATTTATTTGTCAAACGTTTGTGGTCACTTTGAGCGTGTGACAGATATTTGAGGTTTTTTTTTTCAGTTTCATTAACTTGGTCAGTCATTGACAGCAGAGAACGGTCTTTTTTCAAAATTTTTTGTCGTAATGAAAGTCGGAGAGAGGAGAGAGAGAGAGAGAGAGAGAGAGAGAGAGAGAGTTCAAAAGTTGGCTGCTCCTATACCTACAAAGACGATAATATAATTAATTTTGGTTTTATCTTTGTTTCTTTGTCGTCTTTTTTTCTTCTCATTTCCATAATTTTATTGTTGTTGTTGTTGTTGATTTTTATTACATTTGTGACTTTGAACTATTTTACGACTGCAGAATCTAAAAAAGTGTGGGCGTACGTTCTAGTGCATGAGAGCCCTCTAATGTTGACCACTTTTTGTTCAGCAAACTATAAAATTAATGAGTTAATACAAAAACCAATGATAGACCAG
This sequence comes from Conus canariensis, assembly GCA_033310375.1. Classification (NCBI taxonomy): domain Eukaryota; kingdom Metazoa; phylum Mollusca; class Gastropoda; order Neogastropoda; family Conidae; genus Conus; species Conus canariensis. The sequence continues at coordinate 5,476,075 of CM065736.1, read as the reverse complement.
CCGCCGTGGCGAAGTGGTTAGCGTCGCGGACTCCCAGCTGGGAGGTCGTGGGTTCGAATCCATCAGAGTCATGTGGGTTTTTCTGCCCCGACCGGCTCCTACCTAGAGTTGAGTTTGCTGCGGACTCAGTTGGGAAGACTGGGACCACACAGTCGAGTTTCATCCACTTAATGGATGCGTTTCTGAGAGTGTTGCTCAAATTTCCTGACCAACACTGCAGGTGCCTGTATCTCTCGGGCCTGGTTGACGCCGGGATATATTATGAAAGGAAGCGTAGAGTACAGCCCTGTCATGTAGTCTCAGACCGGAATGGAATTCCGTAGCATCATCTTAATCATCCTCATTCTCATCGATCAGCATAAAAAAAATGTCTCAAATTCTGTGGCCCTTCATGCCCTGCTCTCATGGTGACCTCAATTTCGATGTCCTCTCCACGTCTGTGGCCTTGGTTTGGTTCCGTCGGGGTCGCCGGTATCGGCGAGTCCATGGGGGCTGTCGTTGGACGGACGTGGTGGCGGCCTCCGGAGGGAGAGCTCACTCACGCCGGCTCCGCGACTAAGCAATTATTGTCGTCAGTAGGGGGCTTAGTAGGTGGTGTCCTGCGTATGTTAGATCAGAACAGGCGCCACTGAACACCACTGAAGTGACTCGGCAGCAGTGCAGTGTCTCCTCCGGTGGGTTGCCTCTTGACGACTTGACATTGACTGCTTCCTGTGGATTGCCGGTGCCGGGGCTGCGGCAGGGCCGACCGGGCTGTGGCTGTGGACGGGGTGTCGGAATGAGCGGCGTGGGTGCACTGCCTCTGAGGTGGCGCAGAGGTTGGGACAGCAAAAAAAAAAAAAAAAAAATAAACAAAAAAAAAAACCAATGATAAATGGCAAATAATTTTTTTCCTCAAAGAGAAACAAACAAACAAACAAACAAAAAAAAAAACCCTTGACAATCAAAATCAAAAGGGTTAAAATGATTTTGAACTGTTTTTTTTTTCCTTCAAAGTGTTCCACATTAGGAGACTAGTCCTGTAATTTGTACCACCCTGTCCTTGATAAAGAATCAATGGTCTTAGTGAAGTACGATCCATATGTGTGTCCATTACTGCGAAAATCAGGCTTATGCCCCCACAATTCTATTTTCTTCTTACTTTGACTTTAATACGGTCTTTAAGTGATTCCACACTTTATGAAGCCAAAATCTAAAAATTGAATTTTGGGGGCATGAGACTGATTTTCGCAGAAATGGACACATACTATGACAGGCAGCGCCTGTGTATGTTAAACGTTCAAGAGCAGCTCTTCTCTCTCTCTCTCTCTCTCTCTCTCTCTCTCTCTCTCTCTCTCTCTCTCTCTCTCTGTCGGTCGGTCTCTCTCTCTCTCTCTCTTTCTCTCTCTCTCTCTCTCTCTCACACACCACACACACACCACACACACACACACACACACACACACACACACACACACACACACACACACACATGTGTACAATGGCAGAAATTACCACATCAAGGTCCCTTCACAGAGGACAAAGGCTTCACACACAGACACACAGCACCAGCGAAAAATCTATGTCATTTCAAAAGGAGTATCAAAGACTGTCAATATAAGAAAGACAAAGTCAACTAAACCAAAATAAAGGGAGGTAACAACTCCATTTTTTTGTAGTGTGCATTTTTATTGAAGTAATTTGTTCTGAGGTCTTGGTCAATCAAACAAAATCTCGGATAAGCGAAACCATTTTACATGCATTGACGTAATTTGTTCTGTGGTCTCGGTAAATCAAACGAAAACTCGGATAAGAGAAACCATTTTTCAAAAACTTTCTCTTATTCGACGTCGGATAACATAAACATCGGATAAGAGAAACCCCAAAAAATTTCCCCTGGCAGTTTCTCTTATCAGAGTTCGACTGTAATTGAGAAGCTGATAACGTTCCAGAATTTTAATGAAATGAGGTGAAGGACGACATTTGAGCATGGGGGAAATTGGAAGCATCAATTTTCTTAACTTTAATCAAAGATGCATTGTTTATTTTGTGAAAACTTTTTTTCTTATATGAAGTTCCAGTAATTCGAACCCAGACTACGTGTTTGATTAATGAATCCAATTACAAACTTTCAGAAATCTAGTTCTATCTTAATCCATGCTGTTCCTAGATATTTTGATGTGGAGATCTATGTGGTATTTAGAACGTTGGTTTTTCACTTGTTGTAGTTACAGTTTTTGTTTTGTCGTTTTTGGTTTTTCTTTTGTTTGTTTGTTGATATGAATTCCGCATCCATTTACCGCCCGAATTTAGGAGACAAGTGATCGTTGGTTCTTCGTTTTCATTGTCTAAATGTTGTTTTTCTTGCCAAAGAGGTCGAAATGCGTCGTGTTTTGTCTTGTAATGGTCTCTTTAGTTTGGCAGAAACAGTATATCTTCTATCAATTTTGTTTTACATGTATGACAACCCCATCGTTTCCGTTGTTTTGTCTTTCATAACAGATTGGAGGGTGAATATTTATCTAATGTATTGAAACAAATTCTACCCAATTCCGTGTTTCTGATAAGCTGATCATATCAAAAGGCTAAACTCTGCATGTTCAAGTGCAATTTTACGTTTTTCGCTTTCACTTGTCACATGGTTAATCCTTGGATGGTGTTGTGTGTTTTCGGTCATAGACTGGCTTTGATACGAACAGAAAATATATGTTCGTCGACTAAATGTCAGTCTTCAGTTCCTTTTCATAGATCCCCATGCCTTTTTTCAGGACGTGATCACGGAAAGTATAAGCGACGTCATACTGTGCAGTACTACCGACGTCATCAAAATAGTGATTGTGAATTAAAAAAAGGATTACAGATACTGTTATGCTGTATGCATAATGCAGGCTCCGCGACTAAAACTTCCACGAAATGGGAAAGAAATGAGTTCAGCTCCCATTGGGGTAGTAATAACCTACTCTGTACAGAAAATGTTCAGCTCTAGATTCAGCTTACTTCTACATAATTTTGAAGAACAAAACCGGGTAAAGGCAGGATCGGGGAAACTAAACTTACTGCAGGACTCTGAAAGCTAAAGCATTTTGTGAAAAATAAATCTGAAACGTTAGTGATAAAGCACCGCCAAAAAAAAAAAAAAAAAAAACGTAGACAAACGAATCACAGACAAAACACAACCCGTTTCGACCTCGTAGGTCTTCTTCAGGCAAGATGCAAAACACTCAGGACAACAAAAATGAACGAGCAATCACTTATCTTCATAAAGATAAAAATGCCATGGACAGAAAGCAAACAAATATAGATGACAATCAAAGAAGGCGATAAAGATACCATCCGGAAAAAAAACCGAATTTCCAGAAACCTGTCCATGAAAATGAGCTGATTTCATAGACAGATACAAATAATGCTTCCAGAGACACCACTGAAAAGAATGAAGAAAGGACATGGACGCATAAAGAGTAAGAAACAATGATAAATAACCAAGGAACAAAAAATGCGAAGCAAGAATTGGCACAGTGCATTTACATGACATACATCTGATGAACACAGAAGCGAAAAGTAATATTCAACATTCAGAATCTATCTGCTCAACGTATAAATCTATACATAGGCGTCACTGCCAGTCCTATGAGTTGTGTCTCAAAGACATTTAACAGTTTCTAGATAAAGTTCCCTAACACCTCTCCATTTTTAGAGATCCTGGAATAACATCATGGCCGACATTGACATCTCCTCGTGTTCATTCCTGAATCAAACAACATCTACGTGCTGCAGCCAGAATAACAATGGCCAGTGTTCACACCCCTTTCTACCAAATCCCATAATGAAACACTGATGGAAGTCGACAGGTCTTCAGATTAAAAGCAGCAGTGATAGAATGATCAAGGACTCGTATTTTCCCTTCTGGATGCTCGAAGGAGAAATAGATTAACCACCAGTATCACACACACACACACACACACACACACACACACACACACACACACACACACACACACACACACACACACACACACACACACACACAAATGTAGAAACAGACAATCCATGGAAGCGATCTAGACATGTAACTAAAAAAGTTGGCTTTTCAAATTCATGTGAAGACCGCAAAAGAAGAGCAGTAGAGAATATAGAGAAGACAGTGGATCACAGAACTGCTGGGTTAAGGAGACCAAGAATGATACATTCCAGGTGTCTTGGAGGACTGTGACACATTTCAGGTGTCTTGGAGGACTGTGACACATTTCAGGTGTCTTGGAGGACTGTGACACATTTCAGGTGTCTTGGAGGACTGTGACACATTTCAGGTGTCTTGGAGGACTGTGACACATTTCAGGTGTCTTAGAGGCCTATGACACATTTCAGGTGTCTTAGAGGCCTATGACACATTTCAGGTGTCTTAGGGGACTATGACACATTTCAGGTGTCTTGGAGGCCTATGACACATTTCAGGTGTCTTAGAGGGCTATGGCACATTTCACGTGTCTTAGAGTACTAAGGCACATTTCAGGTGTCTTAGAGGACTATGGCACATTTCACGTGTCTTAGAGGGTTATGACACATTTCACGTGCCTTAGAGGGCTATGACACATTTCACGTGTCTTAGAGGGCTATGACACATTTCACGTGTCTTAGAGGACTATGACACATTTCAGGTGTCTTGGAGGCCTATGACGCATTTCAGGTGTCTTAGAGGGCTATAGGCACATTTCACGTGTCTTAGAGTACTAAGGCACATTTCAGGTGTCTTAGAGGACTATGGCACATTTCACGTGTCTTAGAGGTTATGACACATTTCACGTGTCTTTGAGGGCTATGACACATTTCATGTGTCTTAGAGGACTATGACACATTTTAGGTGTCTTAGAGGACTATGACACATTTCAGGTGTCTTGGAGGCTATGATACAAATCAGGTGCTTTAGAGAACAATGACACATTTCATGTGTCTTACACGACTATGACACATTTCTGGTGTCTTGGAGGATTATGATACATTTCGTGTGTGTTATCGGACTATGACACATTTCAGGTGTCTTAGAAGACTATGATACATTTCAAATGTCTTAGAGGACTATGACACATTTCAGGTGTCTTACACGACTATGACAAATTTCTGGTGTCTTGGAGGATTATAATACCTTTCGTGTGTGTTATCGGACTATGACACATTTCAGGTGTCTTAAAGGACTATGATGCATTCGAGGTGTCTTGGACAACTATGACACATTTCAGGTGTCTTAGATGGCTATGACACATGCCAGGTGTCTTAGAGGACTATGACACATTTCAGGTGTCTTAGAGGACTATGATACATTTCAGGTGTCTTAGAGGACTATGATACATTTCAGGTGTCTTGGAGGCCTATGATACAATTCAGGTGTCTTAGAGAGCTATGACACATTTAAGGTGTCTTACACGACCATGACACATTTCTGGTGTCTTGGAGGATTATGATACATTTCGTGTGTGTTATCGGACTATGACACATT
>CM065736.1:5453105-5465605 GCA_033310375.1 Conus canariensis | reverse complement strand
AAATCATTCTCGTCAGCAGGGTCGTGTGGGGGGGGGGGGGGGGGTCTAGTAAGTGGTATCCTGCGTATGTTGGTTCAGAACAGGCACCACTGAACAGGACCGAAGTGACTCCGCAGCAGTGCAGTGTCTCCTCCGGTGGGTTGCCTCATGACAGTGTGACATTCACTGCTTCCTGTGGATTGCTGGTGCCGGGCTGTTGCAGGCCAGGCCAGGTTGTGTCTATGAACATGGGGTCATGGTAAGCGGCATGGGTGCGATGCCACTGAGGTGGCAACAAACGATGAGAAAGAAAGAAAGTAAGAAAGAAAAGAAAAAATAAACGAAATAAAGAAGGAAAGAAAGAAAGAAGGAAAGACAGGAAGAAAGGAAGGAAGAAAGAAGGAATGATAGAATAAAGAAAGAAGGAAAGAAAAAAAATAAACGAAAGAAAGAAGGAAAGAAAGAAAGACAGAAAGAAAGAGAGAAGGAAAGAAAGAAAGAAGGAAAGAAAGAAAGAAGGAAGGAAAGAAAGAAAGATGGAAAGACAGAAAGAAAGAAAGAAGGAAAGAAGGAAAGAAAGAAAGAAGGAAAGACAGAAAGAAAGACAGACAGACAGGTAGACAAACAGGTAAGCGGAGAATAACCTGAATGGTATGAAAAAGGACAGGCATAGATTTTTTATATTGACGATAATCAAGTGGTAAAATGATGTCACTGTCAGTGTCAAAGGATCCAGCAGCATCATATAGAAAGAACAGCTATACAAGTCACTATCCGTTTGGCTTTAACATCTCAAAATTACCTGGTGAGCACCGGAATACTTTAAGTGGTATCAGGCATCGACAATCATCCCCCCTCCACCCCCCACCCATCTCCACCCACTGCCCATCCCTATCCATCGCCTACACAAATCATGATGAGAACGCCCAGATCACCGCATCGTTATCTATGTATCCTGACAGCATCCTACGACCCGTAGTTTATAATGCAAGATAATGACATCGTTATCTATTATCCTGACAGCATCCTACGACCCGCTGTTTATAAAGTGATATAATGACATCGTTATCTATTATCCTGACAGCATCCTACGACCCGCTGTTTATAAGTGATATAATGACATCGTTATCTATTATCCTGACAGCATCCTACGACCCGCTGTTTATAAAGTGATATAATGACATCGTTATCTATTATCCTGACAGCATCCTACGACCCGCTGTTTATAAAGTGATATAATGACAGAGGCTGCGAAGGAATGAACTCGTGTGTGATGGCTGATATTGCCTAGCTGAGATTATCTTCAGTCAAACCCTTGTTTTCAGTATGAAACATTCCACCACGATTCATGGTGTTTCAAGAAAGCCCTCTCCCCCTTCCCCTCCACACACACACCGGCTCAGACAACACACACACACACACACACACACACACACACACACACACACACACACACACACACAACACTCACACACACTCAGGCTTACGTATTGATACACAGGCTTATCCACTCCCACGTAAATTTGTCTCCATTAAGTCAATACACAAATAATGTCTAATCGCTGAAAACTGTTTTAGGCGCCAAGGAAAGAAAAAAGCTAACAGTCGTGAATACAGCACAAACATAAACAGGAACGACAACTGGACAACTTTTTCTCTTTTTTTTTTTCCCGTCGTCGCCGTCGTGAAATCAGATTCTTTCTCACGTTCTCCCAGGTCATTCTATATAACTTGTGGTTGATAGATTATTTCTGAACACGAAGTCCCACACTCTTCAACTTTTGCCCGTGCTTTTTGTCACCAGATAAATAACACTAGCTACTTTCTCCGTAAGGGCACACAACTCTGGATCAACTATCACGAACAGGAAATAAAACAGAAGGCCATTATTCTGCCGTTCAGCAAGAGAGAGAGAGAGAGAGAGGAGAGAGAGAGAGAGAGAGAGAGAGAGAGAGAGAGAGAGAGAGAGAAGACAAGACAAGACAAAGTTTTATTTGAGCTAGGCCTTCTGCCCATGTCAAGGGGGGGGGGGGGGGGGGGGGGGTAACAAAGGGAAATCATATCATAATATCGTACATAAGATGAATAAAGTTAATCGATACGTCTTTAATCGCGAAAAGAGGGGGAAGGGATAGGAGAGGTCGAGGGGTGGGGCAGGGATCGGGTGGGATGGGGTGGGGGTTGGAGGAAGGATGATGAAAAGTAGCATGTTCATAAGTCTACAAAAATTGATCATTAAACATCATATAAAGATTGATTTCTGGAAGTAAATGCTTTAGACAGATACAGGACAAGGGGCATACACATTCTTGTATCAGAAAGCAAAAGGCTTAATTTAAACGCATTTGGGTGGGAACAATATTTGGGTGGGATATACATTTCTCGGATAGCTTTATAGTAAGTACAAACCAATATAAAATGTAATTCTGATTCTTCAGAATTAGGGCAAAAAGGACAGCTAGTATTTTCTTTCCTTTTAGAATATCTATATCGCTGGGGTTTCAACTGTGAGACAACGAGTCTGACTCTTGACAAATGTTTTCTGAGAGCAGGGTTTTTAACAGTGAATAGATATGTCGGGACATCACATAATTGCCTGAAAGAAGAATAGAATCTGAATCTTTCTTTTGCCATAATTTTAGAATCAATATCCTGTAAATGGCAATCAAATAGTCTTTGCTTAAAGATGGACACAAAATATTTAACATTTTCAACTCCTTGGTTCTCCCAAACGAAACCAAAGCCGTATCTAAACAAAGTAAAGCATACGTTGGCTACCCAGTTCTTACCGTTGCAAAACAGAGCATAGAGCATTTTGTAAAATTTCTTTGGAATACGGCTTTCGTCCATACGGGTTAGTTTTAACCAATACTTGATACATTTTATAGATGTCTGAATATAAAGTGGGTATCTCCCAGATTCACAGTACACAAGTGCACTTGGTGTTTTCATACTCAAAGTCAACAGACGTTTAATGGCTAGTAGATGAACTCTTTCAATAACTGTATGATCTGCTGTCAGACTCCACACCTCAGATTCATATGTTAACATAGGTTGAATTTGGCAATCAAAAATTTTAAAGAAAAATTTGGGATTATTTTCTCCAAGTGACCATAGAAATTTCAAAACACTAAAAACACACCTCTTCGCTTTCAGAGCCATTCCTCCAGTGAGTATGAAAACGTTACACCTGTAGATACCATTACTCCGAGGTATTTATATTCATTTACTATTTCTAGCTGGACACCTTTATAGAACCATTTTTCTCGCCAAGCGATATGGCCCCCTTTTCTAAATATTACTATTTTAGACTTTTCTTCATTGACAGTTAGTTGGAGTCTGTCAACAGTGCTACTTAATACGTTCAGCTGGTGCTGAAGACCCACTATGGTGTGGGAAAGAAGAACGACGTCATCAGCAAATAACATGATTAGAATTTGTAACAAGTCAGGTGATAAGCTTATTCCGTGTTTACCATGTGTCATAATGTCATTAGCAAGTTCATTAATGAACAGAGAAAAAAGAATAGGGCTGCAGTTGTCCCCCTGTTTTAACCCACGGGGGCACATAAAAGCTTCAGTAAGATCATTATTTGCTCGGACTCTAGCTTTCACAACTTGATATATACTCCTAATAGCTCGATACATTTTGCCATGAATACCATTTTTACGAAGAATTAACCACAAATGATTTCGATTTACTAAGTCAAAGGCTTTTTTAAAATCAATAAACGCAGCATAAAGTTTCTTTCCAGAAGACAACTGTTTTTGCACCAGACTTATTAAAGTAAATATCTGATCAACTGTACTATAGCTCTTTCTGAATCCGCCTTGTGATTCGTTTAATATATTATTTTCTTCCACCCATTGTGTCAAGCGTTTATTTATGATATAAGTATACAGTTTGCCAAAAATGTTTAGCAATGAAATACATCTATAGTTGTCAGGCGAATTAATATCGCCTTTTCGTGTATCGGGTGTATAACTGATTCGGACCAGATAAGTGGAAAAGTCCCAGAATCATACAATTTGTTGAAAAATTTGGTGATGAATGAAATAATTAAAGGAGGAGCGTGTTTATAAAACTCGCCACTAAATCCATCTGGTCCGGCCGCTTTTCCACTCTTTAAAGCTCCGATTGCGTCTTTAACCTCTGATACTGTTATTTCTGAATTTAATGTGGTGTTCTCTATAATTCTATTATTAGCAAACCACTGACTCTCGAAACACACATTTTCATGAATGTTCTCTCTTTGTAATATTTCATCTTGGATAGAATTATCGGTTGAAAACCTTATAGAAGTGATCATACCATTCGTCTATTGTGATAGAAGTGTCTGGAATTCTAGTGAAAACTCTTGATTTTATAGTTCTCCAAAATGTCTTGGGATCGTTTATATTTGCATCTAGTGAATCTAGCGTGCGCGTTTTATCTTCGGCTTTTTTCTTATTTAAAAGCCATTTATAATCCCTTCGCTTATCAACGTATATGTGTCTGAGTTCTTCTGCTCTTGTTTTATTACTACAGTTTATAAAGTTTCTCAGAGCGCGTTGTAACTCTGATTTCATTTTCCTGCATTCGGTATCAAACGAAGGACTGTTTTGTGTTTTTGTTAATACTATTTGTTTCTTCATGCACTGCCCAGCGAGAGCCAGGCCTTCATAGAATTTCCTCAACGCTGAGTTTACGTCACTGTCGATCAGTTCTGTAGCCTGATTAAAAATGTCTGTAAATATATGTGACATAAATGCTTGATGATATTCGTTAATCTTTTCCGGGTTCCAAACAAACTTTTCTATCATAGTCTTCATGGTTTCTTAGGGACATTAGCTAAAGACGTTGCAGGACTGAATATAAGTTCTACAGGTAAATGTTTACATTCAACAGTTTGTAGAACTCGCAAGTTTAAGGTGTATTCAGAAATACATCTAGACATAAGAAAATAATCAATAACACTTGATCCATTATGTGCAATATATGTAAATTCACCATTCTTATCTCCTGGCAGAAGACATTTAATATCACTAATGAAAATTGTTCACATAATTTAAGCAAGTATCGGCCAAAATCATTTGTTGTATTATCTTTAGATTTTCTCCTGAATTGTTCCTCCAGTTCTGTACTGTCACCCTTCCATATAACGGTGTCTGGGAGGGAGAACTCTCTGGCGTTAGCACTGCCATTTCTTGCATTAAAATCACCCATCACCACGAAAGGAAGATCTTCATACTTTTCATAAATATCAATCATACAATGTTCCAGCAAATAAATTCCATTATCAATTTCTGTTTCATTATAATAAGGGCTGTTATACGGAGGAATGTACATGCTTATGAGAATACAATCAATACGTAAGCCTGTTAGTTCTTTTGAAAGTTTCAGGACAACACAGTTATCATATTCAACTGGGATATGTTCAACAAAATTAGAAAATACTTTTCTGACCATCAGTGCAACCCCGCCAGACAAGCGAGACGCTACACAATCTGACAGATTTACACCAGGAGACACAAAAAAGCATCAAAAGAAGGAAAGAGGTCAGCTGGAAAATCAGTGGCAAAAGTTTCTGCAAGAAAAACAGCATCATAATTAGACGAAAGTGATTTAATAGCAGGCTTGTACACAGTCCTTAAGCCTTCGATGTTATACGCTAGCAAAGATATATTCCGGTTATTTACATTTTTAACACTGCTGGAACGCATGCTAGCACTAGAATTTGATGACACAGGCAGGGCCGAGTCCCTAGGTATTCTGCAATTGGTCATTTACGTCAGGCCTGGATGAGCCAGTCCCAATACAGGGGAAACACTCAGTGACATGCTGTTGCCTGCATTCAGCTGTGCTGCGTGTCAGTCTGATATGGGATTTGGGGGTTTCAGTAGTCATGGAGTATTTCTGTTCATCTGGCCGAAAGGTTACATGGTGTGTTGGGCTATTGCCTTCTTGATCTTCAGATTCAGCTATAATGTTCACAGGGGACTGGCTTTCCATCATATCAGCATCAGTCCAGGGATCATTCAGCTGTTTGACCAGAGTCTGGCTGCTGGTTGCCGTCTTTTCTGGAAAGGTCGAGGTGTCCGGTGATGAAGATGGGGAGAGATGGGACACCGAGTTTGCACCAGGATCGCCAGACATTGCCTGTCCGGTGTGGGGAGAGGTGTTGCTGTACGATACACCACGCACTGCTGGTTCTGACTTGTGAGCTGGAGGGTCTGCATCAGGATCACTAGGGTTGTCTGTCTGGTGTGGAAAGGGGTACTGCTGAATGGCACACCGTGTAATGTTGGTTCAGGTTTGTCTTCTGGCGATGGCCTGTGTTTGTTGGACACAGCCATGGCATCAGAAACTGATTGTGTAATGTCCATGAATCCTGTATAGGTTCCAGCAGAGATTCGGGTGCTGTGGGTGAACTTGCAGCACCACTCCCAGCATAGGAGCTAGGAGGTTGACTTGCTTGCATGCGTTCCGGTGAAGACCAGAGTCGCGCGCCCCACTGATTGATGGTTAGTCTGTCTCTGGCACGAGGAGTGCGCTGAGGTCTTGAAGGGTTGGATGGTAGTGCTGCAGCTGATGTTTTAGCTCTCTCTCCCGAGACTGTAGATTCCTTCAGCGTCGTTGGATGGCGTGCTGAGCGTGGAGTATGGCGCTGCTGATTAACTTTTCCATGATGTGAGTCATCTATCCCGTCTGAGGTCTGGGGACAGTTCATCATGTCTTCTGCGCGACGATCTGGAAGTGGTGGGAATGTAGTCATGTCGGCAGTCCAAGGGAGGTCCTCAGTGGAATTCTGTGGATAAGGGATGTCTGCGAGGGTAAGATGTTTGTCAACGTCACATTGTACCTCGTCATTTTGAACCACATCGTGCTGATTGACTGGTTCATGCATTTCACGAGAATGGTCTGAGTGACTTGACTTGCTATGCATCTGTGGAGCAGCAGTGCCGTAGCTTGGAGCGCCAGAGTGACTTTCAAGGTCTCTTTTACGAGAGTCGTTTCGTTATTCTTGCTGTAAAACAGGCGACCTCTCCAGAAGTAGGCATGTCTGCCGGCATTTCTCTCTTCTCTGACGATCTGGTTCTGGCGATTGGTCAGATCTGCAGCCACACGTATTCCCAGGGCATCAGCCATCTCCTTCCTGCACTCCTGACTTCTCAGAATGGACATTTTATCCTGCCAGTGGGAAAAGCAGGCAATGATGGGACGAGGGTACCGGTTGTCGCTGTTTCTTTGCACAACACGATGGGCTCGCTCCACATCGTCGATTGTCCACTGTTTGGAGGAGAAAAAACGATTCATCAGCTGCACTACTTTACGAGTGCACTGGAGGCTGGTCTCATTTGGGTCTTCAAAGACGTTAAAAAATCTCAGGTTGTTACGGCGAGAAAAAGACTCGACTCTGTCTACTTGATTGTCCATTTTTGCGACACCTCTAGAAACAAGTCCTTCCATTGGAAGAGGTTTTCGCACTGTTGTTCAAGAAGGTGGCACTTGTTGGTGAGGTGATCAAGTTTCTGTTTCAGATGGTTCGTTGTCTTTCTGAAGAAGTTCCCACCAACCTTGAAGTTTTCCCGTGATATACCGGTCTTCATCATGTTGATAGCCTGCCATACAAAATAGTCGGTGATTTGGGTTTCCATCTGGTCCAGGATTTGGTTCAAGAAAGTTCCCGTGATAAACAGGTATATGACCATAGCTTGGGCTGTAGTTTGAATACACATCTCGTGATGGTTCTTGTATATTTTGCTGTGTTGGTCCGGGGTTTGATTCGATGTCCCCACAGGACATAAGAAGCCAGCTAATGAAAACAGCAGAGGATTTCAAAAAGAACAGCTGCAGTAATAAACCTTTCGTGTAGATTATCAACACGAATCGTTGTTTACGTTTCGACGTCCACTTTGCGGCTGTTTGAAATCGTACCGCCACCGCCCACATGAGGAAAAGATCATTGAGTTTTGCCATGTTGACATTCACAGACACACGAAGCGACTGTCAGTGTATAGGGTGACACGGGTTCCACAGCCGCCTGCTTCGTTTGCTTTTTCACTGAGCGTGAATGCTGTCGGAAGAACAGTTGCAATAAACACAGTCGTGGGCCATCTTAGAGGCCAAGCAAGTCTTATTTCATTCGCCTGTGACCAAGGTCTGCCTTTTTTTCTCCCACGCGCCGGCGAACAACTAGCACGTGTAGCACACATACCTGTGTCGCTGCCCCCTTTTGGTCCTGTAAAACACTGTTCACGTTTCGAGCTTCTAATGATTATGTATTGATTTTTAAATCGCTGATAATGTCTTAATTAATCCACATCGGAGTCCGAAAATTAACCAGTCCACCAAACACACCTTGTGCTGTCACGAGTCCAAAAATTACTGTAGATCAGGCACTCAAAGTAGGTAAATTGAACCATTTCTTGGGCACAACAAACTGAACGGGTCTTGACAGCTCACCAGCCAGTGACCGAAGCCGAGAGAGAGAGAGAGAGAGAGAGAGAGAGAGAGAGAGAGAGAGATTCTGCCATTCAGCACACACACACACACACACACAGAGAGAGAGAGAGAGAGAGAGAGAGAGAGAGAGAGAGAGAGAGAGAGAGACTGACACTGACACTGACACTGACACACTTTTTATGGCCATTAGCAAGTAACCCCTGTTGGCAAGGGTGGGGGAAGGGGGGGGGGGGGTTAGGTTACAATTACTGCCTTAAGAGACAGCGATAAAGACATGAAATGTAAAGAAAAAGAACTCATGACATTCAACAAATATTTCAAATTTACAATGGACAACGTCCTCTCCTCCCCAACACACCCACACATACATTCGAACACACAACACGCGCACGCACGCACATCCGCACGCACGCGCGTACACACACACACACACGCACGCACGCACGCACGCACGCACGCACGCACGCACACACACACACACACACACACACACACACACACACACACACACACACAAGTCCGCGCACCACACTAACCCATTTTCTTCGACCATCAAGCCATGAAAAATACAGAATAAGTGTAGAATGTGGATTCTACTATCGTCACAAAATTATAACTCAGCAGATTGTGGTATTCTTTCTCCGAAAAGCACAGGCTTCTGCTGTAGATTTTGCAAATGATGTGGTATTTTTTTTCGTACTAGTTGATAGAATTGCGATGAGATCTTTTCTCTGTGCAGCTGGCTCACTGAAAATGTTGCATCTACTGTGAATATGTACATAAGCAGGACAATCAAAAACAAAATGTACTTCATCTTCATCGTTGAGAGAGAGAGAGAGAGAGAGAGAGAGAGAGAGAGAGAGAGAGACAGAGAGAGAGAGAGAGAGAGACAGAGAGAGAGACAGAGACAGAGAGACAGAGAGAGACAGAGAGAGAGAGAAACAAAACTAAACTATAAACAAAAAAACCCAAACAACAGCTGAGAATTTTTGGAATAAATACTTTGAATCAAGGCAGTTTGAGAAGCGAGCTTTATGCTGGTTTAACAGACTTTTAGATCACCTAGAAATGGAGGCATAGTCTCCTCTAAAGTTAAACGTCATGGGGGAGAAAAATAATGAAAGGTGTAAGAAGAAGTATCATGTTATTCCCCAGAGTTCTCAGCAATACTTCTCAATTAGTTCTGTGGGTGCGCGGTTTGAACAAAAGGTCATCATTATCATTAGACCCTGACGACGATTTCTTTCTCGTCACTAGCAGCAAAACTATCTGTCAGTGAGTCGTTTACGAGCACAAGAACTCGCTGGAGGAAGACAGGCTGTCCTTGGGTCCTTCAGCATCAAATGACTGTGTCTGATTTCATGAATTCACGCTCCCTTTGAAAGCTTACAGCCTGTTCTTGGCTCCTGCAACATTACATGACTGTGTCTGGTTCCATGAATTCACGCTCGCTTTGAAAGCTTCCCGGCCCCTGGAAAATCACACAGGTCTGAGAGTGAAGGTGTCAGTGATGGTAAAGAAAGAGAAACCTCTGGCATTAACACACAGGTCTGAGAATGAAGGTGTCAGTCTTGGTAAAGAAAGAGAAACCTCTGGCATTAACACATTGGTCTGAGAGTGAAGGTGTCAGTGATAGTAAAGAAAGAGAAACCTCTGGCATTAACACACAGGTCTGAGAATGAAGGTGTCAGCGATGGTAAAGAAAGAGAAACCCCTGGCATTAACAACGAAAATATTGCTTTCAGGTTGATTCGTACTCCTGAAAGTTCCTGCCAGGTTTATGATAACATCCACTGCTTTCCAGACAAGAATGTGAATACGCCTTGTTAGAGGATGGATCTGGAATACTGGATTAATTAGATAGTGCATGGATTGTGAAGAACAATAACTCTTGCCAGAGAAGATAAGGCAAACTGAGACAGAATGTCCCGTATCTGGCAGCCCTCCTCTTGTGCTTATATGTTCTCAAGATGTTAAGAATTTCTTTTACAGTAAACAGACCAATAATGGGCCTGTCTCATCAAAGTGGATCTCTCATAATAACAGTCTTTGCATTTCAAACAGTAAATGCTACGAAAAGGACAAAGCTGTAGATAATTGTCCAAATAACTAGAGAGACCATGGAGGAAAAGAATCAGGCAGATGGTGGACAGATGACCAGGCAGATGGTGGACAGATGACCAGGCAGACAGATCAAAAGCTGTCAAGCAAGATATATCAAACAATAGATAAACTTACAAGGATTGGTAGAGATTGGAAAACTAAACAAAAACATCACGTGCAATGAATCATTCTACACAGGTTACAAATGGCTTAAAACCGTTTCCGTTTTCAGCAAATCAACCATAGAATGAAACATATTTATCTTTAAAAAATCATATAGCATCTGATAAAACATCAGTAATCAAGATCTTTATGGAATCTGTTGTACAGTGCTTTGTCTCTAGTCCTGTAAATAATGGCACTCTGGACACACAGTCGGGTGAAATCTCAATGGCATTAAAAAGTTGCTCACAACACACACACACACACACACACACACACACACACACACACACACACACACACACACACACACACATGGTAGGTGGTGTCATGCACACGTTGGATCAAACAGACACCAATAGAAACCAACGAAGTGACCCCACAGCATTGCAGTGTCTCCTCTGGTGGGTTGTTTTACGACAGCCCGACACTGGTCGTTTCCTGCTGACTGTTAATATCGAGTTCAGAGGACAATTCTGGCTGTCTATATGAAGAAAAAAAACAGTGTGGAAGAAATCTACTGAGAAAGCATAGTAAAACAATGTTTTACGAAAGCTTTCTTAGAGAGAATAAAGCAATTAAGAAATGGGAATGATCAGGTTTGATGGAATAGGCAGCGCGTAGATTTGAAAGGATTGGACTTATAGTTAAAGCAAGCGCTATTTGAGATTAGATAGAGGCACACGATTACTCTAGTGCTTTCAAGCTCTAAACTTTTTTAAATGGTGATGGGATTTTTTCATATACATCTGATGGTTGACTAGCCAGTGGACGAAAAGAATGAATATGAGCTGGAAAACAAACAAACAAACAAACAAAAACAAACCAAAAAGCCGTGTCGAGTCATACAGAAATCTAAAACAATGATACACAGGTAGCAAGTCACATATGACACTGGCTTAAAACATTCAGAAATCAGATTCTCTCAGCGTGCGCAAGAGCCCGCAAAATCACATACAATTGATTCTCGTTAATGGTCAGAAATCAGAGAAAGCTGCTGTGGTTAAAAACGAGAACATACAAAGACACAAACACGCACGCACGCATGCATGCGTACACTCACTCATGCATGCACGCACACATGCACGTTCTCGCACATACACACACATGCACACAAATACACACAGAAAGATAGATCGATACACACACACACACACACACACACACACACACACACACACACACACACAGATGGTTAACAAAAATCTTTCTGTCAGAAACCAACGATTCAGATGTATGTCCAGTGTGTAACTACAATTTCTATATAATGGGAAAACTGGAACTTAATGCCAGGAAGCAAACAAAAGTAAGAAGACCTCAGAGTGGCAAACACAAAGAAATAGAACCTAGAGTGTTTTTTTTTTATTCTGAGCCATTTTAAAGCAAAACGCTGATAGCAATATTCGCCGTTAGCAGTGATGGCTATCTTCACCACATAGCAGTATAAATGGAGATTTGGAGAATCTTTTCAATTCTATCCATCCAGTGTAAAATTCAACTTTAAATGTTTTCAGTCATAGACGTTAATAATCACTTTTCTTTCTTTTTTGAGATTTTTTTGTGTGTGATAACCATGTCGGAAGTGAGGCAATCTACATCAGTTATCCAAGAAAATCAAAACCGACACCAGAAGGCAACCTTACTTTAACCTCGTCGTTCATATTCTATCACCCATTCCGCTCCAGAGCTCACAAGGTCGTTCATACTCATTTCTGTATAATTAAGTAATTCTGAACACGTTTGCCTGCGTGTAACGGCTTCCGTTAGCCTCCCTCTCACTGAAGAAACATCACTGGACGCTTTTTCCCAAA
>CM065736.1:5445605-5448105 GCA_033310375.1 Conus canariensis | reverse complement strand
CTACTCTTGATGTTTGTAGACTTATACCGATAATACTTACCCGCTGGTAACAAAGCTCCCCCCCCCCCACCCTCCACCCCCTGTTTTTTTTTTTTTATTCAGTTTCTCCAAAATACCAGGTAACTCAGGAACGAGAGACATCCGCGGTCCATCCCCATCGAGGGAAAAATTATAATGACGTAGAAAAGAAGAAAAAAGCAAGAAATAAATGGGTAGTAGGCGAAACCACAGACGTCTACCAAAGTTGAGCCGCGCTCCTCATTTCAATTAAACCCCAACTTATCCCCCAAACCTCTGATCGATCCGATCAAGTTTAATAGGTCCGTACTCAAACCAGATTGCTTTCAAACCAAGTGTTGTTCAATCGCTTCAAAATGTTAGTTCCTTATTCTATGACCAACACGCAAACAAACAAACAAACATAAGTGAAACATAATCTCTTCAGCGGAAGAGAACAGATTTGGAGATACATATCCCGACTTTTAGCAACCAAATAACAGAGTGTTTGAAGAGACAGGAGTATTAGGTTTGGTGAATGAGGAGTGTGCACAGCGTGGAAAATGGAGAGTATGAGGTTTGGTGGAATGAGAGTGTGCACAGCGTGGAAGACATGGGAGTGATATGGGAGGTTTGTGGGAATGGGAGTGACAGTTGTGGAAGACATGGGAAAATGGGAGTGATGAGGTTTGGTGGAATGAGGAGTGTGAAAGTGTGGAAGACATGGGAGTGATGAGGTTTGGTGGAATGAGGAGTGTGCATAGGTGGAAGACATGGGAGTGATGAGGTTTGGAATGGAAGTGCATTGTGGAGATGGGTGATGGGTTTGGTGAATGAGGAGTGTGCAGATTGTGGAAGACATGGGGAGTGTGATGGAGTTTGAGATTGTGGAATGGAGAGAGGTGGTGAAGATGTGGAAGACATGGGAGTGATGAGGTTTGGTGGCAATGAAGTGTGCAGATTGTGGAAGACATGGGAGTGATGAGGTTTGGTGGAATGAGGAGTGTGCAGATTGTGGAAGATATGGGAGTATGATTTTGATGGATTGTGAGTGGAGAATGGAAAGTGTGGAGGATGGTTGTGGAAGATATGGGAGTGATGAGGTTTGGTGGAATGGAAGTGTGCAGATTGTGGAAGAATGGGAGTGATGAGGTTTGGTGGAATGGGAGTGTGCAGATTGTGGAAGATATGGGAGTGATGAGGTTTGGTGGAATGAGGAGTGTGCAGATTGTGGAAGATATGGGAGTGATGAGGTTTGGTGGAATGAGGAGTGTGCAGATTGTGGAAGACATGGGAGTGATGAGGTTTGGTGGAATGAAGTGTGCAGATTGTGGAAGATATGGGAGTGATGAGGTTTGGTGGAATGAGGAGTGTGCAGATTGTGGAAGATATGGGAGTGATGAGGTTTGGTGGAATGAGGAGTGTGCAGATTGTGGAAGATATGGGTGTGAATGAGGAGGTTTGGTGGAATGAGGTTGTGTGAGTTGCAGATTGTGGAAGATATGGGAGTGATGAGGTTTGGTGGAATGAGGAGTGTGCAGATTGTGGAAGATATGGGAGTGATGAGGTTTGGTGGAATGAGGAGTGTGCATGATTGTGGAAGATATGGGAGTGATGAGGTTTGGTGGAATGAGGAGTGTGCATATTGTGGAAGATATGGGAGTGATGAGGTTTGGTGGAATGAGTGTGCTGATTGTGGAAGATATGGGAGTGATGAGGTTTGGTGGAATGAGGAGTGTGCTGATTGTGGAAGAGTATGGAGTAATAAGATTAGATGGAATGAGGAGTGTGCTGATTATGAGTAGGGAAGTGATGAGGTTTGGTGGAATGAGGTTGCTATGGAAGATAGAGTCAATATTAGGGAATGAGGAGTGGTGATTGTGGAAGTTGGAGTAATAGCTTTTGCGAATGGAGTATGTAGAGTCTTCCACAAATGCAGTTTCCGATAGAAAGAGGCACCTGACTAAACCAGTACGGTGCTGGCATCTTTTAAACAGTTTTAAGAATAATACAAGTTTCTCTTCTGCTGATCTGATGGTGAATTATCCAGTGGACAGAACACAAGACTGGAAAGCAAAGTCTCAATATACACAACACAGGAAAGAATGATCAACGGGTAGCAAGACACCTCGACCTTGGCTACAAAATATATCATGAAGTCAAATTCCCTCATTGTGCGCGAGAGCTTATGAAACCACACACAATGTCTTTCGGCCAATGGTTATAAAACAGAGTCAAGGTCTTTCCTACCTTGTGTCATTGTCCACAAACTATCGGTTATGTATTCCTAAACAGTGACAGTACTCAAGTTTCAGATATTTTGGAAAGATCAGCAAAAGCTACTTGGTCTTCAGGTTGACAAGAGAGAAGCACACATAACCCACAGAGAGAGAGAGAGAGAGAGAGAGAGAGAGAGAGAGAGAGGAGAAAGACAGAAGACAGACAGACAGACAGGGACAGTACACGACAGACACACAACATACACAAGTTGCTCACACACACA
>CM065736.1:5425605-5440605 GCA_033310375.1 Conus canariensis | reverse complement strand
CGTATTACAAATTAACATTTATTCAAGACTTGCACAGCTGATAACATGAATTAACTACTAGAAGGAAAGGATTTAACATGAGGGGATCGTGGAGACAACACAGCAGATGTCTGTACTGCAAATTAGCCAACGTGCTGGGTATATCATGGGTACCTACCTAACATTGTTTTGCGCCATTATTATAGTTGCATGCGTGTGTATTTGGTGCACATGCACGTGTGTGTGTGTGTGTGTGTGTGTGTGTGTGTGTGTGTGTGTGTGTGTGTGTTTGCTCGCGCGCGCGTGCATTAGTGGGTGAGCCTGTGTGTATGTGCAGGTGTGTGTGGCATGTGCTAGCCTGGGTATGTCGCGCATGTACGTGTGTATTAGACAATGAAAAAGAACAAGTAATACCTTATCTCCTCAGAATTATATTGATTGTTCTTTTGTCTTGCCTCAAAAAGACCCAAGAGAACAAAACACGGCGTGTTTTGTCTTGCAATTTGTGTGTCTCTTTCTTTCGGAGGAATAGTAATTCTTCTGTTAAGTTTGTCTCTGTTTCCGCCTGCAGTCACCTCACTTTGAAAATGAATCTAACATAGAGACATATATTTTGAGTAAGTGTAAATATATATATATATATATATATATAATATGGCAGGACATTAAACATGATTCTTCCCCATAATCTACACAGGTGCACTGTCACAATTTTTGCGGAGATCGCCACATTGTGACATTTCGCGTCGTATCGATCCTCGCCTGTTAGGGTAAATTCTCACACAGTGCGGGACAGCTCACAAGGTCGTCCACTCTCATTTCTGTCCAATAGATTGATTCTGAACACGTCGGCGAGCACGTAACGGCTTCCCGCCATTTTCTCTTTGTCACCGTATAAACAGCAATGACCACCTTCTCCCCAACGGCTTGTAACTCAGGGTCAACTATCACGAACAGGAAATGAAACAGAAAGGCCATTAGTCTGTTGTTCAGCAGAGAAGAGTGAAATAGAAAAAAGCCCCCCCCCCCCCCCCAAAAAAAAAAAAAAAAAAAAAGGGAAAGAAAAGAAAGAAAAAGAAAAAAAATCGAACCAACCAACCAAACGAACAGAAAACAAAAAACAAAACAAAACAAAACTGCATAATAAAACAGCTTTCTAGCTGATGCTGAAGATAGTTTGTGATGCTGGGATGGTATAATACGTGTAATTAATCATGTGACATTTGGCGGATCATAACAGCAATAGAACTAGTTAGAAAAGGAGACATAAGCTGAAGCTGAATGCTGATATCTCAGTATTGGACCTGTCTGCTTGCCGATCACTCCAATGTTAATTTTTAGTTTTATTAAGAAAGCGTCAAATAGTTACGAACTTAATCCAGGCCCCGTATGTCAGTTCGTATCTGCTATGCCACAGGACAAGGAGCAATGTTTAGAGATAATGGCCAATAGATGAAATTAATACACTTACAAATAATTCATTGAACAAAAACAGAAAGACATAAATTATGAATTAGATAAATACTTCTATAAATGAATGAGCAAATAAGTCAATTATTATATAGATAAATGAAATAACACACACATATATATATATATATATATATATAATATATTAAGAATAAAAAAAAAAACCCCAGTCTTTCCATGTCCCAGACGTGTTTTTAACAAATTTCCGCTATTAAAAGCTTCTTCAGGCCAAGGGTACATTAATAATCATTGTACCTTGGCCTGATCAAGCTTTTAACAGCGGATATTTGATGCAAATATAAGACTGAGACATGAAAAGGCTGTTGTTTTTAGGCTGCGGTTTCTTTGTTTTTTTTTCCTTCAGTGTATTCTACAAGGTGCGGAGTGAGGACAACGAGAGAGCATCATTTCTAATTCCCTCTATCTATATACAATGCTGATCAATTAAGTCAGCATTATATATATAGAGAGAGAGAGAGAGAAAGAGAATTATAAACAAGCTTGCTCTTATCTTTAGATTGAAAATAAATACAGGAGGTAAACATTCATACTGCAGTGGTAGATAATTCTGCCTAACTAACAAATGTGCTAGAATGGATGAACGAGAAATAATAAATGCTTCCAAATGAGCTTAGGTCTGCAAGGGAGACTATCTCCAAAGGAGGAGGAAACTCGCTAACATAACTTTACTCCTGGCAGATACCGTATTTCAAAATCTGATTGCTTTTCTCAGTGATCTCAGAAAATCCTAACTTGAAATTCTCTGCCTTTTAGATTTGTTTAAGCAGAATGCTATCCCAGAAAAAGCTGGTGTGCAATACTATAGTATTGTTGATTTTCAAAAAAACAACCAAAGTCCACCTAAGAAGCTAAGAAAATTATGAAGCAACAAATTCAGCTACATTTTCTTGTGAAAAGTAGAAAATATAAAAAGATAACATCTAAAGACACAAGTGCTGAGGCGCCCTTTCTTGGAATGAATTCGCAAGGGACTGAACTATAATAAACTAATAAATTCCAAGGATAAGTAACTGAGCACCATTCAGCAATTTTCAGAGCATTTATTATTCCCCATTCACCCATTCTAGCACATACTGTTAGTAAGGCAGAATTATCTACCCCTGCAGATATAGATGCTTATCTACCCCTATTTTTGCAATCTAAGACATAAGAGCAAGCTTTGTTATATATTCAATATTTCTTGCAGTCATTGCAACACCAAGCTGCTCTGAAAATTGCTGGAATGGCGCACGCGCGCGCACGCACACACACAAAACACACACACACACACACAACAACACACTACACACACACATCAACACACACACACACATTAGTCGCAGAATCAATTTGACGGGCTAGGGAAGGGGTAAAAAGAACTGCTATTGATAGTTGAAGAGGGTTGTTAACTTTGAAAAAGATGCTTGAAGGAAGACAGAGTTGGAACTCCGGAGAGTGTTTGGGTGGAAGACAGAGAGTTGGAACTCCGGAAAAGTGTGGGTGGTGGAAGACAGAGAGCTGGAACTCCGGAAGAGTGTGTGTGGGTGGAAGACAGAGAGTTCGAACTCGGAAAGTGTGTGTGGGTGGAAGACAGAGAGTTGGAACTCCGGAAAAGTGTGAGTGGGTGGAAGACAAGAGTTGGAACTCCGGAAAGTGTGTGTGGGGGTAAGACAGAGAGTTCGAACTCCGGAAAGTGTGTGTGGTGGAAGACAGAGATTGGAACTCCCGGAAAAGTGTGAGTGGGTGGAAGACAGAGAGTTGGAACTCCGAAAAGTGTGGGTGGGTGGAAGACAGAGAGTTGGAACTCCGAAAAGTGTGGGTGGGTGAAGACAGAGAGTTGGAACTCGGAAAAGTATGGTGGGTGGAAGACAGAGAGTTGGAACTCCGGAAGAGTGTGTGTAGGGTGGAAGACAGAGAGTTGGAACTCCGGAAGAGTGTGTGGTGGAAGACAGAGCTGGAACTCCGAAAAGTGTGTGTGGGTGGAAGACAGAGATTGGAACTCGGAGAGTGTTGTGGGTGGAAGACAGAGACTTGAACTCCGGAAGAGTGTGTGGGTGGAAGACAGAGAGCTGGAACTCCGGAAAAGTGTGTGGTGGAAGACAGAGAGCTGGAACTCCGGAAAAGTGTGTGATGGTGGAAGACAGAGAGCTGGAACTCCGGAAAAGTGGTGGTGGAAGACAGAGAGCTGGAACTCCGAAAAGTGGTGGGTGGGTGGAAGACAGAGAGTTGGAACTCCGGAAGAGTGTGGGTGGAAGACAGAGAGTTTGGAACTCCGGAAGATGTGTCGGTGGAAGACAGAGAGTTGAACTCCGGAAAAGTGTGTGGGTGAAGACAGAGAGTTGGAACTCCGGAAAAGTGTGTGGGTGGAAGACAGAGAGCTGGAACTCCGGAAGAGTGTGTGGTGGAAGACAGAGAGTTGGAACTCCGAAAAGTGTGTGGGTGGAAGACAGAAGTTGGAACTCTGGAAGAGTGTGTGGGGAAGACAGAGAGTTTGAACTCCGGAAGAGTGTGTGGGTGGAAACAGAGAGTTGGACTCGGAAGAGTGTGTGGGTGGATGACAGAGAGTTTGGAACTCGGAAGAGTGTGTGGGTGAAAACAGAGAGTTGAACTCCGGAAGAGTTGTGGGTGGGAAAACAGAGAGTTGGAACTCCGGAAGTGTGTGTGGGTGGAAGACAGGGAGTTGGAACTCCGAAGAGGTGTTGGGTGGAAGACAGAGAGTTGGAACTCCGAAGAGTGTGTGGTGAAGACAGAGAGTTGGAATCCGAAGTGTGTGTGGGTGGAAGACAGAGTGGCGTGGAGGGAAGAAAGAGGGCGTAGCAAGATTGGGAGGGGGGGGTGACTTTACTGATCAACAAAATATTGATTTGGGACAGGCGTACAAAAGCTCCTATGCCCATGCTTCATTGTGGACAGGAGTCAAGAGCTTTTTCGTGGTGAACTTGAAACAAAAATGGGGAGTTTGTGTTATACTCCCTGTTTGGCTAGTATACTTACCATGTCAGACCATAGCATTCAACGGCAGTTAGCCAGCTCTGTCAGGCCGAATTTTTTCCGTGGCCAATGCAGTCATAAGACAGTCACGTGATGTCACCCCACTTCCGGCCCCGGAAGAAGCCAGTGTCAACTTCCTATAAGTCATTCAGCGAGGCCTGGTGTATGGTGACCCCGAGAACCTTGGCGCCAGAGGGGAAGGTAGGGAGGGAATTAGAGTCTGACATGGTAAGTATACTAGCCAAACAGGGAGTATAACACAAACTCCCCATTTTGGCGTCATATACTTTACCATGTCAGACCATAGCAGAATTTAAAGGAATCGGAGGAGGGCGAGCGCCCTAGTGGTTCTTGGGGTTGACCGATATGGCTGCATTGGCCGCCACAAAGGAAATCCCCTTAGACCCATCAGCTCTGGTCATGCGGATATCCCTCAGGTAAAAATTAATGAAGGGATTTTCCGAACGCCAGTAGGCTGCCTCCAGCAGGTGGCGCACGGGGACAGAGTACTGGAACGCTGTGGAAGTGGCCAGTGCTCTGACCTCGTGGGCCCTGGGTGATAGGACAGGGAGATCCTTGTACGCCTGAGCGTAGGTAGATCTCACCGTCTTGGAGAGCCACCTGGAGATAGTTCCCGCCGAGATATCTCTAGTATTGTTGGGGTTGAGGGAGATAAGGAGTCGTCTCTGGGAGGAGCGCCTGGGGCGTGTGCGTTCCCAGTAGTACCTGAGACACCTGGAGGGGCAAAGGTCCATGTCTCCATCTTTTTCTCCCTTTCCCAAGATGTCAGAACTCCGGAAGGAACTTGAGAGAGACTGAGCCGTCCCTGTGGAAGGCGATATCTGTGGGGTCACCGCTGAGGGCGTGAATCTCACTTCGTCTTCTGGCCGAGGCCAGGGCGAGGAGAAAGGTGGTCTTAAAGGAGAGGAGGTCAAAAGGAATAGAAGCAATGGGTTCAAAAGGGGTTTTTCTGAGGGCATCGAGGACCGTAAAAAGGTCCCAGAGGGGAATGCGCCTAGGGGACTGAGCTTCCCGTAGAGCAACTCCTCTAGACACCTCTCTGAGGAGAAAGTCATTGTCAAAAGAAGGGCCCCCCAGTTGACGAATGGTAGTGCAGATAGCTGATCTGTAGCCCCGAATGGAGCCAGCCGACAGCTTAAGGGAAGAGGATAGGTGGGAGAGGAAATTTCCTATTTGGATGTTGGAGGGGCAGTAACGGGGAACAGAGTTATCTGAGCACCAGGTTATCCATCTCTCCCAACGGTAGTTGTAGAGGGATTCGGTGCTGGCTCTGCGAGATGCCGAGGCGAAGTCCCGTAATCCCTGAGAGGCCCCTGCCCCGGCTAGTGTGTCTAGGACGGACTGGGGTCTCTCCGAGTGGGGGGTAGATGCAGATGTTCGCAGTTGGGCTGGCATAGAAGCCACGCGTGTAGGCGAAGCATCTTGGGATTGGAGTGAGGAAGACCTGACCGGGGTTGTCTCAGCATGTCCCAGCGAGGGCTGAGCCGGAGGGGGGGAACGTGGGTGAGGGACTTGGGGTCCGGGAACCAAGACTGGGTCGGCCACCATGGCGTTACGAGGATCAGCCTGGGTCTTTCCAGCCTTGCCTTCCTGATCACCTTGTGTAGGATGGGGAAGGGGGGAAAGGCATACGCCAGTAGGCCCGTCCCGGGAGGGATAGTGCGTCGACTGCATCCGCCTGGGGATCTGGAACGGGAGAGACGTACAGGGGCAGGTGATGGTTGAAGCTGGTGGCAAACAGGTCGATCATGGGCACAAACCAATGGTTGCGCGACACCAGCGAAGGAGGGCCTCTGTTCTGAGGGAGAGGCCTATGGAGCGGGCCTCTCCCCCTTTGTTGACATAGCAAGCTACCGACGTATTGTCCGTGAGGAGGAGAACAAGTCGGTGCGCGACCTTGTGCTGGAGTTGGAGAAGGGCTAGCCTGACCGCTTCCAGCTCCCACTCCCCGAGGCGTGACTGTCCTCCACGTGGGCCCCCCAGCCCAAGTTGGAGGCGTCTGTATAAAGTTCCAGTGGTTGGGTTGGGTTGGGAGGGAGATGGGGACCCCGGTGGAGAGAGTGGCTGGAGTGAGCCGCTCCTCCGTCGCCGAAATGAACCAGTGTCCGAGGGGAATGACCTGGTCCCAGCGGTCGGAGGTCTGTGACAAACGTCGGCGGAACTCCCTCTGAAGTTGGCGTTTGGGGACCCGCCGCAGGGGAATGAGGGGAGACAGGGACTCCATCATTCCTAGGAGGGAGGACAGGGTTCTGGCCGAGGTGTGGGGTGCCTGTGACAGGCAGGAGATGAGGTCCACTATGCGTGCAGGCCTCTCCGGGGTCTGCCAGACGAACCGTAGGAATCGTCTGTGGGCCGGGTGAATCAGGATCTGAAAAATAGGCGTCCTTCAGGTCTACGGATGTGGCCCAGTCGCGATGATGGATGGAGTCTCGGATCTGGGTGGGGGTCTCCATCTTGAACTTGGTGGGCCTGAGGAACTTGTTGAGGGGCGAAAGATCTAGAATGGGCCTCCATCCTCCCGAGGCTTTTGGGATCACAAAGAGTAGAAGCCGGGGTTTGGGTGGGAAATCTCCGAGATGGCCCCTCTTTTGAGGAGGTCTTGGACTTCCGTGCGAAGAGCTTCTGCTTTGGCGGGGGAGGGTTCGTTGGGGGAGGGAGGGGGAGATAGCATGAGGGGGGGGACGCTCGTGGGCCCAAGGAAGGCGAAACCCTTCCTGTAGCACCGCCACTATCCAGGGGTGAGGCGTATGCGTCTCCACTGGTGGGCATGCCGGGAGAGGCTGCCCGCCAGGGGGGGCGAGGGTCTGGGCTGGTGGGTGGGGGATAGGGCGAGGGGGGGTGCTACCTGATCTAAGTCCCCCTCGGGCTGTCTCCCTAGTCAGCTCCGGGAGCGTGACTGTTGGCCTAACCGAAAATTTTGCTGATGGGGTTTTGGCTTAGGCCTTGGGAGAAGATTAGGTCGCTTGGCGGGCCGTGCGGTGCGGGAAGGCGATTGTCTGGGATAGGGTCTGTGCCTGGGGAAGGAACGAAGTGGGGGTCTAGCAGGGCGTGGCGGTGGCCTGGGCGCAAAGGACACAGCCTGCTTGCGTTCCTCAACTGCTTGTGCTATGACGTCAGCCGAGTAGTCGCCAAAGAGCGACTGGACCTGGCCCGGGATGCATCGCAGGGCTGCCTTAAGCGTCGGGGAGAGAGAGGTCCGCGCCAGCACGGCCTCTCTCGCGACCAACAAGCAGTTGAAGTGGCTTCTGGCTGCGCTGTCCGCCGCAGCCGAAAGGTGATGCGAAATCCTGTTAACTAGGTGTCGCATGAAAGGATCGCTGAACAAGCGAGGGTCAGGCTCTTGGTGCGCCTCAGAGCCCGGGTCCCCCGGTACTGGGATGGCACCATCGTCCTCCGGCCATAGAGCCTCCGCTCGCTGAAGGGGCATGTCCAAGTAGGTGTGTCCCGCCGTGGTGTGGAGGATGCCCATCCTGGCTACTCGGACCCATTCCTTTAGGTTCTTAAAGGAGATGGCGCCGGAAGTAGGGGGGGGCAGGTGGGGGATCAACCGACGGTCCGACTGGGAAATGCCCATCTCCCTGGTCACGGGATTGTCCGTAAACAAGGAGGCGACTGAGGGGTTCTTGGGTAGATTGGTTTAGATCTCTGGGCCGGGGAGAGGGAGAGAAATTCGTCAGCGGGTGCGGCCTCCCTCCTAACGAGGTCTGGTCGCCACCGTTCTATCGTGCGGACATCGTACAATGAGGTGGGGGCTAGCTCCTCGTCATCGTCCGCCTCAGGGAGGTACTGGTCCTGAGAGGGTTCATAGCACCCGTCTTCAGGAGGTAAGTCGAGGGGTGCCTGTAGTGTGTCCCCGGTGGCCCTATAATCGGCGGCCGGGACATCGTCCTGCCGATAGGACAGCGCCCGAGGAGGGAGACCAAGGTCGACCCAGGTAAGTGAGGCCGGGTGCCACATTCGACCATGTAGCTGGTCGTGCTGGGTGTTGGCGTTAAGCCACTGGTCTCTCTCGGGGGCATAGAGCCACCGGTCCCCGGGGAGGTAAACGGGCTGTGGCGGCCCTGGGGAAAAACCATGGTAGGTAGGCCGCACTCAAGGTCTGACCAGCGCGTTGGGCGAATGCGTAGGTCAGACATCCGCCGAGTCGTAGCCACGAGACCCTTTTCTTCTTGTAGGCAGAAAGTCCCCGGGGACCCGGGTAACCTGAATCACTGTTGGGGGGGGGCTTGAGAGGCCGTGGCCTGTCGTCCCCGTCCAGGTCCGTGCACTGCACCATACACGTCCTTGGAATGGGCCTGGGAGGGCCATAATGGTATGGAGGAGGATGCGGAAGTCGAGCCCCCAACCCGCGAAAGTGCGGATTGGTCAGGATGCGGTCCCGTGTTCCTCCCCCTGGAGGAATATGTCAGGTTACCCTTGGTCCCGCTGGTAGATCCTCCCCCCGGAGGAGCGGGACCGCGGACGTTGCCCAAATGGGGATCCGAAA
Organism: Conus canariensis; assembly: GCA_033310375.1. Taxonomy (NCBI): domain Eukaryota; kingdom Metazoa; phylum Mollusca; class Gastropoda; order Neogastropoda; family Conidae; genus Conus; species Conus canariensis. Next base: position 5,431,658 of record CM065736.1, on the reverse strand, counting down.
GGTCGGTTCCCCAACGTCCAATACCCCTAGGGAAGAAGGTGACGTTCGATCGGGGTAGGTCGACCGTCCTTGTGCATGGGCACGGCCGGGCCCATGGCGCGGCGTGCCCGCACGCCCAGGATTATGGACACCACCGAGGTCGTGCGTCGGGGTGACCATAAGGCTGCTTCCGGAGTCGAAGCGCTCCTCGAGCTCAGGTGTTGGCTGCACCTGTGCCCGGTGGGGCCGAGCGCTATGAGTGCACGTATCAATTTGGGGGGAAAAAGAGATACGTGACTCATCAAGGCGAGTGACGGATGGTGATTCCATCCCAGATCCGTCACCCGTGCTGGTCCGCGGCTCGGCAAGGTGCCCCGGGGGCCGAGATTCGCGTGACTCAGCATGATAGTTAGAAGTCTCCGAGCGAGTCCGTAGGCTAGAGGGCAAGCTGGCCGATGGAGAAGGGGTGGGGGAGGGCGAATTCCGTTGGCTAGTCTTTGCTCAGCCGGGCCCCTTGAGGGAGCCTTGCCATTAGACTTTCTGGGCAGCACCTTGAGGGAGCTTAGCCCTTAGACTAGCAGGCAGATCAAATGAAAGGCATTTTGAAATGGTGGCCGCTTGCCTATCAGCCTTGGGACGCCGCGGTCGTGCGTCCGTCGGTTTGGTAGACGAGGAAGATCACGCGTCCCTTCCGCGGAGAAGTCGTCTCTGTCTACCCGAACCGTACGTTCATCAGTGCGAACGGATTGCTCCGAGATGGAATCGACCCGCGGGTTCTCCGGGAAATTGAGCGAACTCCGAGCAGTGGAGTGGCTCGACCCGGCGGTGTCCTTCACCATGTTGGGCACAGGTGGATAGAGCAAACCCGGAACACACGACCGCAAAGAGGAGACAAGGTGGCCGATCGAGAAAATCAATTAATCTCGATCGTCCGTGTGGTGTCGTGCAAAGTGCTCGAGAGATCGACTGAAAACTCGAACTACCCGTACACGCCACCGGTCGTGTGACTGGTATGGCTATTAATAGCAATCTCTACACGTGGAGTATCACTGTGTATAGGTGTGATAGTTCTTGGGCACTAAATCTTAATAAGCAGATCAGTGTCACACACCCTTACTCGAACACGTTCTACCTGTGAAGGGTAAAGAGTACAGGTGTGATAGTTATTGAGCCCTAAACCTTAATAAGCGGAACCAGCACAAAATGCGTGCTGAACCCGAGGCTCGGCAATATGGTGGGGGAACACGACCGGCGAGCGGTGCCGACGATCGCGAGTAACAAAGTCGCGAGAGTGCCGGTAAAAGAGACAAATCTTTAATAAATACGCTCCCGAGAGTGCCGGTAAAAGAGACAAATCTTTTAATAAATACGCTCCCACCAAGAGCCTCACACGGCAAAAATACTCAGGGTCTAGTGCAAGCCGGAACCAGCACAAAATGCGTGCTGAACCCGAGGCTCGGCAATATGGTGGGGGAACACGACCGGCGAGCGGTGCCGACGATCGCGAGTAACAAAGTCGCGGGAGTGCCGGTAAAAGAGACAAATCTTTTAATAAATACGCTCCCGAGAGTGCCGGTAAAAGAGACAAATCTTTTGATAAATACGCTCCCACCAAGAGCCTCACATTTGCAAGCCACAACTGAATCAAGTATAGAACAAAACACAGCAAAGTTAACACAAAGGCAAGTATAGGCGAGACAGAGCACAAGACTTATCTTGCTTTGACGGCAGGCCGAAGATGAATGACTTATAGGAAGTTGACACTGGCTTCTTCCGGGGCCGGAAGTGGGGTGACATCACGTGACTGTCTTATGACTGCATTGGCCACGGAAAAAATTCGGCCTGACAGAGCTGGCTAACTGCCGTTGAATGCTATGGTCTGACATGGTAAAGTATATGACGCCAAAAACGTTTTTAGAACTGTTCATATCCAAAAAAGACGATATGTATATTAGTGATTCTGAGATTCCGTACATTTCTTTTTCATGTGAACAAAGCATAGTAACCGAATTTTACATGAGCTCATACCATGAAACAGATAGAACAAACAATTGAAACTACACATTACAGGAGAAAAAGTCAATCAGCATAATGGCAGCAATTAGCCATAACAGCCACCACAGCAATGTCAACAACAACAAACAAACTGTAACCATCATAATACAGGGGCAAAAACCACTAAAGAAACAATAATAACACCAACCACCATAACAACGAAAGCAAAACCGACAACCAAATAACGACCACCAGAACAAAGGCAGCAACAACAACGGCTGTAATGATAACCACCTTAACAATAACACCAACAACAAGCGTGTAAATGATATTCATAACAATGACACCAACAACAAGCATGTAAATAATATTCATAGCTACGACAGCAACATACCCACCATAATAATGACAGAAACAACAACCACAAAAATAGCAACAGCCTTAACAAATCAGCATTAACAACAATCATAACAACAGCCACTAAATCAACGAAAACAACAGCAACAACCATGATGATATCCACCATAATAACGACAGCAACAATAGCAATTATGATGACAACAGACGTATCGACAGTAACAATAATAGTCGGCACCATAACAATAACAAGAACAGTAATCAAACATCATAGCAACCACCATGATAACGATAGCCATGAAAACAACTATAACAGTAACTAACATAACAACGAAAGCTACAACATCAGTCTTTAAAGCGACAATCATAACAACGATGGCAACAACAATAATTGTAATAGCTACTGCCATGACAATGATAGTAAGCAACAATAATCATAATACCAACTGTAATAACAACAACAGCAACAAGAATAACGGTGGCAACAATCGTAACAGCCACCATAACAAACACAACAACCATCACAAGAATCATTGTTAAAACAACAGCAACAACGACAAAAATAAGGAACATCAACATCATAACAGCAACAGCAAGTACCAAACCCCCAAAAGCAGCAATCATAACAACGATGGCAACAACCACCATAATAACAGCCAATAGCAACAATCACCATGACAGCAGCAACCATCACAGTGATAGCAATAAACACCATAATCAGCGCTACCCTAACAACATTAGCAACAACCATCATAGTAGATGCCACCGTAACAATGACAAGAACGACAACCATTCTATCCGACAATTTAACAACAGCAGTATTAGTCATGTCAAGGCTCGTATTTGTAAATCAGTTTCATGCTGTAAACTTGACGATCTTTACGAGGAAAGTGTGAATAACACATAAATTCTATCAGCTGACAAATTGTTCTCCCAGCTCTCACTTAAAACGCACGAGAAGCCAGTCTTTCATGGCGAGCTTAGAATTAATGCTTTAGACTTGGGGGTGTAAGTGCTCACATAAATTTTCACGAGCTTTGCGGGGATATTGTGTAGCTCGTTCTTGGATTATTTTTGTTGGGCCGGGTATTGACTGTAAAAGCCGTGTTCATGTTTCGTGAGATTTGATCAAACCTCGCGAGACGTGTGACTAAACCTCGCGAGATTTGCATTGACAGTTTTGAGACCGTCAATTGGGGGCTGGAAGGCAAACTGAGAGGTTTGGGATCTCAGTCTTGGATTTGGGTCGTTAATGGGGGTGGGGGGTGGGGGGGGGGGGGAGCAAACCTGGACACGTTTTTCAGGAAAACTAGAAAGATCAAGGGCATCAAATTAAAGTGGTTGCAGATGAGGATAGTGCACAGAATTCTGGAACTAACAGTGTACTGTTTAGCATGAACATAAACAGGAATGATAGGTCCTCATTTTGCAACCTAGAAAAAGAAAATATTCAACACATTTTTTGGCATTGTCATTTTGTACACTCGTTCTGGAGTTTCGCTTTAGCGAACGTCCGGTTATTTTTGGATGTGAAAGAGATGTAAAAACTGACCATGATTTAGATTTGATTATTCTATTAGCCAAACTGTATATATACCATTGTAAGATGACAAGTGTAGTGCCAACTGTCCGTGCCTTTTGTGGATACCTCAAAAAACGGTATGAGATTGAAAAGTATATTTCAACAATTGATTGAATTATGGCAAATTCCTGCTTTTTTGGATGCCTATGTCCCTATTTTTGATTGAAGTATCTGCACAACCTAAGTTTATCTCAAATTTGTACAACATTTAGTTGTCTGCATATCTCTGTTTGTCTGTCTGTCTGTCTGTCTGTCTGTCTCTTCTCTCTCTCTCTCTCTCTCTCTCTCGCTACATGTGTAGGTTTTTTCTCTCTACATAATGTTTATTGTTCATCTTGTGAATAAAAATGTGAAAAAAAACAAACCTGGACACGTTTACTTGAAAAACTGAGGCGACTGCAGGCGGAAATTCAAACAAATTTCAACGCCTATCTTACGCTGAAGGGATGAAGATCAGTGATATCTCGTTCATTTTCGTTGTCCTGAGTGTTTTGTATCTTGCCTGAAGAAGAGCTAAGAGGTCGAAACGCGTCGTGTTTTCTCTTGTGATTGGGTTTTTTTTTTTTTTTTTTTGGGGGGGTGGGGGGGGGGGGGGAGGGGGCGAGTGTGCACTATCAATCACGTTTAAAGTTTGTCCGGACACGTTTCTTTGTACTGTTGAAGCACTTCTTAGGATGGCTTGTCTGATGTGACCCTATGCAGTGGTCAGTAACATCTCAATATCCCAGCGCTACAATGCAGGGACGTTTCTGTTGGAACTTCGGGGTCAGGGAAAAGAGTGGGCTAATTCGCTCTGTTTGTCGCTGGTGAGGTGAGTCTCATAGATGAAGAAGTTCATGGAGATATTTGTTGTCATTTCAGTTTCCTAGTGCTGTTCTGTTTTTAAAGAGTTGATGGCTGTATTGGTTCCCAAGACTGACTTTTTTAAAGTTTATTTTTCTGCTTGCAAAACAAAAACCACCAGAACACTTTACACAGATTTATAGCATTTCACTTCACATCAGCATACGATTCACACCATTTATGCTTCAATTGCCAAACATTTACTTTTGACCAGATACCACAAACAGTTTCCGGCCCACACACACACACCGTACACACACACACACACACACACACACACACACACACACACACACACACACCACGCACGCACGCACGCACGCACACGCACACACACACGCGCGCACGCACGCACACACGCACGCACACACACGCACGCACACACACACGCGCGCGCGCGCGCGCGCGCGCGCGGACGCACGCACGCCCCCTCACCACACACCAACACACACACACACACACACACACACACACACACACACATACACACACACACACACACACACACACACACACCACACACAACACACCGTTCAAACACTATTTTGAAACAAAGGACTTGTAACCACCTCTTCAACGGGGGTTAACCCCTTCAGCTACAGGTCATCTCCCTTTCCCTGGCGTTTCGTTGACAACATGTGGACGTGAACTCGCCTGCAGGAGTCAGGGTCAAAGGGGATAAAGTACCAGCGACTACGCACGTGTGTGTGGCTGTGAGCGTGAGTGTTGGTGTTTGAGTTTCTCTATTTATCTCATTTTCTATATTTCTCTTTATTTTGTTTGTCCTTTTTTCTTCAGAAGTGGCCGAAGCGTTTGTTTATTTTTCAATTTCTTTCCATTCCTTAGAGAGCGAGGAGAAATTGAAGGTTATGTTTTCTTTTATTTTTTTTCAGGGAGTTAGTTGGGTCAGAGCATATATATTTGTATGTTGACTGGAACTGAATTCAAGACTATGGCTTCACAAATTCGTTCGTCCATGAACATCGTTTTCTGTTGCAGTAAGGTGATTGTGAGATACCTTTTGTGGGCCAGAATTTTCGCTGCTGAATTTGCTTAAGTTTCACATTATGTCCACCATGGCAAGAAACGACAGCAGAAAACAACAATAACAACATTCAGACGCACTCACACGCAACAGACAGACAGAAGAGAGAGAGAGAGAGAGAGAGAGAGAGAGGGGGGGGACAGACAGACAGAGATGCACATGAATATGATAGGTGAGAGGGTGTGCATATATATATATATATATATATATATATATATATATATATAAACTAATAAATTCCAAGGATAAGTA
>CM065736.1:5403105-5420605 GCA_033310375.1 Conus canariensis | reverse complement strand
GCCAGTAGCGGATGCATCTTTCTGCTGCCAGCACATACAAGGGATAACGACCGAGTTCCCCCAAGACCATACTATTCGGTGACTGCATTCCAACATTTAAATACCTTTTACATGCAAATAGGTGGGTTTTTTCAATAACATCGAGTTGTTGATAACCCCATATCTCTGCCCCATAAAGTAAAATAGGAGTAACTTGGGTGTCAAACATTTTGAAAAAAACTTCCCTGGGAACATCCCCTAGTTTCCAAAGGCACCTGAGTAATTGGCTAGTTCTGATCTTACCCTTCTTTGCAAGTTCTTCGACAGCGCATGTCAAGGATAATTTGGTTGTAAAATGTAGACCCAAATACTTATAACTGTTTACCACTTTAATATCTACATTTCCATATTTCCACTTTTCATTAACCCCCAGAAATCCCCCTTTTCTAAATACAATTATCTTAGTCTTGTCTAAATTTAGTTTAAGGGAGAAAGTTATCAGCAAAACCTTTGAGGATGTCAATTTGTTTTTGTAGACCGACAGGGCAGTAGGAGGCGAGAGCCACATCATCAGCAAAAAGGAGAATTAGAATCTGAGTCACGTCGGGTGTTAGCTGAACACCGTGCTGACCATTCTGCGCAATCTCTAACGCCAGTTCGTTTATGAAAAATGAGAATAATGTAGGGGACAGGACACAACCTTGTCTCACCCCCGCATTGCATTCAAAAAAGTCTGTCATGCTACTGGGACATCTTACACACGATCTCACACAACGATACATTGTTTTCAGCATCCTTAACATTTTGCATCCAACGCCCATATTTCGAAGTACATTCCACAGGATATTTCTACTTACAGTATCAAAAGCTTTTTTAAAATCGACAAAACAAACATACAGTTTACCTGAATTTTTCAAAAGATATCGTTGCACAATAGCATACAAGACAAAAATGTTATCTGAAGTAGAGTAACCTGTTCTGAAGCCACTTTGTTCTTCAGCAATCTTTCCATTCCTTTCGGCCCAATTAACAAGACGATTATTTAATATTTTTGCAAACATTTTTCCAAGTATACATAATAACGAGATACCTCGATAATTGCTGGGATTATCGGTATCTCCAGCTTTGAATAAGGGCACAACGATTGCATCATTCCACGCACTTGGATATTGTTGTGTGTCGAATATATGATTAAATAAGTGCAAAAGAAAGGGCAAAGTTTGATCCAAGGAATATATCAACATTTCTGGCAAAATACTATCTGGTCCTGGAGCCTTGTTCTGCTTGAGAGACTGGACAACATGCCTTATTTCGTCCGTGTCGATCGGTTTATCCAACTCCTCGATATATTCGTTGTTGTCCCCACTGTCAGTCGCAATATGTTCTACGTTTTCATTTGCTTTGAACACAGACTGGAAATGATTGCCCCATTCCTCATCGGTGATATTTGGTTTGCATTGTGCTTTACGATTAATGCTTTTTACTTCTTTCCAGAACTTACTGGAATTCTCTTTAGCCTTTAAAATAAGAGTTTCAAGTTTTTTTTGTTTAAAAATTTTTTGTTTACTATTGAGTAAACGTCTATATGTAATTCTACTATCAACATACTTAAGCCTTAACTGGTTTTGTAATTTCTTGACTTTACAGCGAGTGAACATCCTCCAGCAACGTCTCATTTCTTTTTTAGCTATTCTGCACTCGTAGTCGAACCAACTATTGGATTTAGGGCCGCTGCTGATTCTACGTTTCATGCATTCTGCTGCCTGAAGTAGTCCTTCATTTAGACACTTCACTGCTTCGTCAACTGACACTGTCCTGAGATTTATGGTGGCTTTGTTCAGAGCACATTGAAAATCATTGCTATGTATGTACTGGCAAAATAGCTCTTCCTTATCTTTGTCCCAAACAATTTTCTCTGTATATGTTACTGTACACTCATCGTCCTTGTTTCCATTACAATTTATACTCAATACTATTGGCATATGCTTAGAGTTGAACATTTCGCCCACTTTTATTTGCATGGTTTTGTGATTCATTTCTTTTGAACAAATAAAATAATCTATTACACTGCTGCCAGTCGAACACACATATGTAAATTTTCCCTCTTCGTCCCCGGCACAAACTCCGTTCAAAATCGTTAAATTGCAAACAGCACAGAGCTCGAGAAGAACACGACCAAAGTGGTTAACAGTTTCGTCCTGAGATTGCCTCTGCTCACATAAATCAGACTGGATAAAGTCATTATCATCTTCTGCTTCACATGAAGTAGCATTTAAGGAACCAGTCCTTGCATTGAAATCACCACACAATAAAAACTCGTACGGTTCGTTTTGAGACTGGACGTAATCAAGAATACATTCTTCAATCACGTTTATACTGGACCTGAAGGGAATATGGGGCTGTCTATAGTAAGGACTGACAGGGGGACATACATAGGCACCGCACAATATCAAATGATTTTTGTTCATTAACATGCTTTTATCGAACTCTATAACCACAATATTATCTTTTGAAATGTCTGATGATTTGATAAAAACCTTCAGAGATCGTTTCACTAGAATCAGTACTCCCCCGCTACACCGACCCTGTTGTGAGAGCTTTACTGCTGGACTCATAAACTGAACAAAGTTGGGGAAACAGTCAAGGTCAGTTTGGTACTTGAGAAATGTTTCTGTAAAACAAATTATATCAAATTTTGATACGTACTGTATGAAATCTGACTCGGACAGTTTTGAAAGAAGACCTTCGACATTCCAGTTCAGAATACAAATTGTCGGATCTTTCCTCAATGAAATATTAGTAGTTTCTTGTCTATTTTTCGTAGAGCTTTCGAAATGGCTACCATTGCTTGCAGACTGTAATGCCTTTCGCTTTTCAATGTTATTGGGCACTGGACGGCGGTTGCTGCCATTACTGAAGCGAGGTTGTACACGGTCCACACGCTTCATGTCATCGTGACGTTGGCTGGAGATCGCGTGTCCTTCGCCGGCTGCCTGGCGTCATTTTTTGGGTTGTTTTCTCAGCATCGTGTCGATTCGCTCTTGGCCGTGACCCTCGGTTTTCCTTGGAACTTGACGATCCCGCAGAGTCATGGAACACGCTGACGCTGACGATGTTCCTGCAGGGTGAATGGGTTGGATGTCCGTTTCCTGACCAGGAGATCGTCCCCCACGTCCAAACCCCCGTAGAGAGTTCCTTACCTTGCCTCCGTTAGATCTGGTTCCACCAGATCCCCTGCCCCTGGTGTGAGCGTGTGGTCCTGTAGAACTGCTAGGCGACTTGTAGGAGTCGTACTGAGATACGGAGTTGTCGCCCCGTTCTTCCTGTAATGTAGCTTGGATGTCCGTGTGTTCCTGGCTCCCGCGGGATCGATGACGGACTGGGGAGTGAAGGGAGTGGGGATTAGGTGAACGGGGACGAGGGGAGGAGGAAGACAGATCGTGGGGGTGAGAGGGGGAGGGGGATGAAAGTGTGTATCAAGGGAGGAGGTAGTACGGGTGGAGGGGGAGGGGGATGGATGATGGTGAGTGGAGGGGAGGGGAAGGGATCGACGAGCAGGGTTGGGGGAGGTGGGAAGACGAGGAATAGTGCCAGAGAGCGGGAGAGGGCAAGAAAGAAGGGGGGAGGAAGGAGAGGAGCAGGTATAAAGGGAGGATGTGGGAAGGGAACGGAGAGAGAGAGAGAGAGAGAGAGAGAGAGAGAGAGAGAGAGAGAGAGAGAGCGAGAGAGAGAGAGAGAGAGAGAGAGAGAGAGAGAGAGAGGTGTGTGTGTGTGTGTGTGGTGTGTGTGTGTGTGTGTGTGTGTGTGTGTGTGTGTGTGTTTAGAGAGGTGGTTATGAAAAAGGAACGTTGAACTTTATGCAGTATGTCTTTTACTTCGTGTATTATACTGGGACAGAGTTCTTCACGCAGTCTTTACTTTCACATCATTTTTCTTTTCACATCGTATCCCAATGTAACATTACATGCATACTGACGGTGATATGAAACGTATCTGCCCAAATTCAAATGTTGTGCTTTAGATTCTTGTGTTCATTTGCGTGGTTTCAAAGAGGGCTGATTGTAAGTGGAAGCTGAAATGATACGAGGGGTTTCAGAAAGGAACTTGAACCAGTGTTAAAGCACTGAACTTTGTGTGACTTAAAACCATGTCATGAGTTGCAAAGGGCGATCTTCATTTGTCGAAAAACCGATGTAGTATTAGTCATTGCGTTTTCCATGTTTTAGTTTGTTGAGGCCCCCACCAACACCCCCCCCCCTCCTCTCTCTCTCTCTCTCTCTCTCTCTCTCTCTCTCTCTCCCCAGGCACACACACAAACAGAGAGAGAGAGAGAGAGAGGCAGACAGACAGAAAGACAGACACAGAGACATACATATACACAGACAGACGCAGAGACACACAGACAGACAGACAGACAGACACACACCACACACACACACACACACACACACACACGCACGCACGCACGCACACACACACACACACACACACGCACGCACACACACACACACACACATACACACATGCACACATGCACACACTAGCACACACACACACACACACACGCGCGCGCGCGCGCGCACACACACACACACACACACACACACACACACACACATACACACGCAGAGAGAGAGAGAGAGAGAGAGAGAGAGAGAGAGAGAGAGAGAGAGAGAGAGAGAGTTTTGGAAGGGGGAAGTAATCAGGTGATTGACAGGAAACTGACGTGCTGTGACCACAGCAGCGTGAACTGATGTGTGATGAAGTCAGTGGTTTCTCCAAGGTGCCTGTGCTCAGGATGGCTTTTTTCAGTCTGAAAGTCTGGACATCAGTCTTTCTGCCATTCCTGTGATTCCACACACACACACAACACACACACACACACACACACACACACACACACACACACACACACACACACACACACGAGTGTCACGAAACTGATATATAGGACCGAAGCAGCCTATTATACTGGTTTGTCAGGAAGCGAGTGTTTTCTTTCCAGCCCCTGTCTTCTCATCCACAGCGATGGCTGTCAGTCTGACCCCCCCACTTCTCCACAAGGCTTTCCTTTTCCCTTTGTCTCTACAACCTTTCTTCATTCTTCTTGATTGTTGTACTCCCGGTACTTTTTGAACAGGGAGTACTTCAGAATGGGAACACATAAATGCTGTCTGTGTGTCTGTCTGTCTGTCTGTCTGTCTGTCCGTCCGTCCATGGTCAGAATGTGTTCCACTCGCTCCAGACAAAACTACTGGGCCGATCTTTCTGAAAATTTTAGGTATGTTCATTATGGGTCACGGATGATGCCCGATGTTTTATTTTACCGTTATATCCGTTACTAACGTCTATAACGGCCCATAACGGTTTTCCTTCTTTATGGAATATCTCAGAAAGTACTTGGCCGATCTTTCTGAAAATTTTAGGTTTAATCATTATGGGTCACGGATGATGCCCGATGTTTTATTTTACCGTTATAGCTATTACTAACGGCTATAACGGCCCATAACGGTTTTTCTTCTTTATGGGTTATCTCAGAAAGTACTTGGCCGATCTTTCGGAAAATTTGTAGGTATGTTCATCATGGGTCGCAGATGATGGCCGATGTTTACCGTTATAGCCGTTACTAACAGCTATAACGGCCCAAAACGGTTTTTTCCTCTTTATGGAATATCTCACGCGTATTCAAGATAAACTGGGAGTACTTTTATATGCTTTGCATCTTGTCTGTCTTTCTTTTCCTTCCTTCAGCATCTTTTGCTGTCGTTTTCTTCTTTATTTGTATGTTTTTGTTGTTGTTGTTGTTGTTGTTGTTGTTGTTAATTCCATCTTTTGTGCCATCTCAGTGGTGGCATTGCACTCACGTCACTCATTCCGATCCCTCGTCCATAGCCACAGCCAGGCCCGTCCAGCCACAGCCCCTGCATAGGCTGTACACAGGGAGCAGTCAAAGTCAAACAGTCATGAGGCAACCCACCAGAGGAGGCACTGCACTGCTACCGAGTAAGTTTGATGGCGTTCAATGGCGTCTGTTCTGATCCACCTTACGCAGAAATACGACCTGCTCAATCCCCAGCAATCTGCAGAGTCGAGAACCAGCATATGTCTTTAGTGAGCTCTTCCTCCAGAGGGCACCTCCACTTCATTCCAACGACAGACCTCATAAATTTGCCGACAGTGGTGACCCAACAGAATCAAACCAAGGCCCTAGACGTGGAAAGGCAATCGAAACTCGGGTCACCATGCATTATGCATTCGTTTCCATGAGCAAAAAGTGATGCTACAAAACAATGATAGCAAACAAATACAAAAAAAGGATTAGGCAGAGAGCGGGTTGGGAGAGAGAGAGAGAGAGAGAGAGAGAGAGAGAGAGAGAGAGAGAGAGAGAGAGAGAGAGAGAGAGAGAGAGAGAGAGAGAGAACGAACGGTCGAACGAACGAAATCTGTTTGATGAGGGAAAAGAATAAGCATACCCTGGCACACACACACACACACACACACACACACACACACACACACACACACACACATCACACTCACACACACACACACACACACACACACACACACCAACGCAAGACCTGAATGCATCTCTTTTTTCCATTTAAAGTTTGAACATCCGTACAGCCCCCATGCCAGGCGCGTTTATGTTCCACATATGAAAGGTGAACAGCAAAACTGAACAGAGAACGTGACTGTTACCCAAGGCAACAAATGAAAATGATCCTGTCACCCATTCTCACCGAAGAGATGCCCCAAGTCGTGAGTAGTAGTAGTAGTAGTAGGAGGAGGAGGAGGAGGAGGAGGAGGAGGAGGAGGAGGAGGAGGAGAAAAGAGAGAGAGAGAGAGAGAGAGAGAGAGAGAGAGAGAGAGAGAGAGAGAGAGAGAGAGAGAGATTCAGATTCAGATTCAGATTCAGATATTTTATTCTTGTAGGCCTCGGCCCCTCAGAAGGGGGATATACATGAAACATAATAAAGCCTCATCACCAGATTCAAGATAATAATCACATTGCATAAACGTTTCGCCATTTGAAAGCTTTGTATACATACACTGCAAACTGTTTTACAATGCTGTCATTCTTAGATGACATTAACAAGACAAGCCTGAACAGGCAAGGTCTTGTATAAAATTTCCGTGGAATGAAGGTTAATACAAAATGCACTTCATCATTTGTGGACTGTCGACATAATGGACACGACAGATCAGAGGCATTAAGAGAGAGAGAGAGAGAGAGAGAGAGAGAGAGAGAGAGAGAGAGAGAGAAGGACAGAGACAGACAGACAGACAGACAGACAGAGATAGAGAGAGAGACAGAGACAGGCAGACAGACAGACAGACAGACAGAAAGACAGACAGACAGACGGGCAGATGGACTGACAGATTTGTGAAATGGAAGAAGAGTACAACTTTAGGGGGGGGGGGGGGGGTCTTAAACGGAGACAAAGGGAATCAGAGGTGGTCTGGTTTTCCTTTCATCAGTTTCCATAATGATTCATTCCTCTGTGTTAAAAGAATATACACGTGTTTTTTTGGTCTGTGCGTTTCAAAGCTTTGACCTCTACACAGCCCACATATGATACAGGCGCATGTTCCACCACACAGGAAAGATGTTCAACAAAATCAAAGAGAGACCTACATAAAATCCAATCAAACAAAACCTAATCCTATCAATGATTCTCCCACAAGTTTTCCAGAGCGAGGTACTTTTCTTGTGATGTGAACACTAATGCTGTAGGTACAGAGCTCACACGATCCCGTGCGTTGGACCGTGTGTATGCTTGTTTATCTGTGTGTGTGTGTGTGTGTGTGTGTGTGTGTTGTGTGTGTGTGTGTGGTGTCTGTTTGTTTGTGTGTCTGTGTGTGTACATACTTGATGCAAGGTACCTCGTGGCACATGTGGGGGACCTTTGTCACTCCTCAGGCACCGCTATGAGAGAGAGAGAGAGAGAGAGAGAGAGAGAGAGAGAGAGAGAGAGGGAGGGAGGGAGGGAGACAGACAGACAGACGACAGACAGACAACGTCTATACACCTTGCCATACGGAGCCTATAACGGGTCAACTACACCACCATGAAAAGTAATGATCGAACCAGAAAAGAGAGCTTAAGTCACACTGGGATAGAGAGAGAGAGAGAGAGAGAGAGAGAGAGAGAGAGAGAGAGAGAGAGAGAGAGAGAAAGAGAGAGAGAGAGAGAGAGAGAGAGAGAGAGAGGGGGGGGAGAAGAAAGAGACACTGGCAGACAGACAGAGGGAGAGACGGTGTCGTGGTGGTAGTGGAGGGGGAGGGGGGGGGGTAGATGATGACAGAGAGCAAGAACTATAAAAAGAAGTGTAATGGGAAATGGGAACAAAGGATGAGAGAGAGAGAGAGAGAGAGAGAGAGAGAGAGAGAGAGAGAGAGGGAGGGACAGACAGACAGAGGGAGAGACGGTGTCGTGGTGATGGTGGATGGGGGGTAGATGATGACAGAGAGCAAGAACTATAGAAGAAGTGTAAGGGGAAATGGGAACAAAGGATGAGAGAGAGAGGGACAGACAGACAGACAGATAGACAGACAGACAGAGGGAGAGACGGTGTCGTGGTGATGGTGGATGGGGGATAGATGATGATCACAGAGAGTAAGGACTATAGAAGAAATGTAACGGGAAATGGGAACAAAGGAGAGAGAGAGAGAGAGAGAGAGAGAGAGAGAGAGAGAGAGAGAGAGAGAGAGAGAGAGAAGGACAGACAGACAGACAGAGGGGGAGACGGTGTCGTGGTAGTGGTGGAGGGGGGTGGGGGTAGATGATGACAGAGGGCAAGAACTATAGAAGTCTAACGGGAAATGGGAACAAAGACAGAGAGAGAGAGAGAGAGAGAGAAGAGAGAGAGAGAAGAGAAGAGACAGACAGACAGACAGACGTAGACAGAGACAGACAGACAGAGGGAGAGACGGTGTCGTGTTGGTGGTGGAAGAGGAGGGGGAGGGGGTAGATGATGATCACAGAGAACAAGAGCTATAGAAGACGTGTAACGGGAAATGGCAACAAAGGATGAGAGAGAGGAGAGAGAGAGAGAGAGAGAGAGAGAGAGAGAGACGACAGACAGACAGACAGAGAGGGAGAGACAGACAGACAGACAGACACACACACACACACACATACACACATACAGAGACAGAGTCAGAGAGAGAGAGAGAGAGAGAGAGAGAGAGAGAGAGAGACAGACAGACAGACAGACAGACAGACAGAGAGGAGGGGCAGGCAGGCAGGCAGCCAGCAGAGAGAGGCAACAAGACATCTATACATACAGGACAGACGGGACAGATTCAATTCTTCACCCTTTCCTCATTCACAGAGCATACCCAAACTTCAGACTGCAACACCAGTGAGTCATCAGGCATATTGATCCCCTTCTCTTTTTTCTTCTTCTCGCCTACAAGAGAGTCAAGCAAGGAAACAAGACGCAAAGCATATAAACGTACTGCCAGTTTATCTTGAATACAAGTACTTTCTGAGATATTCCATAAAGTAGAAAAACCGTTTTGGGCCGTTATAGCCGTTAGTAACGGCTATTCTGGTAAAACAAAACATCGGGCATCATCCGTGATCCATAATGAGCATACCTACAAATTTTCAGAAAGATCGGCCCAGACGTTTTGTCTAGAGCGAGTGGAACACATTTTGACACGGACAGACACACACACACACACCACACACACACACACACACACACACACACACACACACACACACACACACACACACACACACACAGCATTTCTTCGTTCCCATTGTAAAGTACTCCCTGTTCTATAAGAACTGGGAGTACAAAAAGAAGGGAATTTTCAGAAGATTGACCAGATGAGACGGTGACGGTGTGAGGAACTGACTTGTGGTGACGAATTCAGTGTCGATTCTTTCGTGAAGTTTCCAACAGATTCATTTCTCTTCCTTTAAAAAAAAGAAAGAAAAAGAAAAGAATTAAAAGCGAAAAACAACCACACGTATGACCTATACGTATCTCTGAGCTCTTGAGTCTTAAAAAGCCTTGACCTATTTGAAGTCATGCAGAGAATTAGAAACAAAAACAGTCATACAATTAGAAACACAAACAATCACATGTATGGCCTATACATATCTCTGAGCTGTTGAGTCTAAAAGCCTTGACCTATATGAAGTCAATGCAGAGAAGTAAATACAAAGACAATCGCACGTATGGCATACACATATCTCTGAGCTGTTCAATCTTAAAGACTTGACCTATATGAAGCCAATGCAAAGAATTAAAAACAAAGACAACCACACGTACGACCTATACATATTTCTGAGCTCTTGAGTCTTGAAGCCTTGAACTATATTAAGTCAATTCAGATTCGGGTGCATTACAGGAACGAGGACAGTAGAACCAAACACAGAGAGACTTGTCTGAATACAAATGTACAAAATGAAACAAACTTCCCAGTCATATCAGCCTCTTCTTCTGCCGCAGAAAGAGACACTAATCATAGACCAGATCCTGCACATTAGTCCATCTGTCTGTCTGCCTGTCTGTCTGTTTGTCTGTCTGTCTGTCTGTCTGTTTGTCTGCAAGGTGCTAGATACCTGATACCAGAAGAAGAAGGATTCCTGACAACCCTCAGGCAGCTCATAGTCTTTGGCTCCTTCACCGAGGGGAAACCTTCACGGACAAACAGCGCAGGCTTCCAGAGGTGGTGTAGAATGGCCCCCGGCTGCTGGCTTTGTGAGGGCTGAGTGCAGTACTTCTCTGGGTCCCATTCACACCTTCGGGTGTTTCTTTTCCTGAGAGAGAGAGAGAGAGAGAGAGAGAGAGAGAGAGAGAGAGAGAGGGAGAGAGAGAGAGGAGAGAGAGAGAGAGAGAGAGAGAGAGAGAGAGAGAGAGAGAGGCAGACAGACCGACAGACTGACGGACAGACAAGCACACACGCACACACACACGCACACGCACGCACACACACACACACACACACACACACACACAACACACACACACCACACACACCACGTGCGCGCGCTCACAACACACACACAACACACACACACACACTCAGAGAGAGAGAGAGAGAGAGAGAGAGAGAGAGAGAGAGAGGAGAAAGAGAGAAGGAGGACGAAAAGAAGAAAGAGAAGAAAGAGAGAAAGAGAAAGAGAGAGGAGGAAGTTGAGAGAGAGAGAGAGAAGAGAGAGAGAGAGAGAGAGAGAGACACACACACACACACAAAGACAGACAGAAGACAGACAGACAATCAACCTCTCCAAACAAAGATGTGAACAGATTGACAGAAAACAGACAATTCACTTCTCCAGACAAACATGCAAACAGACAGACAGATTGACAGAAAGCAGACAATTCACTTCTCCAGACAAACATGCAAACAGACAGACAGATTGACAGAAAGCAGACAATTCACTTCTCCAGACAAACATGCAAACAGACAGACAGATTGACAGAAAACAGACAATTCACTTCTCCGCTCTCCCCTCGTTCACAGACCGGACGCAAACATCAGAATGCAGTATTACTAAGTCTTCAGTCATAATTATCCCCCCCACCCCCACCACCCCCTTCTCTGCTCCCGCGGAAATCCGTTCACCCCTAAAAAAAATAAGCGTTCAATGAAAAAGAGCGAAAAATCAGAAAAAAAACCCTCATGATACTGACTGAATGTGATCGTGACAGTGTGAACTGAACTGTGATATAATCAGCGTCTCTTCTTAAAGACACCCATGTTTTCGACCACTTGGATGCTGTTTTTTTCTGTCTGTCTGACTCTCTTTTTTTCCCTTTCAGAGAGAACTCAGAAAGCTTTTATGAACCTCGGCCTTGGGCCACAATACAAGGTACAAAGGGAAGGTGTAGGGAGTGGGTAGGAACAGAGGGAGTTAACACAAATGTTATTGCAAGCAGAACAGAAAAGCATGGTAATGTCATTTTTTTTAAAACGTGTAAAAAGATAATACATTATTCAGTTACGTTTAGAAGACATGAAAATACAATATACATGAAGTCAGACATTTCAAGGAAAACCAAGGTGGCGGTAATTGTCCGCAATGATTTACCAACTAAAGAATTGACTTGATCCTTCTGTTTATCACATGAAAAATATACCTTGACAGGCCATGTCTGTGCGAAGCACTGGATACCTTAAGAAGAAATGAAAGGGACAACTGGCGAATTCTTTGAGAAATGTGTTCCTAAGGTTGTTCATTCTCTACCAGATCACGGCAAAATGGGCACGCTTTGTCCTTTTCTGTTTTACTATAGCGATGCAGGTTATTATTCAGTGGAAGCAAATTAAACCTTGTTTGTTTAATGGCAACACGGAAACCGTACGTATTCGTATCCAAAAGATATCTTTCCTTTTCAAGAACAAATTTAAAATCACTGTAACATTTGTATCTCTGACGGTCTCGTATGGTGCCAGTCCATTCCTGAATGAACATATCAATAAGCCTTTGTTTAAACATATTTAGGAACATTTTAATGTCTCCAACACCTTGTTGTAACCAACAAAAATTAAAACCTGTTTAAACGGTGCCACCTTTGGTTGGGTTTTTGAAAACTCAACAAACATACTACGGTATTGCACACCAGACTTTTCTAGAATAGCATTCTTGTTAAAACCGAAAAGGCAGAGGAGTCAAATTACCACTTTCCGCGGTCACTGAGGAGAAACAATCAGGTTTCGAAATATCGGTATCTGACCAGGAGTTATATGCTAGTGAGCTTCCTCCCCATTGGAGAATGTCTCCCCCTTGGAGACTATAAGCTTGCTGAAGGCTCATTTTGAGAAGCATTTATTTCATTTTTTCCCACTCAAGCACATACTGTTAGTTAGGCAGAATTATCTACCACTGCAGATATGAATGCTTATTTTCCCCTATTTCTTCAATCTAAGACATAAGAGCAAGCTTTGTTTATAATTGAAAAAAAAAAAAAAAAAATATATATATATATATATATTGTGTGTGTGTGTGTGTGTGTGTACATATATATATATATATATATATATATAATATATATATATATATATCAGAAAAAAGAATGAACAACAAGCTGTCGTGGTTATAGTTGAAAAAATCGGCTTTCTTTGCCTTCATCAACAAATGACCTCCCTGAGTGGCAGCAGGTAAGGTAGTGAGAGAGGAGAGGTAATGATTTCAATATGACGTAAGAAAATAGATAAATCTGTGAATAGTTCCTATCTTCCTGATTTTTTTTATAGAGATATTTTGGGGGTTTCCCTTTACACTATTTCTCACTCTTTCTCTCTTTATAACGCTTCATTTGTTCCTGAAACGATCTTGCTTAAAGAGTTCTCATCACTCACTCATTTTCAACCACGCTTAATTTATATATATATATATATATATATATATATATATATATATGTGTGTGTGTGTGTGTGTGTGTGTGTGTGTGTGTGTGTTCGTATGTATGTATCTACACGGTCACTTTGGATCCTGCAGCTTTAGCAGGCGACTTCCATCGTTGCATCCGTTCCTTTCCTCCCTTCCCAAGAGTTTTGAACGAGACACGAAAATGTGTGCAAAACGACCATTATGTTCCGCTTCCAGAGCCAGCCGTCGTCCCAGAAGAAAAAAAAATGGATGGAAAAAAAAACTAAAAATGAGGTAGAGTAACGTTTGGGAGGGACAGAAAAAAAATGAAAGAGAGAGAGAAGTAGAGAGAGAGGGGTAAGAGAGAGAGAGAGAGAGAGAGAGAGAGAGAGAGAGAGAGAGAGAGAGAGAGAGAGAGGCAGATAGACAGACAGAGACAGACAGACAGAGACAGACAAAGAGAGAGAGACACAACTCAAAACAGAGACAGAGGAACCGAAAGAAGAGAGGCAAACAGCGACAGAGAGAGAGAGAGAGAGAGAGAGAGAGAGAGAGAGAGAGAGAGAGAGAGAGAGAGAGAGAGACAGACAGACAGACAGACACAGACAGACAGACAGACTGACTGACTGACAGAGCCAGAGAGAGAGATGGGGGGGAGGGGGGGCGGGGGAGGCGGAGAGGGAGACAGTCAGACAGACAGACAGACAGACAGACAGACACACACACATACACACACACACACACACACACACACACACACACACACACACACACTCACACACACACACAAAGAAGAAGAAGAAGAAGAAAGAAGAAGAAGAAGAAGAAGAAGAAGAAGAAGAAGAGAAACGGAAGCGGAATTTTATTAAATCAAGGCCATAGCCCCATTTGAAGGGGGTTGAATTCACATATGCTATACAATAATGAACAGTGCAAAGTATGCAAAGTCAAAAGAAAAAAAGCAAATAGCGACATGCTGAACATTGTATATATATATATATATATATATATATATATTAGTTAAGTAGTCATACAGATGAGCAACGTTTCAGGTTCCGTTGTCAAACTTGCGCGTCTTCTGAAAAGTTTATAGATATAAGCATAGGTTCTTCATGATGTGTTCACTCTGATTCGACAAAAGTAGAGATGCACGGAATAGATACGGGCGAGCATAATACTTACGAGGAATATATTCTTTTCTCAGGTCATTGAGGGCAGGACAACGAAGTAAAATATATAATTCATCTTCCGGTGTGCATAAAACTTACGAGGAATGTATTGTTTTCTCAGGTCATTGAGGGCAGGACAACGAAGTAAAATATATAATTCATCTTCCTTTGGGCTTTGACACACTGGACATTTTAAACACTCTACTGTATGCTTTTTATATCGATTACAATGTATTGATATATCGGTGACCCCCAGTCGAAACGTCGCCAAATGCCTCTTAATGTGTCTGTCTACATCTAATAGAAAATAGCCTTCGCAGTTTCTAGAGGATTTAAAATTACTGTACCAAGCGAATCTTTCAATTCGCTGTATATGATCTTCCCAGTTTTGCCACCTACAATCAATCAATCTTTGACGAAATTCATTCAGGAATCTCTTTACATCTTGCACCCCCTGATTTAACCATACCAACCCAAACCCGTTTTGACATATTATTTCACGAACATTCATGACCCATGTTTGTTTGCCCTTAGAATGTAGATTCAACAACATCCTATAAGCTATTAGCGTTAACCTACTTTCATCCATACGAAATGTTTTAAGCCAATATCTAATGCATCGAATATTTGATTCTATATAAATAAGGTGATGTCCAGTCTCTCCATAATCTAACTCATTCGGGGTTTTGGTATGAACGCCAAGGAATCTCTTTAGTGCATACAAGTGAACTTTTTTTTTTTAACATGTATTACTGCTTTATCTAACCCCCCCCCCCCCCCAATTCCGCGCCATGCATAGCGATGGATGGAACCTGAGAATATTTTTTTTAAGAAACACATTTGAAGAATGACTTTAAAGCGAAAATAAGTACGGATAACACACAATAATGCCTTCTTTGCTTTGCTTTCCAGGTCTTCACAAGCAACTACAAAACTAAGACGAGTGGTGAAATATATACCGAGGTATTTATAACAGATTACAACGGTCATTTCTTTACCATATAAGAACCACATCTCTCTTGCTGCTAAATAGCCACCTTTTCTAAACGCTACCATGTTACTTTTGTTCATAATAACCTTTAGTTGTGGTCAGGATGCTGCATTATAAAGATTCTTCAATTGATTTCGGAGACCAGCAGGTGTTTCAGAGAGTAGTGCGACATCGTCTGCTAATAACAAAATGAATAATTTAATAGGACCAGGAGTGTATTGCAGAATTGTTCTCTTTCTGAATAATATCTTGAGCTAATTCATTTATGAATAAAGAGAAAAGGACAGGGCTACTTGCGTCACCCTGCTTAACACCAATTGTACACATGATACAATCAGTAAGGGAGTACTGAAGTACTGATTATATCAAGAAGAGAGAGAAGAGAGAGAGAGAGAGAGAGAGAGAGAGAGAGAGAGAGAGAGAGAGAGAGAGAGAGAGAGAGAAAATTAATCCCTCCTCTCTCCCGTCAGTCACACAACGTAATCATATACCGAGCAGCAATACTAACGAGGCTTCCAGGCATAGTGCAGGCCTAGTTATCCCCCTTTCTTCTTTCTGGTCCTTCTGCCCTCCCTTACCAAACAGTGACCGACATAAAGAGAAAAGACATTGGGCGGCTGTCAGGTAACTGACGTGGTGTGACCGTTACAGCGTGAACTGATTCGTGAAAAGACAAGAGTTTTTTTTTTTTTCGTTGAGCTACCTGTATTCTAAGCCTTACAGACGATGTTTTTTTTTTTTTTTAATCGAATTCCGCCAGACTCTCTCTCTCCCTCTCCTCTCTCTCTCTCTCTCTCTCTCTCTCTCTCTCTCTCTCTCTCTCTCTCTCCTCTCTCTCTCTCTCTCTCTCTCTCTTGTTGTTTCTTGATTTCATTAAATATTTGCTCTTTCACATTATTGTTTTTTTTTTTCTCTTTGTCACCCTACATTTGTTTCATGAGGGATATCGAATCTGTGCTCTGAATCACTCAATTACTTCGATTAACATGATGATAAAAACACCTCTAAGACTATTGTACCAATGATAAGATAAGAAAACCGAGAGAGAGAGAGAGAGAGAGAGAGAGAGAGAGACTCAACTCAACTCAACTCAAACAGTTTAATTGCAAAGGCCACCGACCTATCTGCAATGAGGTCAAGAACAAAAGTAGAACACACACGCGCCCAGCGTATATACTGAAAATTATGAAAGAAAATATTTGCATAACAAAATGTTCTTCCTGAAATTACTCTGGCATTTGTGTGTTAACTGACAACAGTTCCTCTCTTCGTTTTAGTGCTTTAGAAATGAACATAGCTACAGAGCGAGTTACAATTCTCTTTTCATTTTGCATAAAAGAAGCAATGACACTTGATGAACATTTCTAGAGAGAGAGAGAGAGAGAGAGAGAGAGAGAGAGAGAGAGAGAGAGTTTTGAGGAGGAGCAGCAGACGGAGAGGGAGGAGGAAGAAGGGTACATATGAAGATAATGGGATGGGGGGGGGGGAGGGGGGGGGGGGGGTGCTGACCTAACGTGAAGAGTCCGAGTCATGAACACAAGCGAAGACGGCGTTCCTTGTAATTGTCTTTGTTTTCTTTTTGGTTTTTGGTGTGTGTGGTGTGTGTGTGTGTGTGTGTGTGTGTGTGTGTGTGTGTGTGTGTGTGTGTGTGTGTGTGGTGTGCTTCTTTTTCTGTAATCGTGATTAAATACTTGGTTAATAACAAAAAAAAGTAGCTAGATAGATAACTAGACAGACAGACTGACAGATAGATTGAGAAATACATACATACATACATGCATACATACATACATACATACATACATACATACATACATACATACATACATACATACATACACACACACACATACATACACACACACATACATACATACATACATATGCATACCTACACATATACATGCATATATACATTCATACATACATACAAACAAATACACATACATACATACATACAAAGACACAAATATATAGACACATAACTACACATATACATAAATAGATCAGCATTGACCAACC
>CM065736.1:5388105-5393105 GCA_033310375.1 Conus canariensis | reverse complement strand
AGAAAGAGACAGTGACAGAGTCAGAGAGAGACAGAGACAGAGAGATAGAGAGAGGTAGAGAGAAAAAGAGACAGACACAAAGACAGACAGAGACAAAGATAGTGACAGAGATAACCAAAGAAGCAGAAGAGACTGAAAAACTTGAAGAGAGAGAGAGAGAGAGAGAGAGAGAAGAGAGAGAGAGAGAGAGAGAGAGAGACAGACAGACAGACAGACAGACAGACAGACAGACCGATCGTCAATCAGAAAAACAGACACAGACAAAGAGAAACAGAGAGACGGATATAGAATGAGCAATCGAGAGAGAGAGAGAGAGAGAGAGAGAGAGAGAGAGAGAGAGAGAGAGAGAGAGAGAGAGACAGACAGACAGGACAGACAGACAGACAGAGACAGACAGAGACAGAGCGACAGAGACAGACAGAGGCAGAGACAGAGACAGGGACTGACACACTCAGACAGACAGACAGACGGAGTGAGAGAGACAAGAGAGAGGGAATGGGTAGGGTGGAGAGCGAGAGAGAGAGAGAGAGAGAGAGAGAGAGAGAGAGAGAGAGAGAGAGAGAGAGAGAGAGAGGAGAGAGAGACAGTCAGACAGAGACAGAGACAGATGGACGGAGAGGCAGAGAGACAGACAGACACACAGACACATAGACATACAGACATACAGTCAGAGAGGCAAACAGAGAGACACAGCCAGGCACAGACAAAAGGATAGTCAGACAGAGACAGAGACTAACAGACAGACAGAGAGGAGAGATCGTAGAGAGAGGGACAGCTAACTGAATTAAGCACGCTTCAACAGGCCTTTAGTGAACTAACGGACAAAGATGTTTCGACAGGTGTTGGAGAAGTTTACCTCCTGTCCCAAAATTTGCAAGATAGAGGGTTATGGAGTGCCTTGGTGTTGTTGTTGTTGTTGTTTTTGCTGTTGTTTTCGTTGTTTGCGTTCTTCTGGTTGTTAGTTGGTGCGTCGGTTGGTTGCAGAGGGGAGCAAGATGCCTGTAAATTAAGAATATGAAATTCTGGTTTTCAACTGAGATCTACTGTTAATGATATATAAGTAATGACATTCGTTGTCCTTCAAAAAAGTGTATTTTTTTCGTGTGATTGCCAGCAATGGTAATTACGATGACGACAAAGATGTTAAACACACTGTATCATTGCTGAAAAGAAGCCAAAGTACAAAGCTACACAGATACACACATACACAATGCAAAGCAACGGTTTTAAGCACAGGATGCACACCTAAAATGAGAAATAGAAAATTTTAAAGTAACAAAAGGACAAGTGCATTGTCAGCAATGATGTTTTCTTCAGACATCCTTGCAGTTGATTAACATACTCATGTTATTCCTTAATCTCTTTTGCTCCATATGAGTGTTCTCCCTCCTCTCCATTGAAACCATTATGGTTGTAGTAGCAGGCGTTACTATACTAAGCTGTGTTCGGATCAGTTTGTAAAGAGTTTATTCTGATTAGGGAAGGCCATTGATGTTACTTTAAGAATGACTGAGGTTCCTCTAGTAGCTGACGTATCTTCTGTGTCAGTGCGTGTGTGTGTGTTTGTATGTGCGTGCGTGCGTGCGCGCGCGCGCGCGCGCGCGTGTGTGTGTGTACAAACAAAAGCAAAAGCAAACTAAGCTGCAAACAGACAACAACCAACTCTGGTCATCATCAGCAACGATATTAGGCCTAAAACGCCACTCGCTATCACCGCGTGTTCATGGCAATCATTAGAATCACGCCCACTGTCCTACCTCCATCTGTCTGGGGTTTTCCCCACACCATCATTAACCGGACTGCCTGCATCCGTTGCCGTTCTTGTATCCCCGTTAGGAGGGTGACCAGAATTTTTTTTCTTTTTTCTTTTTTTTTGGCTTGGAATCCCAGCAATTTTGTCATTGGAGGTAACAAGGTTGTTTGAACACCTACACATGAACAAAAACTTAAACAAAATCAAAAAGTGACCCAAAATTTAAAAAAACGTAAAGTCTCTCTGTCTGTCTGTCTGTCTGTCTGTCTGTCTCTGTCTCTGTCTCTCTCTCTCTCTCTCTCTCCTCTCTCTCTCTCTCTTCGATATATATATATATATATATATATATATATATATATATTAAAACTTAATTTCATCTTGATTGTATTTTGCGGGGGTGGCACAGGAAGCTGGGATGAGTGTTCTCAGTCTGACGTCTCTCAGACGGGAAGATTCAGACGAAAAACAAACCAGTAAAGAAGTATAAACCTTATCATGACAAATTAAAAAAAAGCCTCTTTGCATAAATTCTTAAGTGAAACCAAATACAAAAACACTTTCTAGGAGATGAGGTTTTAACAGAAAAACGATAGGATAGAAAGAATATATAAAATGAGAGCGAAGGAGAGAGAGAGAGACAGAGTGGGGGGGGGGAGGGGGGAGGAGAGAGAGAGAGAGAGAGAGAGAGAGAGAGGAGAAGACAGACAGACAGACACACAGACAGACAGGCAGGCGCAAACACACAGAGAGAGAGAGAGAGAGAGAGAGAGAGAGAGAGAGAGAGAGAGAGAGAGAGAAAGAGAGAGAGAGAGAGAGACTAGATGGACAACGAGGCAAGCAAGCAGAGAGAGACAGAGACAGAGACTAATTCGAAAGCCAATGTAAGGGATGGAATATATACAATCCTATCAGTGATTCCCACACGCTCTTCAACCAGGCAGAAAGAGACACTGACCCTGTGAAGGGAATCCTATTGAGCTCAAATATCAGAGCTAGTGCATCTGTCAGTCTGTCTGTCCGACTGTCTGCATGTCTGATGAATGATACCTGAAGCCAGACATGGGGTCTCTGATAGTCCTCGGGCAATTCGTAGTCTTTGGCGTCTGCACCGATTGCCAGGGAGAGGCCATAAAGGATCAAGGCTACGACCGAGAAAAGTGATGACGGTATATAACCCGGAAAATGGTGAGAGAGAGAGAGAGAGAGAGAGAGAGAGAGAGAGAGATCCTACAGACAGGGATAGTGAAAAAGAGGAGAGAGAGAGAGAGAGAGAGAGAACTCGGAACTCGGAACCCGGAAAATTTTAATTGCAAAGGCCACCGACCTATCTGCAATGAGGTCAAGAAACAAAAATGAAATCACACACACTGACGCTGTAACATTTCTACTGATCACGATCATTTAAAAAAACTTGCTCACACCAACTGTATAATCGTAAAATGAGTATACCGACAGATACATACAAAATCACACCCGTATGTAGCACTCTCCCAGACTCGCACAGCTCGCACATACAATTTCGCTCGCACTTACAATTGCGCGCGCGCAAAACCACACACACACACACACACACACACACACACACACACAAGCATACACACACACACACACACATATATATATATATATATATATATATTGTTAAAAAATATTTTAAAAAATGAAGTATTAAAATCTACAAGCTTGTTTCTAGCGTTGCTATCTTCAGGATGTCTTTCGGGGTACGCCAACGGTCTTTTATGGCGTGCGGGGCTTGATTTCAACTCTGTGTGTGCAGGCGGATCTTATTTGCTGCACGTGCGGCCTGTGGTTCTTATTGGGGCCTGTTCAGATGGAATGTGCTAGCAAAGATTTCCACTTGTGCCTGCAATTGTTTACAATTTCTACTTTTGTGTTCAGAGTTGCTAAGTGTGGTTTGCATAATATTAACCATTTTTCTGTGGAGCATAGATTGCATCTTTTTGAGATATTGTTGTATGGTGTTGCTCTTTTTATGATTTTCCATGATATGTTGTAGTCTATTTTTTTTATCTTTGAGTCTCCAAATGTATTTACTCAGCTCTGTTTGATTTTTGTATTTTTCATTTTTGAATGACTGTTTGTGGTTTGCGTTTCTGGTTTTGAAAGTGTTTTCAGTAATCCCTATATATGTTTCTTTTTCATTTTCTGATGTTACCGTAGCTTGGTATACAATGTTGCTGTGAAGACATTTATTGCTTAGGGGGCACTTTTCTTTTTTAGTGCAGTTGCAAGATGTCCTTTCGGCACCCTTCTCTTTTATGTTGCTTTTCATTTTGTTAGATGAGTCAGTCATGTTTTTGAGGTTGGGCATACATGAGTATGATAGTTTAACGGTGTTTTTGTTGAATATTTTGGACAGTTTGTGTTCTTTTGGGAATGATGTTGCCAAGATTTTAAAGAATTCTTTTCCTACATTTGTTTTTACTTGTCCATCGTATGGTGGGTTGCACCATATGATCTTTCTTTTCCTATTTTTCTTATTTCTGTTCGTGCTGTTGTCTGGACTGTATTGTAGTTTGTAATTGTAACCGCTTTTTTGTAATGCTTCTTGATATTCTGTTGCTGCACCAAGGGGTTGAGCACCTTCAGATTTTTTAAGGACTTTTATATATATATATATATATATATATATATATATATATACCAGCATACACACACACACACACACACACACAACACACACACACACACATTTTTTCATCATGATCCCTAAGTATACACAAAACGTATCGACCACGAAACAAGGTAAAACAGATAAATTTATGAAAACATATGGTACTCCTAATGTTCTCTCCCCAGTAACAATTCTTCTCTTTTCTTCAAGGCATAGAAGATATACATCGCAACAGAGCGAATTACGTCCCTTTTCTCGTTTTGCAGCAAAAACTTCAACAATGGTCCGTGTACATTTGTTACATATTTCATGATATACTTATTTCTTAAATCTTGATATGATGGACATTCCAGCAAAAAGTGTATTTCATCTTCAGTTTTGTCACAAAAAGGGCAGCTTTTTGAGTTATTTTTGTATCTGTCGTGGACTTTTATATCACTGATTCCTAGTCGAAACCTTGCAAGAACTTTTCGAAACTTCGGGATTGTGATATCTGCAAGATACTTTTCAGGCTGTAGTAATGATTTAAACAAACGATAAGTAGAATACCTGTCACTATTTGACAGTTTGGTGTTCCACTTTTGCTGATAGCAATCAATCATTCGTTGCTTT
>CM065736.1:5375605-5383105 GCA_033310375.1 Conus canariensis | reverse complement strand
TATGCAGCTAGTGAAGAGTTTTCATATCTGTAACATATTTTCTTAATTTCATGTTCCCAGTTTCTCCATCTTCAAATTCCGCCCCCACCCCTCCTTAAGTCCAAATCTTTGCCAAGTCATTACTATGAAGATAGTACAGTTGTTGGCCTGCGCTTGTTTTTTTCCCCCACTATTAGATTGTTCGTCTATGTATTTGTCTGACTTTATTCAAGTTTAAAAGGCTGTGCCGGTCTTGAATACAAGTTACACTGTGTTAGGTTTTCTTATGGGAGCAAAAAATACCCAACTTGTTTACTGTAAATCTAAATGATTATAAAGATGGTAATTAAGAGTATTTGTGTCCAGGGTTACCTAAACGCTTTGTTTGCGCGTTGGCCGTTATTTGAGCGTACGTGGTATTGCGTTGTTTTCTTCGTGTGCTTGTTTACTCTCCATCGCAGTTTATGCGTTTGATAGATTATATATAGTTGTTTTTGCATCTATTGATTATTAATTTGAGGAAAATGCCTCTACAAGGCGTTAGTGATTATAATAGCTTTGAAAAGACACCACCTTCGCAAGTTTAATAATCTCTGTGTCTGTCTGTCTGTCTGTCATTCAGTCTGTCTGTCTGTCTGTCATTCAGTCTGTCATTCAGTCTGTCTGTCTGTCTGTCTGTCATTCAGTCTGTCTGTCTGTCATCTGCCTCTGCCTCTGTCTCTGTCTGTCTGTCTGTCTGTCTCTGTCTCTCTCTCTGTCTCTCTCTCTGTCTCTCTCTCCTCTTCTCTCTTCTCTTCTCTTTCTGTCTGTCTGTCTTTCTGCCTGGCTGTCTGGCTGTCTGTCTGTCTGTCTGTCTGTCTGTCTGTGTCTTACGCTCTCCCTCCCTCCCTCCCTCCCTCTCTCTCTCTCTCTCTCTCTCTCTCTCTCTCTCTCTCTCGGTCGCTCTCTCAAGGGTTCTTTCCACACACACCGTGATACACTTGCAACCCTTCCAGAATCATCAACACACAAATGATGCAAGCCCCTTAAGCAGGCGTCATGAGTTTTCTGGAAGCTGGAAGCTGGAAGACGAGGTCAACAAACATATGGTCTCTCCTCTTGACGTTGGTTTGTTTCTTCTCTCCAATCGTCCATTGGCTGTGAGATAATTCTGTTGGGTTGCAAAGACGCTAATGGGCGTGACCCCACGGGTCCGAACACAACCTCAGGACAGGGCTACCATAGGACCCATCGCTTTACTGTCTTTCGGTCTCTCTGTCTCTCTGTCTCTGTCTCTGTCTCTCTCTCTCTCTCTCTCTGTCTGTCTGTCTGTCTGTCTGTCTCTCTCTCTCTCTCTCTGTTGTGTCTCTGTCTCTCTGTCTTTGTCTCTCTGTCTCTCTGTCTCTGTCTCTGTCTCTCTGTCTCTCTCTCTCTCTCTCTCTCTCTCTCTCTCTCTCTCTCTCTCTCTCTGACAGTTTCAAACAGAGCCTCATCCTCCCTTCCCTCTTTCCCGTACCCCAGCCTGCACGAGGTTTTTGTGACAGACGACACCTTCACATTGCACTCAGAGACTGAGACAGTCAGTCAGTACCCCAGCCTGCACGAGGTTTTTGTGACAGACGACACCTTCACATTGCACTCAGAGACTGAGACAGTCAGTCAGTACCCCAGCCTGCACGAGGTTTTTGTGACAGACGACACCTTCACATTGCACTCCGAGACTGAGACAGTCAGTCAGTACCCCAGCCTGCACGAGGTTTTTGTGACAGACGACACCTTCACATTGCACTCCGAGACTGAGACAGTCAGTCAGTACCCCAGCCTGCACGAGGTTTTTGTGACAGACGACACCTTCACATTGCACTCAGAGACTGAGACAGTCAGTCAGTACCCCAGCCTGCACGAGGTTTTTGTGACAGACGACACCTTCACATTGCACTCCGAGACTGAGACAGTCAGTCAGTACCCCAGCCTGCACGAGGTTTTTGTGACAGACGACACCTTCACATTGCACTCCGAGACTGAGACAGTCAGTCAGTACCCCAGCCTGCACGAGGTTTTTGTGACAGACGACACCTTCACATTGCACTCCGAGACTGAGACAGTCAGTCAGTACCCCAGCCTGCACGAGGTTTTTGTGACAGACGACACCTTCACATTGCACTCAGAGACTGAGACAGTCAGTCAGTACCCCAGCCTGCACGAGGTTTTTGTGACAGACGACACCTTCACATTGCACTCAGAGACTGAGACAGTCAGTCAGTACCCCAGCCTGCACGAGGTTTTTGTGACAGACGACACCTTCACATTGCACTCAGAGACTGAGACAGTCAGTCAGTACCCCAGCCTGCACGAGGTTTTTGTGACAGACGACACCTTCACATTGCACTCAGAGACTGAGACAGTTAGTCAGTACCCCAGCCTGCACGAGGTTTTTGTGACAGACGACACCTTCACATTGCACTCCGAGACTGAGACAGTCAGTCAGTACCCCAGCCTGCACGAGGTTTTTGTGACAGACGACACCTTCACATTGCACTCAGAGACTGAGACAGTCAGTCAGTACCCCAGCCTGCACGAGGTTTTTGTGACAGACGACACCTTCACATTGCACTCCGAGACTGAGACAGTTAGTCAGTACCCCAGCCTGCACGAGGTTTTTGTGACAGACGACACCTTCACATTGCACTCCGAGACTGAGACAGTCAGTCAGTACCCCAGCCTGCACGAGGTTTTTGTGACAGACGACACCTTCACATTGCACTCAGAGACTGAGACAGTCAGTCAGTACCCCAGCCTGCACGAGGTTTTTGTGACAGACGACACCTTCACATTGCACTCAGAGACTGAGACAGTCAGTCAGTACCCCAGCCTGCACGAGGTTTTTGTGACAGACGACACCATCACATTGCACTCAGAGACTGAGACAGTCAGTCAGTACCCCAGCCTGCACGAGGTTTTTGTGACAGACGACACCTTCACATTGCACTCAGAGACTGAGACAGTCAGTCAGTACCCCAGCCTGCACGAGGTTTTTGTGACAGACGACACCTTCACATTGCACTCCGAGACTGAGACAGTCAGTCAGTACCCCAGCCTGCACGAGGTTTTTGTGACAGACGACACCTTCACATTGCACTCCGAGACTGAGACAGTCAGTCAGTACCCCAGCCTGCACGAGGTTTTTGTGACAGACGACACCTTCACATTGCACTCAGAGACTGAGACAGTCAGTCAGTACCCCAGCCTGCACGAGGTTTTTGTGACAGACGACACCTTCACATTGCACTCAGAGACTGAGACAGTCAGTCAGTACCCCAGCCTGCATGAGGTCTTTAATGACAGACGACACCATCACATTGCACGCAGAGACTGAGACAGTCAGTTAGTACCCCAGCCTGCAAGAGGTCTTTAATGACAGACGACACCTTCACATTGCACGCAGAGACTGAGACAGTTACAATCATCATCACGTGCTTTTATCTGTCCTGAGCACTTACAGATACCAGTGGAAGAAGACCAAAGAGAAGAAAGTGACACAATTATATATGGAAAAAAAACTATTGTAAAAGAACAATCATGAAATATATAGAAATATGTGTCGAATACAGACACAGCACCAATAGACGTCGAAGAAGGTTGGGGAATCACATACACTCTAACGTCACAACTATGCTCACCCCCATAGACTCCCCCCCCCCCACCTCCCTCTTCTACGCAACTGCTCTCTCCCTCTCCTTTAATCAGGAGTTCCTAACCTCCTCCCCACTCAACACACGCACGCACGCGCGCGCGCGCACACACACGTACACACACACGCACGCACGCACGCAAACACACACACACACACACACACACACACACACACACTCACGCACACACACACAAGTGCGACAAATCTTAAGTGACATGTTGTGAAGACTGATCCATTTAATGTGGTTTCTAACTGTTAGAGGTGCCGCTACAAATAAACATATTGCTTGATAGAAATATTGTGTGAAATTCAGCGAAGTGAGACAAGATGATTCTTGGTGAATTTAGCAAATGAAGTCATATTAAGGTAACTGTTGTAGCAGCCTTTCTAGTTTCAACAATTACAATCTGCATCCGAAAATTGCTCCAAGACAGAATGAATTTTACATTGTTGCTAAAACAATAACTCTATTTCTGGCTTCATTGAAAACCCATAATGTCAGCTCAGTAAATAAAACATCTAATTGAAGTCAAGTAAAACGTTACTGTTGTCAAGCTTGTTGGTAACGTAAATAGAAAAACCTCAGCATTAACACGTGAACTTCAGGAATATCAAAGCAAGACTGGCAAAAAGTGCAGACTGGCGAAAGGGTGGGTGGGTGAGGGAGGAGGGACGAAAGAGGGAATGGGGAGTATGTGGCTACACACCAAAAATTAATGCGCCAAGGCCTCGCTTAAGAAGTCGGGTATTTATAGTCTGGCACAGTCAGATTGTTTTGAGAATTGTTAACGTGCCTGAAAATTGATTCTCCTCATATTCTTTCATATGTCCATCAAAGGTACAAAGCCAGCTGGTTCCAAGCAGACAGATTAAAATCAAAGGAATGGGATTCGGGACTATTCGGGCGCTTCAAGCTGGCGCAAAGATGGGGTCACGGGTGATGCAAAGGCCTGAAATGTGATGTGAACTAAGGGAAAGGTTACGTGTTTAAAGATTGTTTGTGAATTCATTGGTGAAAATTCCCTAAAACAAGGGAAATAATTGGGAGGGGGGGGGGGGGTTGTTCTTTTCACCAATTATCAGCTTATCATTAAGTGCTGACTCAAACTTATGGTAGGCCTCAAAACGCTCACCTGGATTTCATAGTGTTTCAGTGAAAAATCCTAATTATGGCATGTGGCTTTTGAATGAGGTGTGAGTGACTGTAGACGGTGAGGGCGGGGAGGGGGGGGGGGGGGGGGGAAGGAGGGCTTAACAACAGAGTGCTGCACGTGGCAGCTGCATTATTTGCTAGCTGGTGTCAAGGTCATGTTACAGCTGCTGTCTTCATCAGTGCTGTCTTCATCAGTGCTGTCTTCATCAGTGCTGGCTGAAACACAAAGGGGACCAGACCAGTGCTGAGACAGGAACAGCGGTGGAGGGGAAGAGGTGGGGCAATGGGGGTGGGGGTGGGGGTGGGGGATGGGAGCGAGACATGACTGAAATATCGTGTGAAGTGTTAATGCAGAAGGTCAGACTCAACCCAACAAGATCAGTGTGCTCATTCAGGACTCAACAGGCCGCTGCACATTCCTTGCAGGTGAAATATCATTTGATGGTCTGCTGGATGTTGCTACAGTTGCCAGACTTGCCCAGCCTGATATACATCATCCAACAGTCATTGATCATTTCCACTTCTTCCCAACCAGCACTATCATATTAATGCCAACATACTATTTCACTTAGGACAATGATCATTATCCAACAGTCATTGATCATGTCCATTTCTGCCCAACTGGCATCATTATATTAAGGCCAAGACATTATTTCACTGGTGACAATGATCATTACCCAATAGTCACTGATCATTTCCATTTCTTCCCAACCAGCATTATGACATTAATGGCAACACATTATCTCACTTATGACAATGATCACCATCCACCAGTCACTGATCATTTCCATTTCTTCCCAATCGGCATTATTTTGTCATACGGCCTAATATATTTTTTTCAAATTTGTTCAGATTTCCGCCTGCGGTCGCCTCACTGTGCAAGTAGATCTAATTTCCATTGCTACTGACTGCTACCCTTTGCTGTTTTATAGTAGATCTATCATTCCTACTGACTGCTACCCTTTGCTGTTTTATAGTAGATCTATCATTCCTACCGACTGCTACCCTTTGCTGTTTTATAGTAGATCTATCATTCCTACTGACTGCTACCCTTTGCTGTTTTATAGTAGATCTAATTTTCATTGCTACTGACTGCTACCCTTTGCTGTTTTATAGTAGATCTATCATTCCTACTGACTGCTACCCTTTGCTGTTTTATAGTAGATCTATCATTCCTACCGACTGCTACCCTTTGCTGTTTTATAGTAGATCTATCATTCCTACTGACTGCTACCCTTTGCTGTTTTATAGTGATCTTCTAATTTTCATTCCTACTGTCTGCTACCCTTTGCTGTTTTATAGTGATCTTCTAATTTTCATTCCTACTGACTGCTACCCTTTGCTGTTTTGTATTTCTGTTTACCTCATCTATTTTAGGTGTGCACTTGTGATCACTGTATTTATTCAACGCCCATCTTGCACGCCAGATTGGATGAAGATCAGTGACTGCTCGTTCATTTTCGTTATCCTGAGTGTTGTGTATCTTGCCCGAAGAAGCCCTAAGAGCTCGACACGTGTCGGGTTTTGTATTGTGATTCGTTTGTTTACATGTTTCGCCTAGCCTTAGAAATAATTTTTCAAATTTGTTAAGATTTCCGCCTGTAGTCTCCTCACTTTGTACCTAGAGCTGATTTATGGGCATGACAATGAGTTGAGTATTTGTTTCTTGTATGATGATTATATACCTTCAGCAACAGCAAGCAAACGCAGCACTGGCGGCCATTCCAGAACAGAGGAGGCGGCAAGCTGTTGAGGAGGAGGTGCACCATGGGCAGTTGGGGATGGAGGCGTTTCCTTGTTATGAGGACTTTGATATGTCATTTGTACACCGTTTACAGTGCTGCCACTCAAGATTACACCAAAGGTAACAAACTGAGCTAAGAAAACAATGAAATTGGTTCACTGAAATGACAAGATGCGGAGAAGAAGATCTAAATGGTCGGTCCTTCCTTATTTGTCCCATCCAACCTTTGTCCTTCATCTGCATGCAATGTTTAGTTGCACTAGTGGGTCATAGAGCCCTCCTTGTTTGAGATCACCAACATGATAACAAATTTTGAAATTGTCACTTCAAAACAATGGTTGTACTGACACCTCCTGCAAGTGATTCAAATTATCTGATTTGCAGGCAGTTAACATACGAAGTAAAAAACAACAACAACAACAACAACAACAACAACAACAACAACAACACGTCATTCTGGAATTCATTCCATTGTGTACTCATTTCAAGGGGCTATGGATACATCCAGTCAATCTATTTGTAGGCAGAAAGTACTAAATTGAGTTGTTTTATTCTTTAACTGTAGATTTGCCATAGTTTTTTTTTCCAAACCCAGGCCATTAATCTATATACATGTGTGTGAATGAGATACACAAAAACACAATTTTCGACAGTCTGGCCTGAAGTCTTCCTTTCGCTTTTTAGGCAAGTTCTTCAGTGTCAGTTCACAGCATGGTTTTTCGAGCTGTTCTGTTTCCTCAGTGATAGGGTTTGGATAATAATAATAATAATAATGAATACTTATATAGCGCCTATTCTCGGCTAGAGACCAAGCTCTAAGCGCTTTACAATCAACACTCGTTTACACAACGGGCTGCCTACGGATATATCCGTAGGTCTATTAACAAGGAAGGTGTCATGGACTACAGTTCAGCAGTCCTTTCTAGGATTGAACATATCTGCTGTGATCAA
>CM065736.1:5345605-5360605 GCA_033310375.1 Conus canariensis | reverse complement strand
GAGAGAGAGGAGAGAGAGAGAGAGAGAGAAGTCAACTTGAGAAGAAGAGCCCAACAACACACACACAAGGCACACACAAACAGCACACAAAACAACACACGACACACACACACGACACGACAGCACGACAACGAGAGAGATGATGAGAGAGAGAGATAGATGAGAGACGAGAGAGATAGAGAAGAGAGAGAGAGAGAGAGAGAGAAGAGACGCAAAACAAGACCGAGGCAGAGCAGAAAAAGAGAGTAAAGAGTAGAAGTCAACTTGAGAGACAGGCAGACAGAGAGACAGACGATCGATAGATAGGTAGATAGAAACGACAGTAGAGAAGAGAGATAGAGAATAGAGACAAGACACAAAAGACCAAGTCAGGAGAAAGA
The DNA here is from genome assembly GCA_033310375.1 of Conus canariensis. Taxonomy (NCBI): domain Eukaryota; kingdom Metazoa; phylum Mollusca; class Gastropoda; order Neogastropoda; family Conidae; genus Conus; species Conus canariensis. Next base: position 5,360,225 of record CM065736.1, on the reverse strand, counting down.
GAGAGGACGGAGAGAGGAGAAGAGAGGAGAGAGAGAGGAGAAGGAGAGAGAGAAAGGACGGACAGAAAGGGGGTGGGGGGGGTGGGGGGGAGATGGAAGCAGGTGTAGGGGTGTGGAAGGGGTTGAGGAGGAGGGTGTGTGGGGGGGGGGGGGGGGGGCTGGCCCCAGCATTCCATGCATCGATTCTAATTAGACAGCGCGACGCTTGCTCTCCTACTTCATTAAGACAATTTTGTTACGTCTGTGTGATGTTGGTGTTGGCATTTGTGTTGTTGTTGTATTAGTTCTTGTTGTTGTTGTTGTTGTTGTCTTTTGTCGGTTGGTTGGTGTATTTGTCTTCCTGCACAAGTTTTTGGGGCTTGAAAGAGAGAGAGAGAGAGAGAGAGAGAGAGAGAGAGGAGCAGAGAGAGAGAGAGAGAGAGAGAGGAGAAGTGATTTCGTCTGTCTGTCCGCCTCTGTGTGTGTGTGTGTGTGTGTGTGTGTGTGTGTGTTGTGTGTGTGTGTGTGTGTGTGTGTGTGTGTGTGTTATTTCTCTATGTGTGTCTGCTATGTTTGTGTGCATGTTCTTTTAGGAGGACTGGAAAAGAAAGGCTGCCTGCTTTAAAGTGAGTACGCTCGAAGTTTTAATATAATGAACACTTGAGAGGAATATTGTTTCTGTATCACTTTAACAAAATGAAGAGCTTTTCTTGGCTTTCGCGACAAAATATTTAACGTGATTATTTCATGTCATTTTTAATTTACGCATATAAAAAAGTATGCGTGTGTTGAACAATATCATCGTGATTTCAAGGAGTATTGTGATGGATCTAATTCAAGATATCTAATACATTAGACAAAATTAAAGAGTGTTACTTTTTTAAATTTATCATGTCACAATAAAGATTGTCATATTTGAACTGATATAAACTCATCATTTAGTTTCGCTGTAGATTTACTCTGCGCGCGCGCGCGCGCGCGTGGTATGGTGTGTGTGTGTGTGTGTGTGTGTGTGTGTGTGTGTGTGTGTGTGTGTGTGCGCGTGCGGCGCGCGCAGTGTGTGGCGTGCGTGATGTGCGTGCGTGTGTGTGTGTGTGTGTGTGTGTGTGTGTGTGTGGTATGTGTGTGGTGTGCGCGCGTGAATGTGTGTGTGTGTTGTGTGTGTGTGTGTGGTGCGTGTGTGTGTGTGTGTGTGTGTGGTGTGTGTGTGGTGTGTGTGTGTGGTGCTGTTGTGTGTGTGAGTGCGTGCGTGGTGTGTGGTGTGTGTGTGTGTGTGTGTGTGTGTGTGTGTGTGTGTGTGTGTGTGTATGTGTGTGTGTGTGCATGCGTGCTTGCGTGAGTGTGCGCATACGCGCGCGCGCGCGCGCATGTGTGTGTGTGTGTTACACACGCGCGCGTGCGTGTATTCTCATTGTGAAAACGGAAAGAAAGAAAATGTTCACATGTGCGAATTAGAGAAATGCTACTGGATGATGTGTTAAAGTCTCTGGGCACTGCCCTCTTTTGATATACCTGTACGCTTTCAAATTATTCGATTAAAAAAAAAACTTCAAAAATAAAGTGAAGGATGGGAACAGTCACATCACCTCTGCCCTGTTGCGTTTGATTTGAGGGCAGAAGATAGTACAGATCTCAAGATAGTACAGATCCAAGATGTACAGATTCAAGATAGTACAGATCCAAGATAGTACAGATCTCAAGATAGTACAGATCTCAAGATAGTACAGATCTTCTCTCCAAGATAGTACAGATCTCAAGATAGTACAGATCCCAAGATAGTACAGATCCAAGATAGTACAGATCTCAAGATAGTACAGATCCAAGATAGTACAGATCTCAAGATAGTACAGATCCCAAGATAGTACAGATCTCAAGATAGTACAGATCTCAGATAGTACAGATCTTCTTCTCAAGATAGTACAGATCTCAAGATAGTACAGATCCAAGATAGTACAGATCTTCTCTCACGTACGATCCACTGTTATGGGAGAATGATTAAAAAAACATTTTGTAACTAGTCAAAAAGTAATGAACACATGAAAAAATGCGTTCAGTGACGTTGTTCAAATCTAATCTACAGCACGAAGCAGACATGTGAAGATTGTACAAATATAACATTACACATGGCAGACATAAAACAAGATGCAAAGCATATAAATGTACTCCCAGCACAGAGCCAAGAGGGGAGACAATTTCCAGTTAGTGGAAGAAAAAAGAATCTCGAGAGTGCGGTGGTTATTTCCCTTATCGGACTTGATTTTTTTTTTTAAATTATCATTTATAGCCCTTAGTAACGGCTATTCTGGTAAAATAAAACACCAGGCATCATTCGAGACCCATAATGAACATACCTACAAATTTTCAGAAAGATCGGCCCAGAAGTTTTGTCTGGAGCGAGTGGAACACATTTTGACCACAGACAGACACGCAGACACACAGGCAGACAGACACACAGACACACAGACAGAACTGGGAGTACAAAAACTGAACTAAACAATATTGCCAAGGGAGAAGTAGTCAGCATGAAATTCTGACAGAGCTGTGCATTGCATTTCATGTTCCTCGCCCATTCCTCTGCATACACAGTGATGTCTTGTGCACACAACCAGAGAAAGACAACACCTGATCCTCAATGACTATGGTTGACGCATCGATTCAATCCAGTGTGTTCTGCTGGCAGTGTACAATGGAGGCCTGTTGGACCATTGGCGTCTAGGAATCTGAGAGAATACTGGAAGTACATTTTAGAGAAACATCTCCTTCAGAGAAAATCAATCAGACCGTGGCACTAAGCATCTGCCAGTCATTGCCATAATCATCAGTCTGGAAGTCGGACAAAGAGTTCAATGGAGAGAGAGAGAGAGAGAGAGAGGAGAGAGAGAGAGAGAGAGAGACAGACAGACAGACAGACAGACAGACAGACAGACAGACAGACAGAGAAACAGATTGACAGACAGAGAGAGAGAGAGAGAGGGGGGGGAGGCAGACAGACAGACAAACAGACAGACAGAGAAACAGAGACAGAGAGAGAGAGACAGAGAGAGAGAGAGGGGGGGGGGAGGAGGCAGACAGACAAACAGACAAACAAACAGTACCTGTACCATCGACAAGCGATTTATTTAGAGATGTTATCCTGTGAATTACGTCCCATGCAGCAGCGAAACTGCGAACGGCGAAAATATAGGCAGCAAAAGTGCACGTGGCGAAAAATGTGGGCAGCAAAAAGTGCGAGCGGCGAAAATCCAGACAGCAAAAGTGCGAGCGGCGAAATGTAGACAGCAAAAGTGCGAGCAGCGAAAATGTAGACAGCATAAGTGCGAACAGCGAAAATGTAGGCAGCAAAACTACAAGCGGCGAAAATGTAGACAGCGAAAATATGAGCGGCAAAAAGGCAGGCATCAATAGTGCGAGCAGCGAAAATGCAGGTACAGAAAGTACAAGGGACTGAAGTGGAGTGCATCTGTCCCTTACTCTCTTCCCCATCCTCCCCACACTGCAACTCTTTCCTTCTTTACCCTCTCCACCACCTACCTGTTCCACCCCCATACCTACACCTACAACCCATCCTCTCTACGTCGTCACTGTCACCTTCCCACGATCATCTGAACGTCCCTCCACCTCCATTCCTACCCCCCCCCCCCCCCCTCTACTCTTTCACAATAATCAGAACATCCAATAAGAGATGACGGACAGTACGGCTAATAAGCTAACCTATCGACCGTTGTGGTAGGGGAGACAGGCACAGAGAGAAAGGTGGGAGGGGGAGATTGGAGGAGGGTTGGGAGGAGTGGGGTTAGGGTTGGAGTCAGGGATGATGATGTGTGGTTGGGAGGGGGGGGGGGGGAGGTGAAGGAAGAGGATGTCCACTTGGCTGAAGGTGACATCTGTGGTCAGAGCTCTGGCACAGGACGTGGTGGCTTAGGCCAAAGGACTGTTTTTGAGGTCCACGGCCGGTGGCATCGCCCGGGCCATTGCCATCACCATCGCCATCCCCAACAGCGGCGGGTTGTCGTCACGGGGAGATTGTCTGTACTATGACGACTGTGGCGGGTGCGATGGTTACCACCTGTGCACCCCTACGGCTGGGCTCTCTTTTGCTTGTACTTCAGTCTTCTTTATACTGTAGGTCCTGTCTTTTGGCCTCAAATCAGATAAAATAGCATTATTGAACTGTGTTATATATAAGACGATTTCAGTACAATAAGCCGAGGCGTCTCCTTCAATTTCAGTTTTAATGACAACACCTATTCTCTATAAACACAATGTAGTTCACAAAGCCGAGAGGTATTCTGCAAAACACGAACTAGTTCACAAACCTGAAATGCATTATTCAAATACGACTAAGTTCACAAATTTAACGATTGTGTGTAGATGTGTTTTTATTTATTGCAATTCATGACTTCTGTTCACAAACCAAACATAGGTTGTTTTTTTTCCACAGAGCAAATACTTGCTGTTTAAAATGCATCTTAATGTGTGTGTGTGTGTGTGTGTGTGTGTGTGTGTGTGTGTGTGTGTGTGTGTGTGTGTGTGTGTGTGTGTGTGTGTGTGTGTGTGTGTGTGTGTGTGTGTGTGTGTGTGTGTGTGTGTGTGTGTGTGTGTGTGTGTACTATTCATTTTATGGTTTCCGTGGGATTGTATCTGTTGAAACCTGACACAAAGACATCTTTGCTTTTGAACGTCAGAAGAAACTGCCATGAAATAAATACAATTGCAAAAAAAATTCTTCAAAACGCAACGAATTCACAAAACCAACACATTTTCTTCAAACCTTGACTTTTGAACACTTCACAAAGCCAACAACAAGTGTAGCATCCACATCTCCAACGTAGCAGGACACTTCCACCACTATGATTTGTATGGGTTTCATCCACCTCATACTGTCCCTTCCTTTTCAGTCTTTTATCCAACATCTCTATTCAGCTAACTGTAAAGTATGTGAACGTGAAAAAACGAGGTCAGGAAAAAAACAAGAAAGAAACATCCACACTACGTCATGTTTTTTGCACAGCCATCCTTCGTCTTCTGTCAGCCCCTCAATGACCACAGTGGCCGGCGAGGCATTAAGTGCATGACGTAATGTGCTCTGTCAGTTTATTAACTGGACAAATGATATACCCCAAAAACGTTCAACTTTGAAACATTTATCACAGATGATACTTGGAAGCTATTATAAGAAAGGTGATGTGAATAAACTTCTCGCTGCATGTTGACAGAATTGTTAACCCTGTATCTTGAATTCACGTTGCACGAAATTGTGCAAGCAGATTTCAATAGCCTTTTTTTTTTTTAACTTTCCAATCAAACTTTTATATACGAATGCGTTCTTTGAAATATAACAACCATGAGTGGTGCACACTAAATATCGTTTCGACAGCTGTCTTTCATTTCTCTTGGACACAAGTCCAATAGCTTTTGTTTTAGTTTACATTTCTAGACAAGAGATATCTTACGTGGTGAATGTCTAATATGAAAAGGGAAGGGAATTCTCAAATTCAGCTGTTAACTGAAGAATGATCGCAAACTGTGACTATTGCGTCTGAAGAGACATTCACTTGTCAGTAGTAGAGTGAAAAGACGGAGAAGGAGGGGTTATAGAAACCAGATCAAACACAACTGCAGATGCAGAACCGGTTATGATGTTGAAACAATGTCGAATTGTTTTGTACTCCATGTTCTTTTAGACTGGGTGTCAGTGAAGGTTTATTACACACTAAAGTGCCTTAATGGCGGTGCCCTGCTTTGAAGATAGCACGTGGTGGACACTCTCTGCGGTGCCGGGGGGTGGGGGGGGGGGGGGAATCAAAGCTGCCAGAGAGGAGAGAGCGGCAGTTATCTGGTCTAGACAGAACCACACACACACACACACACACACACACACACACACACACACACACACACACACACCACACACGCACGCACGCACGCAGGCACGCAGGCACGCACGCAGGCACGCACACACACACACACACACACAACACACACACACACACACACACACACACACACACACACACACACACCACACCAGATGGGCTACAGGGAGTTTGCAGAGCTTTCGTGCCTCCGGCTCTCAAGGTTAGCTGAGGCACCAGTAATAACTTCCCAGATAACAAACCTTTGAATGTATCGGAAACTATGGCAGAGCCTCTTTTCTTCAACGACAAAATTAATTTAGAGAATATTTCTTTAAGGAGATGTGAGTGGATAGACAACAATGTGCTTTATATTGCAGATGTGTGCAAAAATAATGGGAACGTTATGTCGTTTGCAGAATTTACTGATAAGTATAATATAAGAACCAACTTTTTGAGCTATAGAGCTATCATTATGAGAATACAAAAATTTGTTAATACTTTAAATATTGTGTTGGTAGATTGTAACAAGACTCCTCTTTCTAGAGCACTACACCTTATCCATTCTGTTAAAAAAGGAACTCAATTATATTATAGTAATTTACTAGATGATAAAACAATACCAAAATGCACTCAGAAGTGGAATGAAAAACTGGACACTAATATTAATTGGAAGGCAACCTTTAGAAAAGTTAAAAAGATTCAAGAAATAAAATTAAAATGGTTCCAGATCCGAATAATACATAGAATTATAGCAACCAATGTAGTTCTTTCATCTATGAGAGTAAAACCCGATGATAGATGCAGTTTCTGTCGAGTAAGAAAAGATAATATAGAGCACATGCTTTGGAGGTGTGAATATGTCAATCACTTTTGGAAAGACTTTGAAAACGATGTCAAAGAAAAATGTCTACACCTCACATCGTTTTCTGTAAGTGAACAATTGGCTATCTTTGGTAACAACAATAGTTTTAAATCAGACGATGTATTCGACTTAATTCTTCTTCTTGCAAAATTTTATATTTACACATGTAAAATGAATGACCGGGTGCCTCAATACAACATATTCAAAAGAATTCTGAAAAAGCGGTATGAAACCGAAAAATACATAGCTTACACAATGCTTCAATCAAGAAAGTTTCATGTTAATTGGCACTTTTATAAACAGCTTATTAGTATAGAGGTAAACTGAAACATGGATATAAAGTATGTGTGTATGTATGCATACACATAAGAATGTGCATATGTAAGTGTGTATGTGTCTGTATATATGCATATGTATAGGTATGTGAACGTAATTATGTATACGGATATATGGAAATATGTATGGGTATGTGTGTGCATATATGTGTATGTGTGTGAGTGTATAAATATATGTATATATATGAATATGTGGGAATACGTGTGAGTATATATATGTATGTGTGTATATGTACGAGTGTATATATATATGTTGTGTATGTATATGTAGGTATATGTGTGTATATGTATATATGTGTGTATATGTATGTGTGTATGTGTATATATGTATATATACATATATTGTGTATATGTGTATGTATATATATATATATTATATGTGTGTATATGATATATATATATATATATATACATATATATATATAATTATAATAAATGTAATAGATTATGTGACAAATAGTGAATATAGGAACATGACAAAAAAAGGAGAGGGTAAACAATGGGAAAGAAAGAATTGGAACTAAGTGTAGTTGTTGTTGTTGTGTCTGTGTATTTGTTTTTTGGTTTTGTTTTTTCAGTTTTTTTCACCTTTTTTTTTTATTGAAATGAATTCCTTTCTATTTGATTTGGACGTATGTATTAGTAATATGGTGAAAATAATCGTTTTTCTATTTGAATGTATGTAAGATATCAAAAAGGAATTTAAAAAAAGTTAAAAAAAAACAAACAAACAAAAAAACAAACAAAAAAAACTTCCCAGATAACTTTCTTGCAGCTTCTTGTACCTCCCCCCCCCCCGCCCCCTTCCCATCCAAGCATTAGCAAGGAATGGGCCTGTCCATGTTGTAATGGTGTCCTAGCCCTTTTCGAAAGCTCTACTATCAAGATGTAAACTTTCCCAGTTTTGTTGTTGTACTCTCCACAAGACAACAGCAATCCACCCCTGCCAAAGAGGTTATGTCCTCACTAGCACCAGCTGGTTTTGTTTGTTTGTCTGTCTGTGTGTCTGTCTGTCTGTGCGTCTGTCTGTCTGCGTGTCTGTCTGTCTGTGTGTCTGGCGGTCTGTGTGTCTGCTGTCAGCAAGATTTCGCAAAAATGGCTAAACTGATTTTAGCGAAACTTGATGGAGAGATGGTGTGTGACCTGAAGAGAAAGCCAGTCAATTTCAGTGCGGTTCCAGACCATAGACATGGATCCAGGAGGACTGTTTGACTCTGACTGCCTTGTTTCGAGTGCCTCTCTTGTACTTCAGTCAACTGGTCATCTTCATCTGTCTTATGTGGCCATCTTCATCTGTCTTACGTGGCCATCTTCATCTGTCTTACGTGGCCATCTTCATCTGTCTTACGCGGCCATCTTCATCTGTCTTACGTGGCCATCTTCATCTGTCTTACGTGGCCATCTTCATCTGTCTTATGTGGCCATCTTCATCTGTCTTACGTGGCCATCTTCATCTGTCTTACGTGGCCATCTTCATCTGTCTTACGTGGCCATCTTCATCTGTCTTACGTGGCCATCTTCAACTGTCTTACGAGTTTTTGTAATAATCAGTGCTTTAAAATGAATGAGAACTGTTGCTCATGTTTTTCCTGTGTGATTCGGTCACAGTGAAATCGTAGCTTCGTTGTTTCCCTGATATGTTCCACTTGTGAGGGATTTTCTTTTTTTCAGTTGTTCGTCTTTTTGTTGATTCATTTGTCGAGTCAACGTTCTGCGTGATTAAAGTAATATACAACTGGACACATTAGGGCTTAATAAGAGGATATCTTAATACAAACATTCCTGATTTTTACAGTTTTTTAAATTTAGCACGTGGGGAAAAATGGAATCAAAACTACAGATTCAACAAGCAGCAAGCAAACGATAGTACAACATCCCCACTCTCTCCCTTCTACACCAACAATCAAAGTCATGGTACGGGAAAGGCAGGAGGCCTAAAAGCAGATAAGTCTACACCCTGCTCGCCATCCTCTCTTTCACTTGTTTTTCTATTTCGTCGGCTTAACCATAATCATCAACTCTGTCAAGAGTTTTCCAGTTCAATTTAATTGAAAAATAGAGACGTTGCTCAAAGTAGCCAAATTCATACAGATCGTCAAACGATCTCGCTCCTGCCTGAAATCCCCCCTTTGCTCCAAACGGCGCACTTCCAAATCCCTTTGTGCCAAAAGACATGCCTAAGACACACATGCAAATCCCCATTCTCCAAAAGGCGCACCAACAAACCACTTTTGCTCCGAGAGATGCGCCCACAAATCTTCTTGTCATTTCCCTCCAAAAAACATGTCATATGCCGGACTCTTCGATAAGTGCTCGTTGTCTTTTGTTTTCCTACCTGCATTTTTTTCTTTCATCGTGAAATGTCTTTGAGGATGATTAGAAGATTCTTTTTTTAATCTACAACTTTTCGATCATGGTTCGTCTTCAGGACTTGTGACATAATTTTTTTTTTTTTTTTTCTATTTTAAAATCTTCTAAGCATCCTCAAAGATGTTTTGCATTGTTTACAGAATATCTGCGGTCAAAAATCTGTATTATTATTCTTTCATTGTGGTGTACCAAGTTGAACGAAAGCGTTGTTTGTTCACTTGCTCGTTTTGCGCACTCGTCTTTTCAGTTATTGTAGAATTCTTTTCTTTTTTTTTTAAATCAGAAGGGACTTAGAATCTGAAATTTCTACACTCCCCCTTCCCACCCACTCCCACGCCTCCCCTTCAGTCCCCCTTCCTCCCCCTCCCCCCCCCTCCCCTCCCCGCGTCAATCTCTGCTTTCCTTTCTCTTTCTCTTTCATCCCTCATTTCAATCTCGATGTTACCTCCCCTCACATTTCAATCTCGATGTTACCTCCCCTCACACACCCCTCCATTCTTTTGTAACAAAGACTTAAATCCGTAGCGTTTCTAACTTTGAAAACTAACTCCAGATTGACTAAAAATGAATTTCTCAAGTGGGTTTTCGCACTTTTTTTTTCTTTTTTTTGTTGTGTCAATGCATATAGATTTTGGAATAAGCCAACCAAAGACACGGCCAATGCAAAGTAACACTTGCTGAAACATAAAAACACAAAAAAAGGGGTTGACATGCCTCAGGGTCGTTTGTCCGTCCTGTCAGTTACCCTTGGATTACCTGTCTATCCGTCTTTCTGTCTGTCTGTCTGTCCGTCTGTCTGTCCGTCTGTCTGCCTGTCCAGTGCGCACGCTTCTCGGTGCTTGCCGGGCTGCAGGGATTAAGGCGGATTCGGGCGGTCTGGCCTTGATGGATAGAAGCACGGATGAATGAATGGAAGGATGGATGGATGGATGGATGGATGGATGGATGGATGGATAGATGAATGATGTGACGTGGCGGAACCGTTTCTTTCATCTTCAGAGGCTTCTTCTGACAGGCCTAGTCAGTCCGATGCTCCTTCCAGACCAAGAGTGTACAGGGTGGACATAGCTGTCTTCCGCTGTTTTGCTGTTCTCTCTTTGTTGTTGGCTTGTGTGTTGTTGTTGTTAAGGTTGTTGCTGTTGTTGTTGTTGTTGTTGTTTGGTTCTTGTTTCTCTCGTCATCGTTTTCTGGAGGAGATTATGGATCGGACCAGCGACGATGTAAGGTAGGTAGTGCGTGCTGAATCTGTGTCGCCTGTAATATCGCACTCGACAGCCAAATCCGATTGATGAATTAGGTGTTTGTTAATTAAGAGGCTAGTTTCTTTCTCTTTTTCGCGACGGTTCTTTGGTTTTGTTTTTGCTTTCGGTTTGTTTGTTTGTTTTCATTTCATAACTTTTCTGTCAGAAGATCAAGCAATATTTTTTTTCTTTCTTTCATTCTTTCTTTCTTCCTTCCTTCCTTTCTTTCTTTCTTTCTTTTTACTCTCTTTTTGTCTTTCTTTCTTCTGATCTGTCTGTCTGTCTGTCTGTCTGTCTGTCTGTCTCGTTCATTCTTTCTTACTTATTTTCTTTCTTTCTTTTCTTTTCTTTCTTTTTTTCTTTCTTCTTTTTTTTCCGTCTTTCTTTCTTTGTTTTTTTTTTCTTTGTTCTCAAACTCCACCTCTCTCACTCTTACTTTCTGCTCCTCTGTCCTTTCCTTTGTTTTACTTTCTTTCCTCCATAACTCCCCCCCCCCCCACACACCACCACCACCACCCACCCCCTTGCCTCACACCCCAAATCGCCGCCATCTTTTCATTTGTCTCTCTGTTTGTATTTCTGGCTGTCTGTTTTCCCGTCTGTCTGTCCTGTCTGTCTGTCTGTCTGTCTGTCTGTCTGTCTGTCTCTCTGCTTTTTGTTTCTTTCTTCCTCCTTCTTTCTTTCTTTCTTCTTCTTCTTTCTTTCTTTCTTTCTTTCTTTCTTCTTCCTTCCTTCCTTTCTTTCTTTCTTTCTTCATTATCTTCCTTCTTTCCTGTCTTTCATCTCTCGTTTTCTCACTATCTCCTAATACATCTCTAGGCCTGTCTTCTCCCTTTCTTTTTTCTGTATATCAGTCTATCTTTCTTGCTATCAATGTGTCTGTCTGTCTGCCCGTCTATCCTCTTAACTCTTTTTACATTTTGTTTAATTCCTTTTTATCTCTTCTCCAGAAAACTTCTGCATAATCTTAAGCTTCCAGTTCTTTGTTTCCTCCTTTATTATTTCTCTCAATTTCTTTCCTTCCCCTTCCTCTTCTTCTTCCTTCCTTTCTTCTTCCTTCCTTCCTTCCTTCCTCATTTCCTTCTTCCTTCCTTCTTTTTCTTCCTTCTTCCTCTTCCTTCCCTTCCTTCCTTCCTTCTTTCTTCTTTCCTTCTTTCCTTCCTTCCTTCCTTTCTTCTTCCTTCCTTCCTTCCTTCCTTCCTTTCTTCTTTCCTTCCTTCCTTCCTTCCTTCCTTCCTTCCTTCCTTCCTTCCTTCCTTTCTTCTCTTTCCTTCTTCCTTCCTTCCTTCCTTCTCTTTCTTCCTTCCTTCTTTCTTCCTTCCTTCCTTCCTTTCTTTCTTCCTTCCTTCCTTCTTCTTTCTTCCTTTCTTCCTTTCCCTCTTCTTCCTTCCTCTTCCTTCCTTCCTTCTTCTTCCTTTCTTCCTTCCTTCCTTCCTTCCTTCCTTCTTCCTTCCTTCCTTCCTTTCCTTCCTTCCTTCCTTCTTCCTTTCTTTCTTCCTTCGTTCATTTCTTTCTTCCTTCCTTCCTTTCTTCCTTTCTTCCTTCCTTCCTTCCTTTCTTCCTTCCTTCCTTCCTTCCTTTCTTCCTTCCTTCCTTCCTTCCTTTCTTTCTTCCTTCGTTCATTTCTTTCTTCCTTCCTTCCTTTCTTCCTTCCTTCCTTCATTCCTTTCTTCCTTCCTTCCTTCCTTCCTTCCTTCCTTCCTTTCTTTCTTCCTTCCTTCCTTCCTTCCTTTCTTCCTTCCTTCCTTCCTTCCTTCATTTCTTTCTTCCTTCCTTCCTTCCTTCCGTTCCTTAGTTTTCCCCACCATTCTTCCTCCCTTCTTTCCTGTTTTATTTTTGGTCATAATAATTATTTTTCTTTTGTCCCAGTATTCCTTCCCAGAAAAGTTATCGTTTCATTTTCTTTCCTATTTTCTTTATCTTTTCTGTATTCATTCTCTTCTCTCCTTTCTATTTTCTTTTCTTCTTCTTCTTCTCTCTCTCTCTCTCTCTTTTTTTTTGTGGTGACCCGCGTCTTTGAATGAAAGTAAACGTTCGCACTTTGGGGGAGATCTGACCACAGAAGAATGAGAAGAAGACGAGGTAAAGCCATTAATTTTTTTTTTGTGAATTAACAGTTTTGGATAATCATTTCCAAATACATAATGTGATAAGGTCATTTGCAGATTATTGGATAATGCAGAGAAACGGTGGTATAAAAATAACTGAAATAAATGCGAATGGATCAGCTCCAAAGAAAATCATCGAAAGCTTTGTCACCAATAGAAATAGACATTCACATGAAGTGTCTTTTTTCCCAGACCCCGAAGTAATCGTTATAAATCAAGTTTTGTATACTCTGAAGGGATCGGCCGGAATAGTTTGCGTTCCTCCTGAAAACATGTTCCTCGAAACAAACATTTTAAAAAGCACTACAAAAACATCTGCGAAACAATTAAATGTCGTTTCCATCAACACGCACCCCGTCTCTCTCTCTCTCTCTCTCTCTCTCTCTCCTCTCTCTCTCTCTCTCTCTCTCTCTCTCTCTCTCTTATTTGAAATCAATGTTCCAACAGTAGTTTTATTACTACTTCATATTTGATACAAGAATTATGTATTTGTATGGAAAAAAATTGGGGTGCTTTTGAAAGTATTGTTTGTGATTGTGCTTATTTACTGTATATGTTTGTTTGTGTTTTAATGAGGGGAGAGTGCAAAACAAAAGCTGGAAATCTTATTCCTTAACCCCTAATAAAGATAATTTTGACTTGGTTTAGCTTGACTTGACTTGATTTGATTTGACTTTACGTGATTTGATTTGACTTGACTTGCTTGGCTTGGCTTGACTTGATTTGGCTTGGCTTGACTTGACTTGTTTTGACTTGGCCTGGCTTCACTTCGCTTGTCTTGACTTGGCTTGGCTTGGCTTGGCTTGGCTTGGCTTGGCTTGGCTTGGCTTGGCTTGACTTGACATGATTTGACTTTACGTGATTTGATTTGACTTGACTTGCTTGGCTTGGCTTGACTTGATTTGGCTTGGCTTGACTTGACTTGTTTTGACTTGGCTTGGCTGGCTTGACTTGACTTGACTTGACTTGACTTTCACTTCACTTCACTTCACTTCACTTCACTTCGCTTGGCTTGCATGACTTGACTTGTCTTGTCTTGATTAGATTTGGCTTAACTTGACATGACTTAACTTGACATGACTTAACTTGGCTTGGTTTGTTTTGATTGGCTTGACTTGACTTGATTTGACTTGACTTGGCTTGGCTTGGCTTGGCTTGGCTTGGCTTGGCTTGGCTTAGCTTGGCTTGACTTGACTTGATTTGACTTGACGTGACTTGACCTGACTAGACTTGAAGTGACTTGACTTGACTTGATTTGACCTACACAGATCTATGGAACGGGACAATTAGAGAGAGGTTATCATCAGCTGCTGCATCTCAGGCTGCTCACCCCCTCAAACTAGGAAGCAACACAGCCCCAGTATTACCTAAGGTAATGTCCAGGGCCCAGTTAAAGAGAGACGGACAAGGCCGGACAAACAGGGCCCGAACCTAATGGGCTTTGGAGAGGAAGGGCTGGACAGAGTTGGAGAGGAGGGGGTGGGATGGGAAGGGGGAGGGGGAAGGGGTGGAACGGGAGGGATGGAGATGGGGTGGATGCTAGAGATAGTGCCACTTCAAAAGATCTCGGTGGCAGTTCCACTCTGCGACGCTGATTGCGAAGACAGTTCTCTCTCCTCTCTCTCTCTCTCTCTCTCTCTCTCTCTCTCTCTCTTTTCTTCTTTCTTTTTTTTTTCCTTTTTTTCATTGCTTCTTTCTTTCTTTTCTTTCTATCTTTCTTCATTTCGTTTTTTCCTTCCCTTCTTTTCTGTGATGTCTGTTTAGATTTATTCATCGTTTTACCCGTTTTACAAGACCGACTGATCAACATATCGGGAAAAGTTAAACATTTCCTCATACAATGACGCAGGTCTGTCATATCCATCGA
>CM065736.1:5305605-5308105 GCA_033310375.1 Conus canariensis | reverse complement strand
CTTTGGTAATGACAATAAAATATCAAAGTGTCAAAGTGTCTCTCTTTTCCTCTGTCTGTCTGTCTGTCCGTCCGTCTGTCTGTCTGTCTGTCTGTCCGTCTGTCTGTCTGTCTATCCGTCTGTCTGTTTGTCTGTCTGTCTGTCGCTCTCTCTCTCTCTGTCTCTGTCTGTCTGTCTGTCTGTCTGTCTGTCTGTCTGTCTGTCTCTCTGTCTGTCTCTCTCTCTCTCTCTCTCTCTCTCTCTCTCTCTCTCTCTCTCTCTCTTCTCAGGGATTCATCACGTAATCCATCAAACAACGACTTATTTCTCGTATGCCCTTCTCTTCTCTCAAATTCTTTTGGATGTTCTTCGTTGTCCATTATGCTTTTCATCCCATCTCTCTCAGCCACTCTATGAATGGAACTGAAGGAATGGCATAAAGTGAAGGAATGGCATAAAGTGAAGGAATGGCATAAAGTGAAGGAATGGCATTAACTGAAGGAATGGCATTAACTGAAGGAATGGCATATTCTGAAGAAATGGCATAAACTGAAGGAATGGCATAAACTGAAGGAATGGCATAAAGTGAAGAAATGGCATTAACTGAAGGAATGGCATAAGGTGAAGAAATGGCAAAAACTGAAGAAATGGCATAAACTGAAGAAATGGCATAAGCTGAAAGAAATGGCATAACGGCAGCAGGGGTGATAAAGATGGGGATAAAGAGTTTTTGCAAATGAACGGCATTTAAACACACACACACACACACACACACACACACACACACACACCCCCACACACAACACACACACACACACACACACACCCATGACAGCACTGGCACTCTGCATTCTGTTCATGCAGAGGGGATGCACTAGACTGAGCTCAAACACCCCAGGAATCAATATGCCAGCACACATCACGCTGTGCGGTAGATGTGGGGGCAGCAGGCACCAAATGTCTCACAGACTCAGGCCGGCTGTCGGCATTTTAATGTCCCCCTCCCTGCCACCCACTTTCCCGTTGCCTTCCTCCTCCCCACCTCAACCCTACCCCCCCCCCCCCCATCTCCTTCCCCATCGCTGTCACGACCTTCTCTCTGACCAGCCAAGATCAGAATGACCACAATGCTGATCTTTGATCGCTGGAAGGCCTGGAAGGCGAAATATTGGCGAGGGCAAGAAGAACGTCCAGAACACAAACACACACATTGCCAGTGAGGAAGTTCTCATAGCATTTGTTTCATCTTTGTGACGAAGTGGTGGAGGCTGTGATGATTTGCTTGCTCTCTGTCACTACACACACAACACACACACACACACACACACACACACACACACACACACACACACACACACACACACACACACATGATATTCATGGACTTACTGAATGGACCCAACTGAATCATATGTCCTTAAATGCAAACAAGACCAAATGTATGTATGTATGTGCTCGACAAAAACGGCAAAAAATGAAGTCAAAATTTCAACCATTGTTTATATCTGGCAAACAAATTGAAGAAGTAGATTCACATAAAATGCTAGGTGTAATAATTGATAAGGATCTATCGTGGACTGACCATACGAAGTCACTGGGAAAACGTCTTTCAAAAAAATTACTTCAGCTAGCCAAGATTAAGAATTTCCTTGATACCCATTCTCGTAAGCTTTTCTTCTGTGCTCACATTTTATCAATAATTGATTATGCATCGACATTATGGGACAGCTGCAGTGAAACCAACTTAAAAATGATTCAGCGAATGTACAAAAGAGCACTAAAATTAGTATTGTTAAGATCAAGCACTCTGACTACAGAAGATTATAAAAAACTTAATATATTAACTTTCCACAACAGACTTTTGTTCAATAAGGCAGTATGTATGCATAATGTTGTATACGGCAATGTTCCTAAAAAGATAAGCGACACATTTAAAACTAACATCCATAGACACAATCATTTTTTATCTATTCCTAGACCAAGAAATAATCTTTATAAATCTAGTTTTTTATACTCTGGTGGAAATGTATGGAACAAGTTGCCAACACGCTTTAAAAGTATAAACAATAAAATCCAGTTTAAAAATAATCTGAAAAGGTATCTCATGAATGGTTCATAACTTACATTTTCCCCAACCCTTTGAAATACGGTTTTATGATTTTTCACAGTGTATGCATGTGTATATGTATATCTATGTACATGCTCGTGCATGAGTGAGTGTGCCTCAAAGGAAAGGGTATGTCAGTGTCGACAGTATTCTTGGAGTATACGTACCGTGCACATTTGTGAAGACAATGTACATATTGTATATAACCAATCTCTCTCTCTCTCTCTCTCTCTCTCTCTCTCTCTCTCTCTCTCTCTCTCTCTTACTTTCTGGAATTTCCCCTTCTCATTTGTACACTCCCTATTCCCCCCCTCCCCCGCCTCTCTCCCTCCCCCCCCCCTCCCCCATCCATTTCTTCTCTGGTTTCTATTTGTTGTTATCTCTGACTTTCATAAATTTCTGTGATTATTCGTT
>CM065736.1:5278105-5283105 GCA_033310375.1 Conus canariensis | reverse complement strand
AGTAGAATGTCAATAGCATCGATCTAGCCAATGGCTGGTAGCTTGCTCTTTCATACAGTAGAATGTCAATAGCATCGATCTAGCCAATGGCTGGTGGCTTGCTCTTTCAGACAGTCACAACCAGAGGAGCATAATGCACGTGCTACGTAGGGTTAGGAGACGAAGGGTAGTGGGCTTTAGCAAATTGATTGGGGAAAAAAACAGTAAACAAGTGGGGTAACTCTTGCTCCCATAAGAAAACCTAACACCGAGTAACTTTTATGCAGGACTGACACAGCCTTTTAAACTTGAATAAAGTCAGACAAATACATAGACGAACAATCTAATAGTGGGGGAAAAACAAGCGCAGGCCAACAACTGAACTGTCTTCATAGTAATGACTTGGCAAAGATTTGGATTTAAGGAGGGGGGGGGGGGAAGGAGAGTTTGAATATGTAGAAACTGGGAACATGAAATTAAGAAACTATATTACAGATATGAAAACTTTTCACTAGCTGCATAAGGGAACCATCGCAATCCCCTTTGAAGGCAGTTATATTTGTATTGCCTGCTCCGAGGCCTTCCGTCCGCTGGATCGGAACTCATCAGGGAGACACGGCTGGTTGTGTCTGCGCTCCTTGCGTCAAATAGAGACACACCACAGTCCATAATACCGTGGTGTTCTCACCACCAAGGGTGCAAAAAAGAATCCAATAGCACCCGCAAGAGGGAGTGGGGAAGAGGGAGAGATGGTGGATGTGGGGGAGAGTGAGGGCGTGTACATTTTATACTATTTGCATAATGTCTTTAGTTTTTCAGCAACTTTTTTCCTCCCCACACTTTCGTTTGGTTTCATTTACTACCCGTCGCTGACTGCTGTCGGGGTGCTATTGGATTCTTTTTTGCACCCTTGATGGTGAGAACACCACAGTATTATGGACTGTGGTGTGTCTCTATTTGACGCCAGGAGCGCAGACACAACCAGCCGTGTCTCCCTGATGAGTTCCGATCCAGCGGACGGAAGGCCTCGGAGCAGGCAATACAAATATAACTGCCTTCAAAGGGGATTGCGATGGTTCCCTTATGCAGCTAGTGAAGAGTTTTCATATCTGTAATATATTTTCTTAATTTTATGTTCCCAGTTTCTCCATCTTCAAACTCTCCCCCCCCCCTCCCCCCCCCCCTCCTTAAGTCCAAATCTTTGCCAAGTCATTACTATGAAGACAGTTCAGTTGTTGGCCTGTGCTTGTTTTTTTCCCCCACTACTAGATTGTTCGTCTTTGTATTTGTCTGATTTTATTCAAGTTTTAAAGGCTGCGCCAGTCTTGAATAAAAGTTACTCTGTGTTAGGTTTTCTTATGGGAGCAAAAAATACCCCACTTGTTTACTGGTTATTGTTTACTGTTCCCTGCCTCATTTCATTTCCAATTTGGGGGGAAAAAGACGTGTGGGAGGAGATTATTCAAATGTCTCACTGATCTGACCTCTTTTCTTAATTGTGTTACAGCAGAAATAGCCAAAGGGTCGGAAGGGGTGGATGTGGGGGAGAGTGAGGGTGGGGAAGAGGGAGAGGGGGTGGATGTGAGGGAGAGTGAGGGTGGGGAAGAGGGAGAGGGGGTGGATGTGGGGGAGAATTAGGGTGGGGAAGAGGAGAGGGGGTGGATGTGGGGGAGAATTAGGGTGGGGAAAAGGGAGAGGGGGTGGATGTGGGGGAGAATTAGGGTGGGGAAGAGGGAGAGGGGATGGATGTGAGGGAGAGTGAGGGTGGGGCAGAGGGAGAGGGGGTGGATGTGAGGGAGAGTGAGGGTGGGGAAGAGGGAGAGGGGTTGGATGTGGGGGAGAATTAGGGTGGGGCAGAGGGAGAGGGGGTGGATGTGAGGGAGAGTGAGGGTGGGGAAGAGGGAGAGGGGGTGGATGTGGGGGAGAATTAGGGTGGGGCAGAGGGAGAGGGGGTGGATGTGGGGGAGAGTGAGGGTGGGGCAGAGGGAGAGGGGTGGATGTGGGGGAGAGTGAGGGTGGGGAAGAGGGAGAGGGAGTGGATGTGGGGGAGAGTGAGGGTGGGGAAGAGGGAGAGGGGGTGGATGTGGGGAGGAGTGAGGGTGGGGAAGAGGGAGAGGGGGTGGATGTGAGGGAGAGTGAGGGTGGGGAAAGGGAGAGGGGGTGGATGTGGGGGAGAATTAGGGTGGGGCAGAGGGAGAGGGGGTGGATGTGAGGGAGAGTGAGGGTGGGGAAGAGGGAGAGGGAGTGGATGTGGGGAGAGTGAGGGTGGGGAAGAGGGAGAGGGGTTGGATGTGGGGGAGAGTGAGGGTGGGGAAGAGGGAGAGGGGGTGGATGTGAGGGAGAGTGAGGGTGGGGAAAGGGAGAGGGGGTGGATGTGGGGGAGAATTAGGGTGGGGCAGAGGGAGAGGGGGTGGATGTGAGGGAGAGTGAGGGTGGGGAAGAGGGAGAGGGAGTGGATGTGGGGGAGAGTGAGGGTGGGGAAGAGGGAGAGGGGGTGGATGTGGGGGAGAGTGAGGGTGGGGCAGAGGGAGAGGGGGTGGATGTGGGGGAGAGTGAGGGTGGGGAAGAAGGAGAGGGGGTGGATGTGAGGGAGAGTGAGGGTGGGAAGAGGGAGAGGGGGTGGGTGTGGGGGAGAGTGAGGGTGGGGAGAGAAGAGGGGGTTGAAGAAGGGGAAACAGGGAGGGTGGGGGGGGGGGTGAAAGTTTCGTAACTGTCATTGAGAGTTTGTATGCAAATTACTCACGGAACCACTCTGAATGGAGCCACAAAGGACATTGCTGTGCAAGGGGTATCGAGAGGCTGTTAGTGTGTGTGTTGTGTGTGTGTGTGTGTGTGTGTGTGTGTGTTTGTGTGTATGTGTGTATGTGTGTGTTGTGTGTGTGTGTGTGTGTGTGTGGTGTGTGTGTGTGTGTGTGTTTGTGTGTATGTGTGTGTGTGTTGTGTGTATGTGTTGTGCGTGTTTGTGTGTGTGTGTTGTGTGTGTGTTGTGTGTATGTGTGTGTGTGTTGTGTGTGTTGTGTGTGTGTGTGTGTGTGCGCGCGGGTCGGTGTGTGTGTGTGTGTGTGTTGTGTGTGGTGTGTGTGTGTGTGTGTGTGTGTGTGTGTGGTGTGTGTGTGTGTGTGTGTGTGTGTGTGTGATCCTTTAATCGATTTGTCAGCAGTGTACAATCATTGAATCAATAAGTATAAACAGTCTGACGTATTTCAACAGTGACACATCTTTGCCAAAACTACCACAATACGTCGTCAGGTTTACCTCTTCACCCAGATGACACAACGTACGCCAATAACTCTTGTGAATCAAATCATTTATTACTTTATACACGTATTCAAACAGTGTGGGAGAAAACATTCTTGCATCTCTCTGAAAGAGTTATGAAGTAAATTCAATTCCACCGTACATAACTCTTATTGTCAGTGATTCTTCACCAAGTATTTACAGATCAGCAATCGTTCGACTTTTTCACAAGAAGCTCTTAATACCGAGTTTGTGTAAAACTATTGACTAGTCTGTTACGTAGCATTACCATCCGAACTAGTTGAAGGTTTAGATTTAGAGCCTTTAGAATCCCTAAATGCATATAAACGTCTCGACCAAGAGCAGGCAACTTACAGAGCAGAATGCAGTGCACTAACTGCCTTCTTGGAAGTAGCAAACGATCATTTCACATCACTCGATGATGCTAGAATGTTTCTTTTTCTTCTCATCTAGATTTGTCAGCAGCATTTGATACAACAGACCAAGCTATTCTTCTCTCCAAACTGTAATACGTTTTGGTGTTCGTGGTACCATTCTTGCATGGACAGGTTCCTGTCTTTATGGGCGCACCCAGAAAATGGCAACAAATGGCCTCCGTCCTCATGCTAAGCTCTTAGAATGCGAAGTTCCTCAAGGTTCTGTTTTAGGGCGTATCCTGTTGACCATATTCACTTCTGTCACTGTTATGCTTGACTGTCATTCTTTGTCTTTTGAAGGTTAAGCTGCATCAGTTCAATCCCTTAAGTGAAATCAATCAAGAGATTCTGAACACTCAGAACTGCAGTTATGACTTCAAGGCTCAGTAAGTTTCCCAACAAACTTACGATTTAATGGTGGCAAACAGAAATTTTGTTCATTATCTCTCGTAGCTTTGAAAAAAAAAATCCCTCGTTTCAAGACTTAATCCATTTCAATAGCAGACATTGATTTCGCTTCCAATATTTGCAGTCTCTGTATATTTTTTAATCGAACCCTTTCCTTCAAAGAAAAATTGTCCTCAGGACATCTAATGCAGACTATGAGCTCAGGAGAGTAAGCTATTAGTTGTCAACAGATGTAACATTCTTGTTTGTTTTTCTGTGTGTTTTTTTCCAGGCTTGACTATGGCAATGTTTCCCTCGCTCTGCGGTGTCAGCTTTATGAGCTTCAAAATGGTCCAAAATTATGCTGCAAATCTAACTTTCAAAATCCTGCCCAAACAATTTTTTTTACCAAACCTCCTTTGAAATCTTTACGCTGACTTCCCATAGAGTCTAAAATTTTCTACAAACTCTGTTCTCTTTTCGTCTCCTTTATCTCTGGCGCTGGTCCAGAACATCTGTCACAGTTCTACATCACCGTTTCCCGTCACATCATCTCTGTACTCCTTCTGACCATCCTATTTTCCTTATTCTGTCGGTGAAAATAAATCCTGCGCTAGAGTCCTCTTTCATATATATGTTATGTTATAATGAATACTTATACAGCGCCTATTCTTGGCTAGAGACCAAGCTCTAAGCGCTTTACAATCCACACTCGTTTACACAACGGGCTGCCTGCCTGGGTAGTGCCGACTGAAGAGCTGCCAGCTGGCGCTTCATTCGGTCGTTTCCCATGTCATCCAGTCAATGTCGTTCAATATCGTTCACTCAATTTCCTTACTTCCTTCATTCTTTCCATTTCTCACGCAGGGTACATATTATGTGTAACGTGTCATCCATACCAACGGCCAAACTGCCCTTCTCTTCCGAAAGTTGTTGATGGGATTTTAGTGTGTGCAAGAT
>CM065736.1:5263105-5273105 GCA_033310375.1 Conus canariensis | reverse complement strand
ATATCATAGCAATGCGTCCTGGCTTTATATGTTGTTTTTTTTCAGGCTGAGTATTTTGTGTATTGATTGTGGAAAAAAAAGTCAAACCATCTGATAACTACAGAACTTGATGATCATGTAGCTATACAACAACTGCACTGACAGCCTCCACTGTCTCCCAAATCACACACCCACCGCCCCCCCCCCACCCCCCACCCCCACCCTTCCTCCTTCCTCTCCCTCCTCCAATTGTTAATCTAGCAGCTATACCTTACATTCTGTTCTTTAGTGTAAACAGAACGTTAGTGCTGAGCTGTCCATTACAGATGAACGAGCAGTTATGAAACGTTCAACAACTGGACAAAACTACAACAATTATGTCTAGTAGATGAACAAGCATATGAACGTTCAACAACTGGGCAAAACTACACAATTAGTCTAGTAATGAACAAGCAGTTATGAAACGTTCAACAACTGGACAAAACTACTACAATTATGTCTAGTAGATGAACGAGCAGTTATGAAACGTTCAACAACTGGACAAAACTACAACAATTATGTCTAGTAGATGAACAAGCAGTTATGAAACGTTCACATGACAAATACAACAATTATCTTTGATGAACAACATATGAAACGTTCAACGACAAAACTAACAATTATGTCTAGTAGATGAACGACGTGAACGTTCACAACTGACAACTACTACATTATGTAGTAATGAACAGCAGTATGAAACTTCAACAACAGGACAAAACTACTACAATTATGTCCAGTAGATGGACGAGAAGTTATGAAACGTTAAACAACAGGACAAAACCACTACAGTTATGTCCAGTAGATGGACGAGAAGTTATGAAACGTTAAACAACAGGACAAAACCACTACAGTTATGTCCAGTAGATGGACGAGAAGTTATGAAACGTTAAACAACAGGACAAAACCACTACAATTATGCCCAGTAGATGGACGAGAAGTTATGAAACGTTAAACAACAGGGCAAAACCACTACAATTATGCCCAGTAGATGGACGAGAAGTTATGAAACATAAACAACAGGACAAAACCACTACAATTATGCCCAGTAGATGGACGAGAAGTTATGAAACGTTAAACAACAGGACAAAACTACTACAATTATGTCCAGTAGATGGACGAGAAGTTATGAAATGTTCAACAACAGGACAAAACCACTACTATTATGTCCAGTAGATGGACGAGAAGTTATGAAACGTTAAACAACAGGACAAAACCACTACAATTATGCCAGTAGATGGACGAGAAGTTATGAAACGTTAAACAACAGGACAAAACCACTACAATTATGTCTAGCAGCCAAGTGAGGCAGCTGCGGACGGAAATCCAAACAAATTTGAAAAATAATTGCTTCGGCTCCGCTCAAAACATTGACTAACCAATCACAAGACAAAACACGACGCGTTTCGACCTCTTAGGTCTTCTTCAGGCAAGACACACAACATCTAGGACAACGAACACGAAGAACGAGCAATCACTTATCTTCATCCAATTCGGAGCAAGATGGGTATTGATTCAACCGAACTGGATGAAGATAAGTGATTGCTCGTTCGTTTTCGTTGTCCTGGATGTTGTTTCTTGCCTGAAGAAGACCTAAGAGGTCGAAAAACGTCGTGTTTTGTCTTGTGATTCGTCAACTTTTTTTTTTTTTTTTTTTTTTTTTTTTTTTTTTTTTTGGGGGGGGGGGGAGGGGGGAGCTTTAGCAATAATTTTTCAAATTAATACAATTATGATTGATGACAGGATGTTCTTAGTTTTGGAAGATTACAAATCAAACAATTCGACAACATTTTGTGTTGACTGGCCATAAAGTAAGTGAACGTAGTTACCCTAAAAACGACAAAGAAAATACTAATGGCGGCGGATGGGAGAGGTGGGAAGGGGAAGGGGAGAGTGGGTGTATATCTATGTAGGTGACTCATACGAAAACTTGAACTAATAGGCTGTCAAACAAAGTTACAACACTCTGTAAACCAAACACAACGCGTTTCGACCTATTGGGCTTCCGCAGACAGGACACACACAACACACACAACACACACACACACACACACACACACACACACACACACATATAATATATATATATATATATATATATATGAAAGAGAGTTATGTTCTCTTGGGTTGACTAGAAGTAGGGAAAGGAACCACACAGAAACTGGAAAAAAGGGAAAAAATGATGATGTTCTGTAACTTTCACATAGAACACAAAAAGGTAAATGGAGAACCTACAATCATGACTAGCATACTAAACGCGACAAGAATTTAAAAGAATGTATTGTAAGGACTTCGTATATACAGCAATTGTTTCTGTTGGAATGGCATGATCAGTGTCGGGGTTCTTCACCCAGAACTGGTCATCTTGGCTGCAGGCAGCTGTGATGCTGGTAGGTGGTTGCTGGCACTGGCAATTCCAAATGTTGTGAATGGTGATTGAAAATGTTGTGAATTCTCTTGTTCAGTTTGGAATTGGATGGTGAGAAAATCAAAAAGACAAAGGAAAGAAAAACAAACAAAGAAAGAACGAACAAGACCAAATGCTATGCAGCGCAGACACTGTCGTACAACACCACCACCATCACCACTCCCTACATGCTTACAATGAATTGAAAGTATGCCTACAAATATTTCAAAATAACCACAACAAAAAGTGACCATAGCATTATCATGCGTCTTTCATATGACGATGGTATCAGTGCCGAACACGGTCTACGAACGACACGTCGACAATCTTTATTCTTTTATTTGTACATAAACTCTTCCGCGCATCCTCAAAGAAAGTTATCCATTGTGGAAAAGAAGATTGGCAGTCAAAAAATCAGTTTTAGTGATAACAATAACTTTTTGCTATTTTGTTACCTTGTTTTTTTTTTAATGCTGATTTGGTGGGTTATGTTTGGCGTACATTACTCCGGTACAGTTGATGAGAACGAACCTGTGTTCTGGTTCTTCATGCTACAGCCCTGGGACAGTAGCAGGCCATCTTTCAATGTCAGGAGGACACAGGCTACAGCCCTGGGACAGTAGCAGTTCATGGGCCATCTTTCAATGTCAGGAGGACACAGGCTACAGCCCTGGGACAGTAGCAGTTCATGCGCCATCTTTCAGTGTCAGGAGGACACAGGCTACAGCCCTGTGACAGTAGAAGATGATGCGCCATATTTCAATGTCAGGAGGACACAGGCTACAGCCCTGGGACAGTAGCAGTTCATGGGCCATCTTTCAATGTCAGGAGGACACAGGACTACCCAGCACAGAAGTGCCTGCACTGCGGAGTCTTTCAAGTAATGCGACCGAGAGGCTGCTCTGGTTTAACATACGAAGGAAACTGCCTCTAATCCCACAACTGATGACCGTTAATGACTCAAATGTTAATAATGATTCTTCGTGAGTCTACCAAAAACAAGGGCAAAACAAGTAACAAGACAAAACATGACGCGTTTCGACAACTTGGGTCTGCTTCAGGCAAGATAGATAACGTTCAGAACAACGAGTAATCACTCATCTTCTCATATTTGTCGCAAGATGAACATTGAAGGATAAAAGAATGTCTTCACCCTGAAACGTCCTATCTGTACGTCATTTTGGTCCTTCAGAACGGAGGAGGGGAGAGGTGTAAGGGGGGTGGGGGTCGAGCGAGTGAGCGGAGCAAATTTGTAGTATCTTTCTATGTATTCTTCACCGGTCCCTTACTCGGTAAGAGTGAGATACCCAGTCGACAGAGTGAGATACCAAATCGACAGAGTGAGATACCAAGTCGTCAGAGTGAGATACCAAATCGACAGAGTGAGATACCAAGTCGTCAGAGTAAGATACCAAATCGTCAGAGTGAGATACCAAATCGACAGAGTGAGATACCAAGTCGTCAGAGTGAGATACCAAGTCGTCAGAGTGAGATACCAAATCGACAGAGTGAGATACCAAGTCGTCAGAGTGAGATACCAAATCGACAGAGTGAGATACCAAGTCGTCAGAGTGAGATACCAAATCGTCAGAGTGAGATACCAAATCGACAGAGTGAGATACCAAATCGACACAGTTTTGTTCGAACAGGCGCACTCTGTTTATGAATGAACTCCAGCCGAACTGCGTGAAAGAGATCTTACTGTCTATGCTGTTGGGTTGAAGGGTTATAGGTATTATTAAAGAGGCATTTTGTTCAGGTCTTTCAGGGGGATTGACTGGAAGACGACCACCCGAAATCCAGAAAAATGATTTTTGGAGGTTAAAGGGTAGCAGCCTCACTAGAAGGATCACTCCAGTATGCTGGCTCCCCGTTCTATCCAGCATTGTCATCAACAGGGCACCTCTATGATTTTTTTTCTTTGTTTATCGCACCACATGAGAAAGAAAACAGAAATAACAACAGAATGACGTTATAAGTCATTACCACAAATAAAAGAAATAAATGACAATGTTGACCCAAACAAACGAAAAAAAAAAGCCTGCTGACCACGACGGACCAAATGAATGACCAGAGAATAGGGGACGAAAGTAGGTCACTGAAAAATGATTATAGAAACTGAAAAAACACATAATTCCACGATAGACACAATAGCATTAACACCTTTATAGCCACGATAGACACAATAGCATTAACACCTTTATAGCCACGATAGACACAATAGCATTAACATCTTTATAGCCACGATAGACACAATAGCATTAACACCTTTATAGCCACGATAGACACAATAGCATTAACACCTTTATAGCCACGATAGACACAATAGCATTAACACCTTTATAGCCACGATAGACACAATAGCATTAACACCTTTATAGCCACGATAGACACAATAGCATTAACACCTTTATAGCCACGATAGACACAATAGCATTAACACCTTTATAGTGTACGCATGTTAACGATACTAGCAACATGTATTTTTTCAACCAGTATCAAAGAACACTGGCTTAAAAAAAAAAGAAAAAAAGAAATAAGAAAAGACAATCCAGTTCGCGCTGAACATTAACACAATACTGGTGATTTTTTTTGTATTAAACAGTACTACATGTTACTCGTGTTTTTTTTCACATTTGGAAAAGATCTTGCGATTTCTTATATATACTACTAGATCAGAACGGGCACCACCGAACATTGTCGAAATGACGTGACAGACAGAGGCTCCTCTGGTCAGTTCATCATGTTGACCGGATGTCGATCGCCTTCTGAATCTTTCTGGTGTTTGGCCAGCGATGGCACAGAACAGGAGTGCACGTGTACGGAGCCAGGAGCCAGCGATAAGACTGGTGACGGAGGTGGTTCCACCCACAGCACTGAAGATGTACGAGACGCTGACTTATGAGTGAAGCCAGGCTGACTGGATAAGGAGGGGTGGTTTCCACCCACAGCACTGAAGAGACGAGAGGAGCCAGGCTGACTGGTGGAGGGTGGTTCCACCCACAGCACTGAAGAAAGACGTGTAGAGAAGCCAGCTGACTGGTGGAGGGTGGTTCCACCCACAGCACTGAAGAGAAGACGTGTACGAGGAAGCCAGGCTGACTGGTGAGGGGTGTCCACCGACAGCACTGAAGAAAAGACGGGAACAAATTCAAAATGAAGCAGATCAAATTGAAATTGAACTAGAAGGGGCACATGGGAGAGCACAGACTCTGCCATAGAAGAACAGTCGTCCTGTAGTATTTGATTCTCGGCCTTATTTGAAAAAGAAACGGTTTAATTCCACCAGACGATACAGACAAACCGATTACAGGACAAACCACAATGCATTCCGACCTTTTGGGTCTTCTTCAGGCAAAAAAGAAAACATTTAAGACAATGAAAACGAAGAACGAGCAACCACTCATCTTCTCATGCTCGGCGCAGAATTGGTGTTGGATGAAAACCTCGGCCCTATGTGAATCCACATCTGAATCCATCGTATATCTTATCACACATCTTCAGACATATCACAAAATATTGTATTACCCAGATGAAACAGCAGTGCCTAAGCTACACTGTGGTGGTAGCTGCAAGTTTCTTGCTTAATTTCTAACTGTAGAGTGATTGAGAAGAGATATCCTTCCCCCATTATTTAATTCGCTGGATCCGGGTTCAAAGGTGACACCTATCCAATCTTACACATTTTTATAGGTCAGTTCATTTAATAAGTCTATTTTTGCAATCTATGCTTTATTTCTAGAGAAATTTGCGAACATGTTTGAAAAAAAGTTATAACTTTCAGAGTCTACATCAGTTGAGAATAAAATTCTCTCAGCAAGATCACGCCGAAAATATTGAATTAAATTTTTTGTTATTAGTAATCATTATAGAAAGTGTATATATATACATACTACATATATATATATATATATATATATAATATATATATATATATATATATATATATATATATACAGCGCCAATTCATGGATAGAGACCAAGCTCTTAGCGCTTTATAATCTAAGCTCTTGTTCACTCAACGGGCTGCCTACCTGGGTAGAGCCATCTGAAGAGCTGCCTGCCAGCTGCACATTCTGTCCAAACACGTGTCATTCCGTCGTTTATCTGTCATTCAATTTTTCGCTAATTCTTTCGATTTGTTTTCAGAGGGTGCATGTTCTGTGTATGCTTGCCGTCCACACTAACGTCCAAACTGGCCTCTTCCGAAATATGCTGATGGAACTTCACCTGTGCTCAAGATGTTAAGCTTGCGTTAACACACAGAACCTTCGTTTATTGTCTCATTCGAAGGGATTTGGGGAAACTGAGTCTGAACTAGAGTTGTCTCCGTGGGGAAAAAAATCCCCTTGTACTGAAACAGCCCGGTGGAGATTCGAACCCGTAAGCTCAGGATCAGCAGAATCACAGGTCTGGAGGTCTACGTGGTACCTGCTTAGGTGGAAGGCGTCTAACAAAGCCATTTTATTTTCTTGCCAATGACGACCAAAGGGAGGATTTATGAATACGGCTAGTTTTCGGGGCATACACACACACACACACACACACACACACACACACACACACACACACACACACATGCACACACACACGCAGGCACGCACGCACACACGCACGCACGCACATACGCACGCACGCACACACACGCACGCACGCACATACGCACGCACGCGCACACACGCACACACATACGCACGCACGCGCACACACGCACACACACATACGCACGCACGCGCGCGCGCGCGCACACACACACACACACACACACACACACACACACACACACACACACACACACACACACTACAACACAACACACGCACGCACACACAGTTACAACACAATCACACGTACAACACACACACACACACACACACACACACACACACACACAAACACCGCGCGCGCGCGCGCACACAACACCACCACGACACCCCACACACACACACACACACACACACACACACTCCCCTCTCTCTCTCTCTTCCTTTATCCCCGTCCCTCCTCTCCCCTCCCCCCTCCCCCCCCCCCCCCCACACACACCACCCGTCTTTCCCTCCATCTTTCTGCCATTGTCTTAGGGTTCTAGTTCACTTCACTCCTCAGAATCGTAAGGCTATTCCGCCACATCATAGGCATCTAGATATGCCTACAACCCCCACCCTTTCTACTGCCCTCTTCTCGCTCCCGCCACAATCGCTTTGACTTCAGCTTAGAAGGCAGTTTTCGAAGTGAGGTGACTGCCGGCGGAAACTGAAACACACTTCAAAGAAAAGTTGTTTCTGCCGCCGAACGAAAGATACAAACACATTACAAAAATAAACACGACGCGTTTCGACCTCTTTGATCTTCTTCAGGCAAGGCAAACAATATTCAGGACAATACGAAGTACGAACTCACTGTCACATATCTCCTCAAATTGTTCTTCGTTCTCATTGTGTTGAATGTTGTTTGTCTTGCTGAGGAAGATCAAAGAGGTCAAAGTGGGCCGGAATAGCCCAGTGGTAGAGCGCCGGACTCGTAAGCTTGGAGATCCTGAGGTTGCGGGTTCGAATCTCCGCCGGGCCGTTTTAGTATAGGGGGATTTTCCCTCGGCGTTAGTATTGGTTCTGACTCCATTTCCCATACAGTCCTTCGAATGAGACTATAAACCGAGGTTTCGTGTGTGAACGCACGCATAACATCTTGCACACTCGTAAAACCCCATCACCAACTTTCAGAAGAGAAGGTCAGTTTGGCCGTTGGTATGGATGACACGTTACACATAGCATGCACCTTCCCCGAAGTTGGAGTATGGCTGCCTTAATGGTGGGATAAAAAAAGGCCCTACACACAAAACTCCACCCCCTTAGTTGGGTAGATGGGATTAATCCTTGCCTGTCTAAAGAGGGAGTGTCCGCAGGAGTGTCAGCCTGCGCCTGGGAGGGGGAGGGGGGGGGGGGGAGAGGTCAAAAAGCGTCGTGTTTGTTTTGTAATTTGTTTCATTCTTTCGTTCGGCGGCATAGTAGTGTTTTTTTTTTCTTTTAGTTTAGCTTTGAGGCCCGTTTTCTCTAACTGCTAGGGAGCTTGTTTACCTCTCAGTCATGCAGATTTGCATAGATTCAGTGCTGCTTTCAGGGGTACTGAATGTTTAGTCAGATTCAGTTGTTTTGTAAACGAGCGCGTGTAGTAGTAGACTATACTGAGTCGTGTGTCAGTCTTGCTGGAGATTTTAGGGGGGTTCCCTCTGTTATGGATGTTGTGCTTACACACACACACACACACACACACACACACACACACACACACCCCACACACACACACACACAACACACACACACACACACACACACACACACACCACACACACACACACACACACACACACACAACGTTTCGATAAAAGATGTGAAAAAGTGTGCTTCTGAAACAAACTCAAATTGATTCTTTTGCAAAGTCCATTAAGGAACATTTTATAATCATAATCGAATAACCTTTTGCAAAGTCCATTAAGGAACATTTTATAATCATAATCGTAAGTTAGATTACTTTAGTATTTTTCTCTAATTTTTCACAGTTACTGTCCTATAATTTATATATCCTTTATTTTTGTTCTATGTAACCACTTCGTCCTCTTCTCTTCTTTTATGATAATAGTCTAAAATTGTAAACACTATGTTATTTAGACGTCTGCAATAACCTGTATGTGTGACGAGACGTAAAACAGAATTCTTCCTTCAAATTGAATCACAATGCTGACCAAGACCGATCGAAACCAGATCACCACAACAGAGGACTGTGTCAGTACATTGACGAAGGAAGGAGGGAGGGAGGGAGGGAGGGAGGGAGGGAGAGAGAGAGAAACATAGAAGACAGAGAGACTGGACTGACAGACAGACTAACAGAGGAGAGAAAGAAGAAAGAACAAAGAGACAGACGAGAAGACAGAAACGACTGAAGAAAGACAGAAAGACAAGAGACAGACGAAGACAAAGAAACAGAGACAGAAGACAGAAAGACAAGAGAGACAACAGAAGACAGAAAGACAGAAGATGAGAGAGGAAGACAGACAGACAAGGAGAGAGAGAGAGAGAGAGAGAGAGGAGAGGGGAGGGTGAGAGGGATAGGAGGGAAGAGGAGAGGGGGGGGGGGAAGGAACGGCGGTAACCGCAAGACAGAACCACAAACATACATATAAACACAACATCGAACTGGACAGAAACCATGACCTAATTTTCCCCCCTCCCACCCCTACTGTTCCTCATCCTCAAATTTGCCCAGCAAAAGGCCACCTAGGGGTCAAACTGTAGGAGGGGGGGTGAGCTATTGAAGCCTGTAGCTCGCCACAGCGAAAGCATCACACCGCTAAAACCCTCCCTCCCATCAGTAGCGTAGCCTCCGGCCAGCATCGCTGTGTGGGCAAGCTCACTCACGTCTAGCCCCATCTCGCTTCCTTCCCCTATTGCGGCCTGGCTTTCATGAAGTCGCTTGAAGCCGAGCGACAGCAAAACTGGCGTGGGGGTTGTTTGTTTTTCTTTCTCCATCCCTTTTCTTTCAGTTGATATCGACTGATTCTGTGTCGTGTAGGAGAGGGGAAAA
>CM065736.1:5250605-5255605 GCA_033310375.1 Conus canariensis | reverse complement strand
CCTTTGAAGCACAGCTAAGTGAGGATATTGCACTATAAATAGGATTGTGTGAGTAGTGGCATTTGGAATTCTGTCATGCGGGGTATAACATTATAGGGACCTATGGCCATGTGAATGTTGGCCAGTCTGGCATTAACAGCTGTGATTGAGAGCTCTGGGGAGATTGAATTAAAAGGATATCAATATACTGCTCAAAACTATTTAAGAGCCACCTGCAATTTTCATATGGTTTAGATAACGCATCGTAGTGTATAGAATTCAAAGCTTTTGTCCAATTTTTGCACTGAAAGTGTGACAACTGCTTCAATGCAAAACTGGTTTTGGCATGTGTCCAGTTGAATCTGAGTCAAGTGGGTAGAACGAGTTCACAAAAGAAACACCGAAATCACGAAAACATGGTCGCGGTTTGCGAGCGCATAGCTGAGGCAGCAGAGTTGGGCTGACTGCAAACCGCATTGCACGTGCACGTCGTGTTTTACTGAACACATGGCAGCCAGTTTTGCTGACCAGTGGGTATCAAAAGCCGCTTTTGAGGGTGTTTTTAACCATGCCACCAAGACAGAGATTAAATGACACTGACCGGGGAAGGGCTGTTGCTTGGCTTCAAGAAGGTGTAGGCGTCAGAGAAGTTGGTCGTCACCTTCAAGTGCATCATGCTGTCATCCAAAGACTTCGTGACCGCTTCAACGCCACCGGTAGTACTGCTGAACGAAGACGGTCTGGCCGGCCTAGGTCCACCACCAGACAGCAGGACAGACTGCTGGTTCTGACGGCGCTGAGACAAAGAACTGCCACTGCAAACAACCTCAGGCGACAACTGCGTGCTGCAGCGAACGTCAACATTTCCGACCAAACTTTCGGAACCACCTGAGAGGAGTTAACCTCCGAGCAAGACGGCCAGCTGTTTGACCTGTGCTGATGGCGGCTCACCATAGGGCGCGACTGACCTGGTGCCGAGCTTATGTGGCCTGGATGGATGAGGCAGCATTGGGCCCGGGTGATGTTTTCTGACGAGTCACGTTTTGCTTGGCTCTTCCACGATGGTCGCATACATGTCTGGAGGCGGATGGGGAACACTACCAAGAAGCCAACGTAATCGAACGGGACCAGTATGGCAGAGGGTCTATCATGGTGTGGGGTGGCATAGGAAGGAACTTCAGAACCCCCCTGTACCGAGTTGAAGGCAACCTAACTGGTGTGGGGTACAGGGACAACATTCTTCAGCCTCTGGTCCTGCCTGCCCTGCAAGCCTTGGACCCTGACGCCATCCTCCAGGACGACAACGCCCATCCCCACCATGCCAAGGTGGTAAACGTCTTCTTGGAGGAGCAGCAGGTCAACCGCCTCGACTGGCCAGCGTCCTCGCCCGACCTTAACCCAATCGAGCACGCCTGGAACGTCCTGGGGCGCCTGCTTCACGAGAACCACCCTCCAGCAGTGAACCTGGGCCAGCTCTTCGACTTCTTGCAGCAGGAGTGGAACAACATCCCCCAGCTGACACTCAGGAGGCTTGTGGACTCTATGAGACAGAGATGTCTAGCTTGTATCCGCGCTAATGGTGGCCATACTGAGTATTGACATTGATTGTCATTTGATTTGACTGTGATTTCTGAAATGAAGGTGTTCATCAATTAAGCCCATGAAGTTGTTTTTGAGCAGCTGTTATTCGTTTATTTTGGATGTCATTGCATCGTTCCATGGATGAATTTTCAATTAAATTGTTTGAAGAAGTTATTTGTTTTTCGGTTGAATTGTGTGTGAATGTTTTCAACTGGCTCTTAAATTGTTTTGAGCAGTATAGTTAGCATATTAAAACAGTGGTGTCTGACAAGTGTATCCTCGCCTCCTGTGACTGGCCACGTTCAAAACCAAAACCAACAATGAAAATGTTTTTACAAGTTTGTCTTTACAAGTCCCGGCTACATGGCGCAAATTCCCTGTCTGTCTTCTTGCATAATAATATATAGAGCATGTATAGGAAAGGTTCGGTCTGTGTATGTGTTATGTATGAGCCACTTGTACATGCTCTGAGAGTACGTGTCCATATTATGCACTAAATAATGTTCAATGTCATTAAGGATTATATAGAACGTAGGCTTTGGGAACTTCACGCTGGAAACGTTGAAAGGGCGGGCTAAGGCTGTATTTTAATCTACAGAAGCGTTTGCGTGTGTGGATATAACCTTTGGAGTATTCGTAATTCTACATAACAGGGTGTGACAATCAACCATCGGAACATTAGCGCATCTGGATAAGATTGTGTGACAAGTCACCTTTGAAACATAGTCTAGTCACGATTGTGTGACGATAAAACTTTGAAGTACGGGTGTATCTGTATAGAGTTGTGTGGCAATAGTACTTTGAAGAATAGGTTTATCTGTATAGAACTGTGTTGCAACAACACTTTGAAGTACGGGTGCATCTGTATAGAGTTGTGTGGCAATAGTACTTTGAAGTATAGGTGTATCTGTATAGAACTGTGTGGCAACAACACTTTGAAGTACAGGTGCATCTGTATAGAGTTGTGCGGCAATAGTACTTTGAAGTATAGGTGTATCTGTATAGAACTGTGTGGCAACAACACTTTGAAGTACAGGTGTATGTGTGTAGAGCTGTGTGGCAATATCACTTTGAAGTACAGGTGTATGTGTGTAGAGCTGTGTGGCAATATCACTTTGAAGTACAGGTGTATGTGTGTAGAGCTGTGTGGCAATAGCACTTTGAAGTATAGGTATATGTGTGTAGAGCTGTGTGGCAATAGCACTTTGAAGTACAGGTGTATGTGTGTAGAGCTGTGTGGCAATAGCACTTTGAAGTACAGGTGTATGTGTGTAGAGCTGTGTGGCAATAGCACTTTGAAGTACAGGTGTATGTGTGTAGAGCTGTGTGGCAATAGCACTTTGAAGTATAGGTGTATGTGTGTAGAGCTGTGTGGCAATAGCACTTTGAAGTACAGGTGTATGTGTGTAGAGCTGTGTGGCAATATCACTTTGAAGTACAGGTGTATGTGTGTAGAGCTGTGTGGCAATATCACTTTGAAGTACAGGTGTATGTGTGTAGAGCTGTGTGGCAATAGCACTTTGAAGTATAGGTGTATGTGTGTAGAGCTGTGTGGCAATAGCACTTTGAAGTACAGGTGTATGTGTGTAGAGCTGTGTGGCAATAGCACTTTGAAGTACAGGTGTATGTGTGTAGAGCTGTGTGGCAATAGCACTTTGAAGTACAGGTGTATGTGTGTAGAGCTGTGTGGCAATAGCACTTTGAAGTATAGGTGTATGTGTGTAGAGCTGTGTGGCAATAGCACTTTGAAGTACAGGTGTATGTGTGTAGAGCTGTGTGGCAATATCACTTTGAAGTACAGGTGTATCTATGTAGAGCTGTGTGGCAATAGCACTTTGAAGTATTGGCAAACCTGAATAGAATTCCATAAACAACATTACTGGTGTATCTGAGTTGAATTGTGTGGCTAAAAAACTTGACTGACTAGAATTTTGTAACAATGAAACTTTAAACTGTAGAAGGATTCGAACGTACTTGTGAGACAACTAAAGTCAGAAGTATGCGTAGATTTGAATACAATAATAAGACAACAAAACTTTGCAGTATAAGTGTATCTGAGTAGAATTGTGTGACAATAAATCTTTGAAGTATAATTGTACCTGAATAAAACTGATGATAACACTTTGAGGTAAAGGTAGACCTGAATAGAACTGTGCCGAATAAAACTTTAAAGTGTAGATAAATCTGAATAGAATTGCGTAACAATGAAACTTTGAAGTGTAGGTTTAGTTGATTAGATTTTTGTTTACAATAAAACTTTGAAATATCGGTGTATCTCAATAGAATTGTTTGAGAATATTACTTCAATGCATAGGTGTTTCCGAACAGAATTCTAAGACAATAAAACTTTGAATTACATTTGTATATGTACAGAATTTTGTGAAAATAAGATTTGAAGTTAAATCTATCCAAAGAGAATCGTAAGACAATAAAACGTTGAAGTAAAGACGTGTCCGAACTAGATTATTAGGAAAAGAAATAACTGTGACGTAAAGATATTGCTGATGAGAATTGTGTAGCAGTAAATCCTTGAAATACAGTTATATCTGAATTCTGAATAGATTGTATGACAACAGAAGTTGTGTGACAAGATATCTGTGAATTAAAACTTTGAAGTATTGGGAAACCTTAACAGATCTGCTTTGTGTTACATTTCATTGTTGTGCGTTCAAGAGGCCTTCTCCTATAATACGGGTTTCTGTATGTGATTAGAGAAGGAATCGGATCCGCTAAATGATCATGGCATAGGTCATTGGTCATTTCATAACACTGTGTTAATTTATGTCGTTTTCTTCTTTCTTTTAGTGAACAGAGTCCCGACTCCTTGTACAGTTTTTGATTTTTTTAATGGTTTGTTCCTCAAACAGCATCTGCAATGATTCTTAAGGCTTCCAGGTGCCCATTTTCTAAAGACCGCGACTGCGTTTCGGTTCAATTATCCCAGACAATGTCGGCATTATCAAAATGTGTCAATATGAAAGATTTGTATCAGATTTCGAGAGCTTTCCTGCTAATTTATATTTGTAGCTTTTCAGACATGAAATGAACACAGTAACAGTGGTCATTATGTTTTATCTGCTCATCCCATTTGCGGTTGTTTGAAGAATGATACCTAAGTGTTTATGCTTGTTGGTTCTTTTGTAGAATCATTGAGCCAAATGTAGGAGGTCAAATTACATTCCTGTTGCAAGCAAAATTCAACAGTTCTGTTTTTGTTTTTTTCGACATAAAATTTTACTTTCCATATTCTGGCTATGAGTTTGTTTATCTTTTCTAAGTCAGCATTAAGTATTTCTGTTTGCAGGCTTGGATTAAGTGCTAAGTACATGATCGTGTCATCAGCAAAAGGTTTCATATTGGTCTGGATTTCATTTATAATATTACGAAGAACTGACAATAGACGTCACCACTGCAGCAAGGGAGAAAGGACTACAACATTT
>CM065736.1:5235605-5238105 GCA_033310375.1 Conus canariensis | reverse complement strand
TGGCAGCATCTTTTAACCAAGTGTTAAAGACACTGAGCGCTTCATTTACATTGACGTCACTAAGCTTGACAGCCTTATCGACCCTCTGCTGGATCTCAGATGAGCACGTCATGTCAGTAAACTGGTGGTTATAGGATTCATTCCAAACAAACTTTTCCACGAAATTGTTAACATTGTTTTCATTGGAATGATTCAAACTACCTTTTTTAACGTTAACAGTCAGAACAACCGGCATGTGGTCAGATTCAATTCGTTCATAAACATGAAGTGCACAGCTGTCACAGACACAAGTAAACATATCCCTTTCCATTAAAAAAAAATAATAATGAATACTATTTCCACTTTCGGATACGTCCGTGTAGCGACCTTGCTGGTCGCCCTCTCACATACCATTCAAAATGCATAAGTAGAGACTTGTACACATATTAAGCAACATGTTACCATAGTTATTCATTTTTGTATCTTCAGAATCTCTGTCGGTACATAATGGACTGCTAGAATGCTGATTTTCAAAATCTCAGATGCTCTCTTCTAAATCATTTGTGGACTTTGCAGTTCTGGCATGTAGGTCACTACTAATCACTACGTAAACATCACAAGAAAGCATACTGTCGTATATAAATTCATACACTAAACTTATTCCATTCTCAAGATTAAAATGTGTATGGTACGGTGAATCTACAGGAGGTACATAGGCCACACATACAGCACATTTTTAATGGTACCAAACACAGATTTGTCAATAATAAAGGCAAAGAAAATATCCGACTGAATATTCAAAACTTCTACAAATGATCTAGTTGCGAAGTGAGACGACTGCTGGCGGAAATCTAAACAAATCTTAAATAAATGTTAGCGAACCGCCCAGAGAAACGTGGACAAACGAGTCACACGACAAAACACAACGCGTTTCGACCTCTTAGGTCTTCTTCAGGAGAGAAACAAACGAACCAAATAACGAAAATTCACTTAGCTTTGATCGCTTCAGATCGCTTCAGAGTTCAGCACTGAGTGAGTGAACTGAGTGAAAGCTGAGTGAATTTTCGTTATTTTATTCGTTTGTTTCTCACCTGAAGAAGACCTAAGAGGTCGAAACGCGTTGTGTTTTGTCGTGTGACTCGTTTGTCCACGTTTCTCTGGGCGGTTCGCTAACATTTATTTAAGATTTTTCTACAAATGAGCAAAGCTCCTTTTTTTTTTTTTTTACCAGACACAACAAACCACTCGAGTGTCTACCACGAGCTGAGAGCTTCTTAGCTGGTTTACAATAAACTTCATAACCACAAAATACAGAAGAGTGAAAATCTTCTACGAAAGTTTCAACCAAAGAAATGACATCAAACGAACGAACAAAAGAGACAAAATGATTATCGCATAGTTTTGAAAGTAAACCATTAACGTTCCAGTGTAAAAAGGTGAAGGGTTTGGATTTAATACACACAGATTCATTTTTCATAGCATTATTTACACTGACCAAGGGCATCGAGGAAAGTGCATCCTTGATTAAAACAGACACAAATCCCTTGTCAGGTGGCTGTATAAGAGAGAGAGAGAGAGAGAGAGAGAGAGAGAGAGAGAGAGAGAGAGAGAGAGAGAGAGAGAGAGAGAGAGAGAGAGAGAGAGAGCGTGCTTTGGCGCAGAAAATAACATTAGACTCCATTAATCAGCGCTGACAGCACAGGTTGAGGGAATGGGAAGGACGCGAGGAGGAAGGAAGGAGAAAGGGGGTGGGGGGTGGAGGGGGGTGTCAGACAGACAGAGAAACAGAGACAGAGAAACAGACAGAAAACGCACAAAGAAACAAGAGAGAAATCCAACATTTTGCCGTAGCCCCTAGCCTCTGTTCTAAACTCCAGTTTTCTGAATGGGTGTGTTCCCATATCTCCAGTTAGGCAGAAATGTCTAAAGAGGGCAGTAGCATGGTTGACATTTTCAGCCATCGACGATGAGCGGATCCGGAAGCCAGACTACGATTCAATTAACGTAGGTGCATAACCAAATGTGTAGTGAGCATATACGTGGGTGGGGAGGGGGTATGGGCGAGGAGGGCGGGGGTCAAAACAGTTCCAGAAATTCAGTTAAAGGCTGAGGAGGAGAAAGAGGAGGACGGGTGGTGAAAATAAGAAGAAGAAGAAATTAGATTTGATTTCCCTCATAGAGAATAAGACAAATCACTGCCCTCTCACTCTCTCCCTCTCTTGCACACACACACACACACACACACACACACACACCACACACACACACACACACACACACACACACACACACGCACACACACACGCGCACACACGCACACACACACACACACACACGCACACACACACACACACACACAGAGACACACACACACACACACACACACACACACACACACACACACACACACACACACAACACACACACATACACACACACGCGTGCGCGCGTGCGCATATACACATCTCTGTAGGCTGGTTAGATCAACACTGATTGTACAATGACTTTGTTGTATATTTGT
>CM065736.1:5225605-5228105 GCA_033310375.1 Conus canariensis | reverse complement strand
ACACACACACACACTAAAACACACACACACACACACGCGCGCGCGCACATGGAGGGAGGGAGTAAGAGAGAGAGTGAGAGAGAGAGACAGAGAGATAAAGAGAGAGAAAGAGAGAGATAAAGAGATAGAGAGGGGGGGGAGGGAGAGAGAGAGAGAGAGAGAGAGAGAGAGAGAGAGAGAGAGAGAGAGAGAGAGAGAGAGAGAGAAAGTTAACAACCAACAAACAAACATGACTGTGGCTTGCGTTAGAATTCACCATTTCCCTCAGTCGGCACAGACATTCATTAATGCAGAACTTTTTTTTTTTTAATTCCTTCATAGCATCCTCTCTTTGATGCTAATGCACCGTTGTCCCCGCTCATAATCCGCTGTGAGCTGGTTCTGTGCTGGTTTCCAGTGTATTAGCAGAGCCATTAGGCCAGTGCTGGTTTCCAGTGCATTAACAGAGCCATTGGGCCTGTGCTGGTTTCCAGTGTATTAACAGAGCCATTAGGCCAGTGCTGGTTTCCAGTGTATTAACAGAGCCATTAGGCCAGTGCTGGTTTCCAGTGTATTAACAGAGCCATTAGGCCAGTGCTGGTTTCCAGTGCATTAACAGAGCCATTAGGCCAGTGCTGGTTTCCAGTGTATTAACAGGGCCATTAGGCCAGTGCTGGTTTCCAGTGCGTTAACAGAGCCATTAAGCCAGTGCTAGTTTCCAGTGTATTAACAGAGCCATTAGGCCTGTGCTGGTTTCCAGTGCATTAACAGAGCCATTAGGCCTGTGCTGGTTTCCAGTGCATTAACAGAGCCATTAGGCCAGTGCTGGTTTCCAGTGCATTAACAGAGCCATTAGGCCTGTGCTGGTTTCCAGTGTATTAACAGAGCCATTAGGCCAGTGCTGTTTTCCAGTGTGTTAACAGAGCCATTAAGCCTGTACTGGTTTCCAGTGTGTTGACAGAGCCATTAGAGGTAGGAGGCAGCATGTTACAGCTGGGCTTTTCTCTAGCGTCCTCTCCCCCCCTCACACCACCACACTACTCCAAGCCCTGTCTTTCCCACGCACTGGCTGTCTTCCTTGTCAGCCATTGGGTGGGGTCAAATACAAAAGACCTGTTGTTGCTTACTTTTCTCCTGCTCCCCCTTCCACCCTCCCCCTTCTTCCTCATTTCTCACCTTCAATCCTCCCACTCTCGTCTTCCCCCTACCTAGTCCTTCTGCCCCCTTGCTCTGCTCTTTCCCTCCATCCTGCTTCCTCATCCAACAATGCCTCCTCTATCCTCCTTTTCCTCTCTCCTCCCCTCTCTCTCCTCCTCCTGCTTCCTCCTCCTCCTCTTCCTCCTCCTCCCCTCTCCTCCTCCTCCTAACTCTCCTCCTCCTCCTCTCCTTCCTCTCTTCCTCTCTCCTCCTCATTCCCTCCTCCTCCACCCTCCCTCCTCCTCCCTCCTCTCTCCTCCTACCTCCTCCTTCTCCTCTCTTCCTCCTCCCCTCTCCTCTCCCTCCACCTCCTCCTCTTCCTCCATCCTCCTTTCCTTCTCTTTTCCTCCTCCTCCTCCTCCCTTCCTCCTCCTCTTCCTCCACCTCCTCCTCTTCCTCCTCTCCTCCTCCTCTTCCTCCACCTCCTCCTCTTCCTCTCCCTCCACCTCCTCCTCTTCCTCTCCTCCCTTCCTCCCTCTCCTCCTCTCCTCCTCCTCCTCCCTCCTCCTCCTCCTCCACCTCCTCCTCTTCCTCCTTTCCTCTCTTTCCTCCTCCCTCCTCCTCTCCTCCTCCTCTTCCTCCCCTCTCCTCTCTCTCCTCCTCCTCTCTCCTCCTCCTCCTCCTCCTCCTCTCCTCCTCCTCCTCCTCCTCTCCTCCTCCTCCTCTTCCTCCTCCTCCTCCCTCCTCCTCTTCCTCCACCTCCTCCTCCTCTCTCCTCCTCCTCTTCCTCCCCTCCTCCTCTCCTCACTCCTCCTTCCTCCTCCACCTCCTCCCCTCCTCCTCTCTTCCTCCCTTCCTCCTCCTCCTCCCTCCTCCTCTTCCTCCTTCCTCACTCTCCTCTCCCCTCTCCTTCCTCCTTCCCTCCTCCCCTTCCTCTCCTCCTCTTTCCTCCCCTCCTCCTCTTCTCCCTCCTCCTCCTCTTCCCTCCATCCTCTCTTCCTCCTCCTTTCCTCTCCACCTCCCCTTTCCTTCCTCCCTCTCCTCCTCTCCTCTCTCCCCTCCTCTCCTCCTCTCTCTCCTTCTTCCTCCTCCTCTCCTCCTCCCTCCTCCTCCTCCTCTTCCTCCTCCTCTCTCCTCTTCCTCTTCTCCTCTCTCTTCCTCCCTCCTCTTCCCTCCTCCTCTCTCCTCCTCTCCTCTCTTCCTCCTCTTCTTCTTCTTCTCTCCTCTCTTCCTCTCTCCTCTTATCGTCCTCCTTTCTTCTTCCTTTCCTCTTTTTTTTCTTCTCTCTCTCTCTTTCTCTCTCCGTCTCTCTTCGTTGTCTGTCTGTCTATTGTTGTCTGTCAGTCCTGTCTGCTCTCTCTCTCTCTCTCTCTCTCTCTCTCTT
>CM065736.1:5218105-5220605 GCA_033310375.1 Conus canariensis | reverse complement strand
GTGTGTGTGTGTGTGTGTGTGTGTGTGTGTGTGTGTGTGTGTGTGTGTGTGTGTGTGTGCGTGCGTGTGTTCGTGCGTGCGTGCGTGCGTGTGTACGTGCGTGCGTGCGTGTGTGTGTGTGTTGGAAGGGCAGGTGTTAGTTAATTAGAGACATCGGTGGATGCTGGGATGTGAGGGGCGTGTGGAGGCTGGGGGAGAGAGGTGTGTGGGGTGGGGGCTGGGTGTGTGTGAGAGGGGATGGTTATGACTTGTTTTCATGAGTGGATGACTCGATACCTGGCTCCCATTCCTGTCATTAAAGTCCTCTGAGAAAGATCCTAGTAGGTCGAGATACTGGGAATATCTGAGTAGTCTATTGTTTCTTTCTCTGTGTCATGCGTACACGTGCACTCACACGTGTAGGCACACACACACACACACACACACACACACACACACACACACACACACACACACACACACACATACACACACACGCGCGGCGCGCCGCACGCACGCACGCACGCACGCACGCACGCACGCACGCACGCACATACACACACACACACACACACACACACACACACACACACACGCGCGCACACACACGCACACGCATGCACGCACACGCGCACACACACACACACACACGCACACACACACACACACACACACACACACACACACACACACACACACACACACACACACACACATTCCTCTTCGCCATACTCGCCGCCAGTGTATCCTACCTGAAAACACCCCTACCCCTTCGAACCTCCATCTTCACCCCCTTCCAGCTCGCTCCACTTTACCACCACCATCATCAACCGCCAGCGCCCCACCCCACCCCCTCTCCCCACCCCCAATCCCCTTCAACCCCACTCCAGCGTTATCTCCCTTCTTTCTGTCAGTCACTGACCTTTGCTCTTCAGCCACTGCCTTGATTGCACGGAAAATGTAGCAATGCGTTGATTGCACGGAAAATGTAGCAATGCGTTGATTGCACGGAAAATGTAGCAATGCGTTGATTGCACGGAAAATGTAGCAATGCGTTGATTGCACGGAAAATGTAGCAGTGCGTTGATTGGGCGGAAAATGTAGCAATGCGTTGATTGGGCGGAAAATGTAGCAATGCGTTGATTGGGCGGAAAATGTAGCAATGCGTTGACTGGGCGGAAAATGTAGCAATGCGTTGATTGGGCGGAAAATGTAGCAATGCGTTGATTGGGCGGAAAGTGTAGCGATGCCTTGATTCCACGGAAAATGTAGCAAGGCCTTGATTGCACGGAAAGTGTAGCAATGCCTTGATTTCACGGAAAATGTAGCAATGCCTTGATTCCACGAATAATGTAGCAATGCGTTGATTCCACGGAAAATGTAGCAATGCCTTGATTCCTCGGAAAATGTAGCAAGGCGTTGATTGCACGGAAAATGTAGCAATGCGTTGATTGCACGGAAAATGTAGCAATGCGTTGATTCCACGGAAAATGTAGCAATGCCTTGATTCCTCGGAAAATGTAGCAAGGCGTTGATTGCACGGAAAATGTAGCAATGCGTTGATTGCACGGAAAATGTAGCAATGCGTTGATTGCACGGAAAATGTAGCAAGGCGTTGATTGCACGGAAAATGTAGCAATGCGTTGATTGCACGGAAAATGTAGCACTGCGTTGATTGCACGGAAAATGTAGCATTGCCTGAATTCCACGGAAAATGTAGCAATGCAGAAATCTTTACGAAAAACGTGAGATTGCAAGAATCTTTACAGGAAAATGTGACATTGTGGCAATCCTTATGAGAAATGTGACGACCCGGCAATCTTTACTGAAAATGTTATATTGCTGCAATCTTTACGGAAAATGTGACATAGCGGCAATCTTTACGGAAAATGTGACATAGCGGCAATCTTTACGGAAAATGTGACGTTGGAAGACTTTACGGAAAATGACGGAAAATGCGACATTGCGGCACTCTTTACAGAAAATGTGACCTTGCGGCAATCTTTACGGAAATGTGACCTTGCGGCAATCTTTACGGAAATGTGACATAGCAACAATCTTTACAGAAAATGTCACATAGCAGCAATCTTTACAGAAAATGTGACATTGTGGCACTCTTTACAGAAAATGTCAGATAGCAGCAATCTGTACGAAAAATGCGACGTTGCGGCAATCCTTACGGAAAATCTGACAACGCAGAAAATCTTTACAAAAAATATGGTACTGCAACAATTTGTACGGAAGATGTGACATTGCAAGAACATTTACCGAAAATGTGATATTACAGCATTCTTTATAGAAAGTGTAACAACGCAGCAATCTCTTCGAACAATTCGACATTGCAGCATTTTGTTTCGGAAAATGTGACAACAGTTTTTTTATGGAAAATGTGACATTCCAACAGTTTTTTTTATGGAAAATGTGATATTGCAACAGTTTTTTATGGAAAATGTGATATTGCAAGAATCTTTGCTGGAAACGAAATATCATAACAGGATCACACACACACAAAAAATG
This sequence comes from Conus canariensis, assembly GCA_033310375.1. NCBI lineage: Eukaryota > Metazoa > Mollusca > Gastropoda > Neogastropoda > Conidae > Conus > Conus canariensis. Next base: position 5,218,109 of record CM065736.1, on the reverse strand, counting down.
TTTT
>CM065736.1:5205605-5213105 GCA_033310375.1 Conus canariensis | reverse complement strand
ACTTTTCCATTCCCACCCACCCACCACTTTTCCATTCCCACCCACTTTCCATCCCACCCACCACTTTTCCATTCCCCACCCACTGACCACTTTTCCATTCCCACCCACCCACCCACCACTTTTCCATTCCCACCCACCCCTACCACTTTTCCATTCACCCACCCACCACTTTTCCATTCCCACCCACCACCACCTTTCTCCATTCCCACCCACCACTTTTCCATTCCCAACCCCACCACCACTTTTCCATTCCCACCCTGACCACTTTTCCATTCCCACCCAACTCCACCACTTTTCCATTCCCCACCCACCACTTTTCCATTCCCACCCACCCACCTTTTTCCATTCCCACCCACCCACCCACCACTTTTCCATTCCCCCCATCCACCACTTTTCCATTCCACCCACCCACCCACCACTTTTCCATTCCCACCTACCCACCCACCACTTTTCCATTCCCACCCAACCACTTTTCCATTCCCACCCACCGACCACTTTTCCATTCCCACCCACCCACCCACATTTTTCCATTCCCACCCACCCACCACTTTCCATTCCCACCCACCCACACACCCCACTTTTCCATTCCCACCCACCCACCACTTTTCCATTCCCACCCACCACTTTTCCATTCCCACCCACCGACCACTTTCCTTCCCACCCACCCACCCACCACTTTTCCATTCCCACCCACCTTTTTTCCATTCCCACCCACCCACCCACCTTTTTTCCATTCCCACCCACCCACCCACCACTTTTCCATTCCCACCCACCCACCCACCACTTTTCCATTCCCACCCACCACGTTTCCATTCCCACCCACCCACCACTTTTTCCATTCCCACCCACACACCCACCTTTTTTCCATTCCCACCCACCCACCTTTTTTTTCCATTCACACCCAACCCACCCATCTTTTTTCCATTCCCACCCACCCACCTTTTTTTCCATTCCCACCCACCCACCCACCACTTTTCCATTCCCACCCACCACTTTTCCATTCCCACCCACCCACCTACCTTTTTTCCATTCCACCCACCTGGCACACGTGCTTTTTCTTCACATCACTCTGACCAAGCCTCTCCTTGTCCATGTGTATTTCTTTGCATGTTTGTTCATTTTTCTCCAAGATCGAAATAAGCAACAACAACAACAACAGCAACAACAAAACCACCAAAAATACACAGTAAAAAAAATAAAATAAAATTAAAAAAAAAAAAAATAAAAAAAAAAAAAAAAAAAAAATGAAAGAACAAAAACCAAAGTAGAAAAAGACAAGAAGAGAATCCGGTCTGAATAGAAAACAAAATACGTTTGATTGGCAAGGGATCAGGGGGAATACGGAGGGAATTGAGCTTTGTCTCAGGAAAAAGCCCATCTAGAATGGAAAGGGAGGAGGAGGAGGAGGAGGAGGAGGGAGGAGGAGGAGGGGAATGTAAAGAATGGGAAGGAATGGCTGCAAAGTGGGGGGGGGGGGGGTGAGGCTGCGGGATGGGGTGGGAGTGGGGGCTTGCATCCTTCGAAAACAAAATCCCCAGGCTGTCGGACAGTCCAAAAGGGAAGAAAAGAAATAGCAAGAGAGAACATTGAGCGCAAGAACAACAAGCCAGTAATCATACGGACAGACAGACAGACAGACAGACAGAACAGCAGACACACATTGAGAGGGAGAGAGAGAGAGAGAGCAGAAGAGAGAGAGAGAAGAAGAGAAGAGAGAGAGAGAGAGAGAAAAAAAAGAAGAGACAGAGATTGTGTAATCGGCACACTGTTTGGGCACGCGGGAGAGAGAGAGAGGCACCAAAGTAGACGCACGCACACACACCACAACACACACACACCACACCACACACACACAACACACACACACACACACCACACACACACACGCACACACACACACCACGCACACACACACAAACCACACACACAGCACACACACACACACACACACACACACAAACACACACACACACAACACGTGCGCGCGCGGCCGCACGCACACACACAAACCGTGAAAGCACACAAGTACGCGTGCATGTAAAAACACACACACACACAACACCAGCACCCCGCAACGCACGCACGCACACACACACATACACACACACAAAACACACACCACACACACAAACAAAAAACACCAACACACACACACACACACACACCACACACACACCCAAACACACACACGCACAACAAAATAAAACACACACACATACACACACAAAAAAACACACCCGCGCGCCGCCACGCACACACAACAACACACCCCACACAACACACACATACACACACAACAAAACACAACAAAAGGGGCGGCGCCCCACGACCACAAAACACTACGTGCAGCACACAAGAACGCGTGCATGTAAACACATACACACACACACACACACAACACAAAACACCACACACACACACCACACGAAACACACACACGAACGCACGCACCACGAACGCATGCACGCACCACGCACACACACACACACACACAAAAAACACACAAACACAACCGAACACACACACAACACACACACACCCCACACACACACACACACCCCCACACCACACATACACACACATAAATAAACACACACACACACACACACACACAACCCCCCACACCACAACCCAAACACACACGACACGCACCCACGCACGCACGCACTCACCGCACGAACCACGCGTGCGCACGCGTGCGCACACCCCATGCAGCGCGCGTTTCACACAACACCAACCACCCACACACACAAAACACAAAACACAACACAACCGCACACACACACGACACACACACACATAACACACACACACACACCCCACACACACAAAACACACACAACACATCCTCTAATATCACTATGTTGGATAGACTTTTAAAATTGAAGACAACAACAACAACACAACACACACACCACACCACCCCACACACACACACCACACACACACACACATCACACACGGCGCGGCGCCCCGCACCCACACACTAGCGTGCATGCACACAAGTACGCGGCAGGGTAAACACACACAAAAAATACACACACACCCACAAAAAACAACACACACACACCCCACACACACAAACACGAACGCACGCACGGACGAACTCATGCACCACGCACGCACACACACACAAACACAAAACACACACACACACACACCCCAACACACACACACACACACACACCCGCAGCACGCACGAAACGCACGCACTCAAGCACGCACGTATCCACGCGTGCGCACGCGTGCACACACGCAGCACGCCGCCCCTCACAACCCCACAAAACACACACACACACACACACACACACAAACCCCGGGGCGCCCCGGCACGCACGCGCGCACCAAAACACAAACACACACACACACACACCACACAACACACACAACTTTCTATAAACTATGTGGATAGACGTTAAAATGAAGACAACAACAACAACAACAACAACACAATAACAAACAACACACACAAAACACACACACCCACACACACACACACACACACACACACACACACACACAACACACACACACGAACACACACCACACCCACACACAAAACAACACACACACACACACACCTGCGTGCCCGTGAACTCTCTCTCTCTCTCCCCTCTCTCTCTCTCCCTCCCCCCCTTTCTCTCTCCCTCCTCTCTTTATGCTACTCATCGTCCCAGCTCATTCGGGGGCTTAACCCAATTTAAACAATTCGCTGTCACTCTGACTTTTTTCAAAAATATTTCTTTCTTTTTCTTGTGCCCCCCTTCTTTCTTTTCTTTCTTTTTTTTTCTTTTTTGGCTTGTTTAGTGGGTTTTTATCCCCCCGCCACCCAACCCCCCCCCCGTCCCACCCTCTCCTCTGTCTCTTTTCCCCCCCTTTTGTCCCCGCCCTCTCTTCCTCTCTCTGTCCCTCCCCCCCCCTCCTTTCCCCTTTCCCCCCCCCCCCCTCCCCCTTTCCCCTCCCCCTCCCGTGTCCCCCTCTCTCTCCCCCTGTCCCTCCCCCTCTCTCTCTTGTCCCCCCCCCCTCTCCTCTTTGGCCCCCCCCCCTCCTCTGTGTCCCTCTCCTCTCCTGTCCCCCCCCCCTCTCTCTCTGTCCCTCCTTTCCCCCTTTTTCCGTGTCCCCCCCCTCTCTCCCCTGTCCCCCCCCCCCCTCCTCTCCTTCCCTCCCTCTTCTTGTTCCCCCCCCTTTTTTCTGTCCCCCCCCCCCTCTCTCTCTTGTCCCTCCCCCTCTCTCTGGTCCCTCTCTCCTCCTCCCTGTCCCTCCCCCCTCTCTCTCTGCCCCCCCCCCCCTCTCTTCTCTTCCCTCCCTCTTCTCTGGTCCCTCTCCTCTCTCTTGCCCCCCCCCTCTCCTTTCCCTCCCCCCCTTTTTTTCCAGTCCCCCCCCTCTTTCTTTTTCCCTCTCTCTCCTCCTTCCCCCCCTCTTTTTCCCCTGTCCCTCCCCCCCCCCCCTCCCTTTCCCTTCCCTTCCTCTTTCCCCCTCCTCTCTTGGGGGGGGGGGGGGGGGGGCCCCCCCCCCTCTCCTCTCTCTGCCCCCCTCTCTCTCGTTCCCCTCCCTCTCTCTTCCCCCCCCCCCCCCCTCCTCTCTCTCTGTCCCCCCCCCCCCCTCTTTCTGTGCCCTCTCTCTCTCCCTCCCCCCCCCCCTCTCTTTTGTCCCTCCCCCCCCTTCCCCCCTTCCCTCCCTCTCTCTCTCTCCCCCCCCTCTCCCTCTCTGCCCTCCCCCCCTCTCTCTCTCTCTTGGCCCTCCCTCCCCTCTCTCTCTCTGTCCCTCCCTCTCTCCTTTTTGTCCCTCCCCTTCTCTCTGCCCTCCCCCCCCTCTCCTCTGTCCCTCCCCCCCTCCTCTCTCTGGGGCCCCCCCCTCTCTTTTCTGTTCCCCCCTCTCTCCTCCCCCTCTGTCCATTCCCCCCCTCTCTCCTTGTCCCTCCCCCCCCTCTCTTTTGTCCCTCCCCCCCCCCCTCCCCTCTCTCCCTCTTCGCCCCCCTTCCCCCCCTCTCACACTCTCTCCTCTCACTCACTTTCTTTCCCCTCCCTTTTTTTTCACTTTCCAACGTTCCTTTCCCCCCCCTCTTTTTCTCCCTCCCCCCTCCCCCTCCTCCCCCCCTCCTCTCTCCCTCCCCCCCCCCTCTTTCTCTTTCCCCCCCTGTTTTTTCTTTCTTTTTTTTTTTTAACTTTTTTTTGGGTTTTCTCTTTCCCCTTTTTTTTTTTTTTCCCTTTCTGCTCTTGCCGTTTTTCTCTCTGTTTTTTTAAATCTTTCTTTGGGGGGGTTTTTCTTTTTCTCTCTTTAAAACCCCCCCCCCCCCCCCCCCTTTTTTTTTTTTGTTGTTGTTGTTTTTTGTTGTTGTTTTTTGTTTTGTTTTTTTTGTTTTGTTTTTGCTTTGTATTTTTTTGCATTATGCTTTAGTCTTTCTTCCTCCCCCCCCCCCCCCCCCCCCCCCCGGCCCCCTTGGTTTTATGTTTTCCATTGAACGGCATTATTAAAAATTCAAAGCTTTCAAATGATACTGAGTTTTTCCCGTACCAAAAAAGAAGCAAGGGCCACACACAAAACCCAAAACAACGCCCCAGAGTAACACCCGCGCCCACAACCCAACCACAACAACAAAAAACACAAACACACCCAAAAAACCAAACATCAAAAAGCAAGCGGGCACCCCTTTTTTGCACGCACGACCGGCACAGACACACACTCTTTTTTCCCTTCTCTTTCCCCCCCTTCCCCCTTCTTCTTTTCCCCTCTCTTTCTTTCCCCCCTTTTTTCAGGGCCGCAAGCATTGAAGGGCCTTTAAACCTTTAAAAAGGCAGAACATTTGAAAAGCTGAAAAGTTTCTGTATTTCCATTGAATTTTTTAACAAGAAAAAAAAAATGTTTGTGTTTCCAACTTCCGCTGCGAGTTTAGTTTTTAAAAAATGTTTAATACTTATGTAGTTGTTTGTGTTTGTGTTGTGTGTGTGTATTGTGTGTGTGTGTGTTGTGTGTGTGGGGGGGCCGCGCGCGCGCGTGCGAGTGTGGTGCGTGCGTGGGGAAAAAGATGGTGGTGGTTGGTTTTGGGGTTTTGTGTGGTGTGGTGTGGGGTGTTTTTTGGTGTGTGGTGTGGTGGTGTGTGTGTGTGGTTGGGGTTTTTGTGTTCGTTGTTTTTTTTTTAAGTTACCAAAAAGTGATTTAAAATGAAGTGTTATGTGTTTTGGAAAAAGTGTGTTTTTGAGGGCTGAACGGATGGGTTGTTTTGGCGTATATAGTGAATGCAAAAAGAAAAAAAAAAATTAAAAAAAAAAAAAAAAAAAAAGAAAAAAATAATGATCCAAAATTTAAAAGAAACCTTAAAAAGAACTAAACCAATGGGGAAAATAACATAGAGTTTAAAATAAATTCCTTGGGCTCTAAATCTTTTCCCTTTAAAACTTCAAAAATGTTTGATTTGTTAAAATAGTTTAAACTGACTCGTCGGGTTAGTGTTCAAAACCAAGCAGGTAAATGGGTTTTTTCTATCGAAAAAAAAAAGATGGAACGGGGTGATTTGATGAAAAATACAATCCATTTTTAAAAATTTGGTTTAAAAAAGGGATCAACCCAGTTAAAAATAAATTTTTAGAATCCCCTTTTGGTAAGATTTTGATACCGTTTTTTTTTGATCTTTTAATAAACCCCTTTTGTTTTTTGGGGCCTTTTTTTTTTAAATAAAGTTCCGGATAGTTTTAAAAGCTAAAAAAGTAAGGTAAAGGAAAAACTACTTTGTTAAATAGTTTCAGTGGGAGCCTTTTTTTAAAGGTTATTTATTCGTATTCCCATGTGAGGACCCAAAAAAATGAATAAAAAAGAAAAAGCAAAAAAAATTAAAAAGGGAGACTTTGATAAAAGTTTGTCTCACACTTTATTCGAAAATTTTGAGCTTGTGGACGATTTGAACAACAAAGTAGTTTTGCAGGAAAACCCCAAAAACAAAAGGAAAATTTAATTTTTTAATAATGGCAAAAAGTTCCGCCGAAAAAATTTGGGAAAAATTTCTTTTAAATGTTGTTTAATTTGCCCATAAGTTCCCTTCCGGGATATGCAAAAGCCCCCAGGATTCGTTTTAGGTGAGTGCCGTTTTGTAAAAATAGATGTGTATGAGCATCGATTTTAAGAAAACCTTTTTGTGCCCTTTGGTAATTTTTTTTGATTTTAATTGTTCACTGGTTTAAATTTTTAGTGTATGATTTAAAAATATTTTTTAATGCAAGTTATATTTTCCAAAAGGCCCAAAATTTATTCCAATAAGTTCTTTAAATTTAAAATATGAACCGGGAACCCAAAGCTATTTGTAAGCTTTCTGTCCCTACCCAATTTTTAATTAAAAATTTTGGGGTGAAAAAAGTTTGGGAAGGTAATTTTTTATGACAAGGAGTGTTTAAAGTGTTTAAAACTTTTTTTTTTAAACCCCTGGTTTTTTACTCACCATTTTAAAAATTTTTAAAATTTTTTACTTTTTGTTAGAATGTTTGTATGTGATAAAAATTCCCCGCCCAA
>CM065736.1:5198072-5200572 GCA_033310375.1 Conus canariensis | reverse complement strand
AAGTTGATGTATGAACCGGGACACCAAGAGCTATCTTGTAAGCTTTACTGTCGATACTCTGCAACTTTTTAATTAAATATTTGGGGGCTGAAAAAAATGTCTCCTGGGCATAGGATAATTTTGATCGTACAAGCGCAGTAGTTAAATGTGTTAATACTTTAATGTCTTTACCCCATGGTTGTTGACTCACCATTTTCAAGAAATTTAAAGTTTTCTTAGCTTTTGTTAGAATAGTTTGTATGTGATAATTCCAGCCCAATTTAGAGGTTAAATTTATTCCTAAAATGTTACAATTTTTTTATATTCAAGGCACAATCCATCTATTTGAAATGAAGGCAGAGGATTAGGATCATAACCAGTATTGAACAGAACCATATGCGATTTTTCAGCTGAAAGGGCCAATCCATTTTCAGTCATTATTTACTAATTTTATCTAGTTCATTTTGATATATGTTTAATATAGTTGATTGATCTAACTGGTGTGTGACGTTTTACAGTAACTTTCATCCATATACAGATATCATCCGCATATTGTACTAGTTCAACATTTTTTGATAATGATTTAGGAAGATCATGGATCAAAATATTAAACAGGATAGGAGCTATCACAGCTCCTTGCGGGATTCCCATCTGGATATGTCTTTCATTGGAATATACATTTCCTACCTTCGTCTGTACTGTTCTATCACTTAAAAAGTTTTTAAATAAATGTACATATACCCTGAGAGACCTATTAACTTGAATTTGTTCAGAAGTTTTGAATGCCAGACTTGGTCATATGCCTTTCGAATGTCAAAAAAACGTGGCAAGTACATTTTTTCTACGTGCAGCCTGATGCTTAATCTGTGTTGTAAATTTTACAAGATAGTCAACTGTAGATCTACCCTTTCTAAAGCCAGCCTGTTGTATTGGTATTATACCAATTTTTTCACAATGATGTTCAAGTCTTTTTAGAATAATTCTTTCCATACGTTTTCCCACATGTGAAGTGAGAGCAATTAGCCTGTAGTTGTTTTTGTCTGATTTTGACTTGCCCTCTTTAGGGATAGGGGTTACAATTGATTTTTTCCACAAAGATGGTTGAAGCCCTTCAGACCAACATTTCTGAAAAAAGAAGTTCAGAAACATTGTGAAATTAACTGGCAAATGCTTTATCATTTCATTGGAAATCGCATCTGGTCCCACTGATTTTCTTTTCGAACCAATAGAGAAAATTGCATCCTTTACCTCTTGAAATGTCAGGGGAGCGTTTGTGTAGTGACTGTTATTGGGACTTTTTTCATGCGTTTCCTTATCCTCCATTTTCTCTCTGTATATCTTTTTTTTTCTGTCAGGCCCTCCCTGCTGCTATTTTTTGCAAAAATATTTGTAAATGCTTCAGCCTTTTCAAATTTTGAAGGAAACTCATTATTTCAATGTTATGGGATATTTAGGAAGACTGATTCTATTTTTTTTATGTCTTTTAATTGTTTTCCATGTTTTCTGAAGATCTTTGTGGTCATGTACTTCATTTTCACAGAAATTTGACCAATATTGCTCCTTGACGTTTTCGATTACTCTGTTACTATGATTTTTTGCTCTGTTCTTTTCAGCAATTTTGTCAGGATCTTTCTTATCCTTTAAATATATTTTATAGGCCTGCATCTTTTTTTCTCTTGCTTCTTCACAAGTAGCATTCCACCATACATTCCTGGTATATTGTTTGATGCGTCAGAATTGCACCTTGGTATTGAGGGATCAGCTGCATGTAAACAATATCAACAAAATTCGCGTAGCTTGTGTCAATGTTATCAGACATTATCTCTTCACAGTTGTAAGTAGAGAGTATGTTTTCAAATTTATCCCAGACAGCTTTATTATAATTATATTTTGGGATCTTATCTTTAGCGCAGTTTTGAACGGATTGTTTACCCTTAATGGTAATAATTATTGGCAAATGATCACTACCAAGAAGATCTTTGAAGGTAGACCACTCACAGCTTGGAGCTATGGCAGGAGATATAAGTGTTAAATCAATTGCTGTTGCTCGATGGTGTGAAATATCAGGTATTCTTTTACACTGCCATCATTTAATCAGACTCATTGAAGAGTCTACTATATTTCCAACAAAACGATTGTGTGTTACTATTTCGCATTCATTATCCCAAAACGGGGCATGTGAGTTAAAATCACCTGCTATTAACCATTTTTCATGCTGGTCCGGTATAGCGCGAAGCCATTCTGTGTTTTCATTGTCAGGACTTTTGGCAAATAAATGGAAACAACGTTTAATGTAAGTAACTCGTTGAGTTTCAGTTTTGCTGCACATGCATTAATGGTTTTAACATTCTTTGAAATGGGTGGCTCTATTTCAAAATATTCAACCTTTTCTTGAATATATAGTGCAGTAGTAACCCTCCTTGTTTCGTTGTTAGTTTGGAATATTGGAGGGTAATAGAAGTTTTGTAATTTTGGAATTTTTTGTTCAGTTGCATTTAAAGACTGTAATGTTAACACTTGA
>CM065736.1:5188072-5190572 GCA_033310375.1 Conus canariensis | reverse complement strand
AATAATGATAATTCTGATGAAAATGATAATAATAATAATAATATTGAAAATGATAATGATGATGATGATGATAATGATACTACTACTACTGCTACTACTACAACCACCACAACTTCTTCTACTACTACTAATTATCATCATCATCATAGCAATAATAATAATAATGATAATAACGATATCACAGTGATAATAAAGTAATTATTACGATGATAATCATGACGATGATGATGATCATCATCATCATCTTCTTCATCTCATCATCATCATCAATGATAGATAGAAGAAGCGACCTCAATGTAAAACCGTAGTCTCCTCCGGAACTGCAAGATGATTTTCCTTCATAGTCTGTGAGCGGGTTACCCTTGACACTGATTACCAAACACCCAGTTTTGTGTTTATTTTAAGGCCGTTTTGATCCCAGAACTCATCTTTTTTTTCCGGTTGAAAAATTCCCTCGGACCTGCGACGTGTGGATTTTTACTGTGTGAATTGTGCATACTGTAGTTGTCTCCCCAAATCAGAATTAAACTGTTTCGCGAGAGAAAGAGAGAAGAAAGATTTCTCGAGAATAGACGATGCAATCATTAATTGCGACGCACATCCGTCACCGCCAGAATCAATTGCTAGCAATCACTCTGTCAATGGCTGACCAAATATACGGCTTCACCCATACCGTTACCGATTGTAGGTGTACACTTGTGATCTCTGTTCAAGAATTAAGCGATTATTCGTTCTTTGTTTTTATTGTCTTGAATGTTGTTTGTCTTTTCTGGAAGAAGACCACAGAGGTCGAAATGCGTCGTGTTTTGTCATGTAATTTTTTTGTTTCTGTTGTTCGCTGGAACAGTAATTTTGTCTTAAGTTTGTTTCAATTTCCACCTGCAGTGACCTCCCTTTGAAACTAAGTTCGATTCATACTGACTGCTGCTCTTCAGTGTTTTGTATGTCGCTTTACGTTATCGATTTTAGGTGTGTTCTTTTTTTTAGGAGATAAGTGATCGTTCGTTCTTCGTTTTCATTGTCTTGAATGTTATCTATCTTTCTTGAAGAAGATCAAAGAGGTCGAAATGCGTCGTGTTTTTTCTTGTAATTTGTTTATTATATATTATAATGAATACTTATATAGCGCCTATTCACGGCCAGAGACAAAGCTCTAAGCGCTTTACAATTCACAGTCGTTTACACAACGGGCTGCCTACCTGGGTAGTGCCGACTGAAGAGCTGCCAGCTGGCGCTTCATTCAGTCGTTTCCCGTGTCATCCAGTCAATATCGTTCAATATCGTTCACTCAATTTCCTTCCTTCCTTCATTCTTTCCATTTCTCACGCAGGGTGCATGCTATGTGTAACGTGCCATCCATACCAACGGCCAAACTGGCCTACTCTTCCGAAAGCTGGTGATGGGATTTGACGTGTGTGCAAGATGTTATGCGTGCGTTCACACACGGAACCTCGGTTTATAGTCTCGTTCGAAGGACTGTATGGGGAATGGAGTCAGAACCAATGTTAACTCCGAGGGAACCCCCCCCCCCCCCCCCCCCCCCTCGCTTTACGTTATCGATTTAAGATATGCATATGTGAACTTTTTTTTTAAGGAGATGATTGATTGTTCGTTCTTCGTTTTCAACGTCTTGAATATTGTCAGTCTTGCCTGAAGAAGAACAGAGAGGTCGAAACGCGTCGTCTTTTGTATCCTCGTTTGTTTGTTTCTTTTTTGTTTGTTTGCTTGTTTCTGTTTGTTCCGGTGGATCAGTGGTGATTTTTCTTGTAAGTTTTTCAAATTCCCGCTGCAGTCATCTCACTCTGAAACCAGACAGTCTAAAGATACTTTCACTGTTACCCATTGCCAGGATCGCTGTTGACTGTCTTCCGGTGACGGGTTAATTTTTTGGAGATGGTTCTTGTCTAAACTCGGGAACTTGGACAAAGGCGATTCCGACGACAGAGCCGTGATAGTTGTAACAGTGAAGACAGCCTTCCAGGTCAGTCAGGTCGATTCACTGGGTCAGTTGGTTCCAGTACCATGTGAGCATTTTTTTTTTTTTTCTTTTTTTTTTTTGTCATCTAAAAAGGCTATATTTTTTAATTACAGTTCAGTTCCTCTCTCTCACTCTCTCTTCTCTCCTCTCTCTCTCTCTCTCTCTCTCTCTCTCTCTCTCTCTCTCTATATATATATATATATATATAATATATAGGAGATAGAGGAGAGAGGAGTACAGTTCATTCTTTCTGTTTGTCCGTCTCTTTCCCTCTTCTTATGTTTACGTGTTGTTTCAACGTGTGTGTGTGTGTGTGTGTGTGTGTGTGGTGTGTGTGTGTGTGTGTGTGTGTGTTCTCTTGGCTGCGTCTCACTCTGTTATAAATGGCGAAAATGGAATCCGTCGTCTTCAAGAAAATAGGCCTTTTATGTTTCCACGTTGTTGTTGTTTTTTAATTTTTTTAAAAATAGATTTTATGTATTTTTCTCTTGTTTTCAAATTTTCTGTTTCTCTGTTTATGTC
>CM065736.1:5178072-5185572 GCA_033310375.1 Conus canariensis | reverse complement strand
AGATTCGCGATGTCTATGTGTCTAGTGCGTGACATGATAAAAGTGTAATTTGTTCGTTACTTAGTTTGACAACCCAGGTTAATTGTGCCTATGTGACTAGTGTTCAGCATGATAGAAGTGTGATTTGTTTGTTTCTCGGTTTGTCAGCCAAGGGTCACTGTGTCTATGTGTCTAGTGTTTAGCATCATAGCTGCGTAATTTGTTTGGTCCTTGGTTTCGCAGCCCAGTTTAACCCTCTAACCTCTGCCCTTTAACCTCAGTTCCACTCCATATTTTTATTTGTCCGTCGATCCGAAACCAAATGTTGCTCCAAGATCGGTGGTTGTTTCGTTCGTCCTTTTTTTTTTTTTTTTTGATTGTTTTGAATGTTATTGGTCATTTGCCTGAAGAGGACCCGATGGGCCGAAACGCGTTGCGTTTGTTTTGTAATATGTTGGTGACTTCGGTGTGTGTGTGTGTGTGTGTGGGGGGGGGGGGGGGGGGGAGTGGGGGCAGTAATTCTGTTGTTACTATTGTTTCAGTTTCTGCCTGCAGTCCCTCCACCTTCAAACTCTCTATTTTCACTTTTTCATCTTACGCACTGCTGCAGTAGCTCTCCTCCCACGCCGCTCGTTCCCGTGCACAGCCATAGCCTTGCTTCTCTCTCTCCCTCCCTCCGTTCATTCTTCTGTTTATCGTAGACCGATTTTATAATGCTGAACAATTAAGTAATGGGGGAAAACAAGTGCAGACTAACAATTCTTCGGTCATTATAATAATGACTTCGCAAAGATTTGAACTTTCAGAGAAAAAAAAAAATGAAGATGAAGAAAATGGGGGAAATATATTATAAATATGAGAAACCCTTCACTAGCTGCCTGAGGGAACCATCGTGATTCCTTCTGAAGGCAGATCTATTTGTATTGCCTGCTCCTAGGCCTTTCGTCCGCTGGATCGGACTCATCAGGGAGACACGGCTGATTGTGTCTGAAAATAGTTGAGATTTACGTCCTCATAGCGAAAGCTTTTAGGGACATGTCTTTCATTCACGGTAGTTTTTGATTGTGTCTGTGTTCCTGGTGTCAAATAGAGACACACCACAGTCCATAATTCTGTGGTGTTCTCACCACCAAGGGTTCAAAAAAGAATCCAACAGCACCCCCAAAGCAGCCAGCGAAGGATTGTAAATGGAATAAAACGAAAGTGTGGACAGGACAAAAGTTGCTGAAAAACTAAAAGCATTATGCAAACAGTATAAAATGTAGGGGACAATCTTTGAGCCTATGCCTGAGGATCCATTCAAGGATACAAGGGAGATCAAAAGATATGGAACAGTCTGAGTGGTCAGCTCTGCTGTTCAATAACTCAAGCAATGTCAGTGGCTAAGAATTGTGCAGGACAACCTTTACTTGGATCTCCTAAGAGATGCAATCTCCCACTGATTGACCAAACAATATAATGCTGAACAATTAAGTAGTGGGGGAAAACAAGTGCAGACTAACAATTCTTCGGTCATTATAATAATGACTTCGCAAAGATTTGAACTTTTAGAGAGAGAGAGAGAGAAAAAAATGAAGATGAAGAAAATGGGGGAAATATATTATAAATATGAGAAACCCTTCACTAGCTGCCTGAGGGAACCATCGTGATTCCTTCTGAAGGCAGATCTATTTGTATTGCCTGCTCCTAGGCCTTTCGTCCGCTGGATCGGACTCATCAGGGAGACACGGCTGATTGTGTCTGCGCTCCTGGTGTCAAATAGAGACAAACCAGAGAGAGACCGATTTTATGTGCGAGGGCGCGCGCGCGCACGTGCGTGCGTGTGTGTGAGTGTGCACGCGCGCGCGCGCGCGCGTGTGTGTGTGTGTGTGTGTGCGTGTGTGTCTGTGTGTGTCTGTGTGCGCGCGCGTGCGCATGTGTGCGTGTGTGTGTGTGCGCGTGTGTGCGTGCGTGCGTGCGTGCGTGCGTGTGTGTGTGTGTGTGTGTGTGTGTGTGTGTGTGTGTGTGTGTGTGTAAGAGAGAGAGAGAGAGAGAGAGAGAGTGTGTGTGTGTGTGTGTGTGTGTGAGAGAGAGAGAGAGAGAGAGAGAGAGAGAGAGAGAGAGAGAGAGAGAGAGAGAGAGAGAGAGAGAGTGTTGTTGTTGTTGTTTTGTTTTACGTCTTTCCACATTACGTGATATTAGACGAAAAAAAAAAAAAATCGGGGCCGGGGAAAAAAAAAGGGTAACACAACGTGTAAAAAGGAAAAAAAATAACTTATTTACAACTATAACACAAAAATAGAAAATCCACTTAATCAAAGATTAAGAAAAAAAAACCATGTAAGTCTTCTGCCTCATCTCACTACTGACTGCTATCTATTATAAGTATTTGCCAATTGGACTTTTAGCTAAGTGTAAAAAGAAAAGATATGTTTCACTTGGTGACAGGAAAACATTTTGAATAGACTGTACAGACGTATTTGGAATGAATTTTTTCATTAAGTCACACAAAAGAATGTGATCAGTTGATATGCTATGACCACATATACAATGTATATTTTTGACATACTTTGTTTTAAAGCAATCCAGTTTCCATCTACAGATCAAGGAACTTATCTGTCGTCTACGATAAATGTTTTGATCGTACTTACTTAACTTTTCATGAATATTTTTCATTTCATCATGTAAACCAAAACACCCAGTTTCTCTTTCTATCAAATGAAAATTAGAAAATTGCACTTTTTCTGCCAAAGTATAGCACTCTTGCACTGACATGCAGAAGTTCAAAAAATGCGAATCTGAAGATCGTTTTGCTCCTCTCTTTGCTAGAACATCAACCTTTTCATTATAATATAACCCACAGTGGGAGGGCACCCAAAGAAATGTTACTTCAGTGTCTCTAACTGAGAGGAAATGGACTAAGTTATTTATTTCAGTGATCATCTCAGGTCGAACTTTTAATTTAAAATTCTTCATTGCAGTAAGAACTGACTTAGAATCTACGCATAAAACAACTTTAGATAAATTTTGAGGGTAATCAACAACAAACTTTAAGGCCATAATTATGGCAGTTAACTCAGCAGTGAATATAGATTTGTTTTTTCCGAGATAATAGGACTTTTCTTTGTTAAGGCCTGGGATAATGTATGCTGCACCTGCATGTTCATTGATTAATGATCCATCAGTGTATGTCTTAAAATGGTTGGAGTAGTGATCATGCAAATGCATTTTCATATTGCACAATAACAAATTAGTATTTTCAGCCTTTGTTAAATCTGTATGCTCAATATCAAAATGTGCTCGTACTAGTTTCCAGGGAGGGATAGGAGACACAATAGATCTTTTTGCAATAGATGTTAGTTTGATATCTGAGGAATCTAAAATCGAGGAAGTATATGTTCTTAGAGTCATTTGGGATGATATGTTTTTAGCCCTTTTGGGAAAATCAGTGTCTGATTTAATATTTATTTCAGGGCTTATATTGTTGTCTATAGTAGAACTTCTTATAACAAATTTGGTGCATGCAAGATTCCTATATTCTTCCAGTGGTAATATCCCAGCAGCACTGTATGCTTTTGTACAAGAGGTATGGACTGGTAGTCCCATGGCTATCTTATACGCTTTGGAATCAATACTTTGAAGTTTTTTCAATAAGTATTTGGGTGCACTGAAGAACACCTCTTGTGCATACGTTAATTTTGATCTAACCAGTGCAGTAGAAAGGTGCAAAAGAGTAACTGTGTCCTGAGCCCAAGCATGCTTGCTAATAATCTTTAACAGATTTAAAGTTTTTCGAGTTTTTGTCAGAACATGTTCTATATGGAAATTCCATGACAACTTTGATGTTAAATTTACTCCAAGGAATTTAACTATTTTTGTATATTTGATGGGTATGCCGTTGACTTGAAATAAAGGCATATTAACTGGATCAGATCCAGTATTAAATAACATCATGTGTGTTTTTTCAGTTGATATTTGCAAACCATTTTCAGTCATATAATCAGAAAAGGTATTTAGTTCTTTTTTATATAACTTTTTAATATAGTTTTGTGACCTGACAGATGTACTTTTTTTTAATGTCACTTTCATCCATATGCATATGTCATCTGCATATTGGGCTAGTTCTATATTTTTAGCAATTTTTGAGGGTAAATCGTACATTAGAATGCTAAACAGTAAAGGGGCAATAACAGACCCCTGAGGAATACCCATGTGTAATTTTCTTCTCGTAGAATAGGAGTTCCCTACCTTCGTTCTAATATATCTATTTTCTAAGAAGTTTCTAATAAAATCATAAATGTTTCCTGACAACCCAATCTCTTTAAGTTTATAAAGCAAACGAGAGTGCCATACTTGATCGTAAGCTTTAGTGATATCAACAAAGGTTGCTAGCAAACATTTTCTCCTGGAAAACTGATGTTTAATTTGAGTGGTAAGTTTGACCAAGTGTTCAATAGCACTTCTACCCTTTCGAAAACCTGCTTGGTTTGTTGGGATAACTTTGTTCTTTTCACAAAAGTAGTTTAGTCTATTTAAAACAATTGTTTCATAAAGTTTACAGACATGAGAAGTTAATGAAATAGGTCTGTAACTATCTATACTTTCTTTCAGTTTACCTTCCTTGTGAATCGGTACTATTACTGATTCTTTCCATATTTGTGGCAAATGACCTGACATCCAGCATTTTTTAAATATACTAAGTAAAATGCTTATCCATTTGTCTGGAAAATGCTTAATCATTTCATTTGAAATGGCGTCAGTCCCAACAGCTGTCTTTTTGTTTGGGAGAGAATCTATGGCGTCTTTCACCTCTTGTAATGTAACTGGGGCGTTGATGTCGCACGTGTCGTTATCAGATACATCATTAAAGACATGGGTACATTCTTTATCCTCTCTGAATTTTCTTTGGTTTTCAGACAACCCATCTAACCTGCTTACTTTAGCAAACTGGTCGACAAACGCTTCTGCTTTGTCTGCGGATGATGGTAATTTGTTATTATCAAGAATGATAGGATATTCTGGGAGTTTGATTCCATTTTTCATCGTTTTTATCTCTTTCCATACCATTCTACTATCTTTATGATCGAATGTGTTTCTCTTGCAGAAGTTATCCCAATGATCCTTTTTGGCTTGTTCCATAACTCTATTACTATGTACATTTGAGTGTTTCATTTCCTTAAATTTTTCATCTACCATTTTCTTATCTTGACTTTTCTTAGTGTGCACGTATTCCTTGAATAACCGTTTTTTCTCATTAACTGCCTTATCGCAATCTTCAGTCCACCAAACATTACCGAGATGTTTACCCCCTTTAGAACCCTGATTCTTCAATTTAGGAATACATGAACCAGACACTTTTAGAACAGAAGTACAAAACGTGTCATATCAATATCATCATCTGGGGACAAGCTTATGTCTAGATCTTTAAGTCTGTCGTAAAACTGAGACCATTTGGCATTTTTATAATCAAATCTTGGGATTGCATCATCAGGTTTTGTGTCTTCAAAATCAGGGGACTGATTAATTGTAATAATGATTGGTATGTGATCACTCCCAAGAGTTTCACTATAAGTTTCCCATGCACACGACAAAGCCTTTTTAGGTGAAACCAAAGTTAAATCAATAGCAGTAGGTCTATGTGTTGATATATCAGGAACTCTGGTATAAGAACCATCATTGAGTAGACATAAAGTTGAGTCTACAACATTTTCCACAAACCTATTGCTACTGACCTGTGTGCTCTCTTTTTCCCAGAAAGGAGAATGAGCATTAAAATTCCCTCCTACTAACCATTTATCATTATCATTCTTGATATTTTTCATCCATTCAGTATTAGCTTCATCTGGACCCTTAGGTAAATATACAGAGGCACAGTTTACTTTTAAGGAGTCCGAAAACTTGACAGTTACAGCACATGAAAAAATCCCATGTAATCCGCTAGGCACAGGTGATTGTTTGTCACAATACTGTAGACCAGTGTGAATATAGATAGCACAATTTACTCTATCACCATTTTCATCTGTATCTACTACTGGTGGATAGTAGTACTGTTCCAATCTTGGTAGTTTGTTCTTACTGATATTAACAGACTGGAATATGAGAACGTGGCAGACAGATGACACTAAAAATTGACGTAAGCAGTCAATATTAGAATAGAGAGAGCGGCAATTCCACTGCAGTATTTTTATGTTGTTGCTGAATTTCATGTTTAAAAAAAACCCACAGATAACTAAACAAATAAAAATATGTTGCTTCAACACAATTGGAGCTTAGCTACACACAGACGTAGGCTGGTATGCTGCATTTGTTCCGAACAAAAGCAACAAAAAATGTCACCAGTTGTATAAAACATTGAACCTATTGGACCAGGCAGAGCCGTAGAAGGAATCCTCAGGGAAGGGAGTCGGGCGCAGGTACCGGGGACGTCGCACAGTCTTCCGGGGCCGTTCCCAGAAGAGGTTCCTCAGATGCCGGCCAATATTCCCCGCTAGGATGCTAGCTCCTCTGGCAGTGGGATGTAGCCCATCACGGAGGTTGAAGCGGGCGGCTTGTAGGTTGGAGTGAGTGATGAAGGTGATGTTTTTCTCATCATTCAGCTCTGACACCAAAAGTGCGTTGTACAAGTCCCCTTTGATATTGAGTTCGGGGTCTGATGTAGGAGCCATCTTACTGATTATGATGGCCAAATCAGGGTTTTCTTCTTTGATACTCCTCACGCACTTTGTCATTCTTCCGGAACATGTTGCTGCTGATTCTGTTTCTAGGTCCTTCGATCCAACATGTATGAGTAAAGCATCAGGAGGTGTCTTGACAGATGCACTTGCTTTGACCACTGCTGGTTTGATGTCCTTCATTGTTCTTGCATAACTCTGATGCAGCTTACATCCGTAGGACTTCCCTAGTCTGTTGGTGTTGACTTTCTTTATGACAGGGTCATTTACATATAAAATGTTGGGAAGGCCCTTTAAAGTTGGATTTGGTTTCTCTCTGGACTTGGCCTTTATGTCTTTGACGTTTTGTTTGTCTCTGGACTCGGCTTTAAAGTTATTGTTGTCATTTTTCTTGCACTGTTCCTTAGACTTCGGCTTGTGACGCAAAGAAGCTTTGACGTCATATTTGTTTGCGTTATCATTTTCTTCTATTTTTTTGTTTTATCATTTTGCTGTACATTTCTATTCTGCTTTTTTTCTGTTTTGTTTGTTTCGACAGGCAGATCATCCGGAGGAGTTGTTCTCGACGGTGTTGAGATCCTAGCCACTTCTGCATAGGAGAGGTAGTGGAAGGGCTCTGTCTGTGTTCCTATGCTAGCCGAGTCCTTTCTAGATCTATCGATTTTGGCATGCAGAGATCTTATTTGCCCTTCCAGCTTCGCTACTATATCACACAGCGAGGTAATTGTGCCTTCGATCTTAGCGAAGGTCTGTGTGGTACTCACGAAGTTGATGTTGTCTGTAGGACCATTGTTGTTTCTTGGCCTAGACTACAGCCCATCCTTGACGACGGACAAACTGAACGGCCTCCTCAACTCCGAATTGCGATGTG
>CM065736.1:5165572-5173072 GCA_033310375.1 Conus canariensis | reverse complement strand
TTGATCCGTGATGGAGAACCTCCCCATGTGTTCAACAGATGTTATTTTGCTGGGTGGTTTTTAACATTGATTTGCTTATTAAACCTCACGTTAAATGGAATCGAATATTTTAGTCAGATAATTTTGCATGTTTGATAGATACCCCAGCAGGGTTGCGGTCTGAAATTGATTGATCACATCCAGATAACACCCGATTAACAGCACTTTCCGTGCTAGTGTATGGTATGGGTGATTACTTTCCTGTGTGTTTAGTTTAGTTTAAAAGATGCATAAAGAAAAATATCTTTGTGTAGCCGTGAATGTAAATTCTTCCCCAGCAATATATCTTTTTTAACTCTGAAGAATTTCTCTGTGGTGTATGCATTGCAATTTTTCTAATGTTTTCCAGCACACTAATTCTGCTATAGCACTTGCAGCACATTTGTCCCTGCCTTTAGAACTCACCAAGGTTGAACGATGAAATAGATTTCTCCCTGCCTTCAGAAATCACCAAGGTTGAACGATGAAATAGATTTCTCCCTGCCTTTAGAAATCACCAAGGTTGAACGATGAAATAGATTTCTCCCTGCCTTTAGAAATCACCAAGGTTGAACGATGAAATAGATTTCTCCCTGCCTTCAGAAACCACCAAGGTTGAACGATGAAATAGATTTCTCCCTGCCTTTAGAAATCACCAAGGTTGAACGATGAAATAGATTTCTCCTGCCTTTAGAACTCACCAAGGTTGAACGATGAAATAGATTTCTCCCTGCCTTTAGAACTCACCAAGGTTGAACGATGAAATAGATTCACCCATTGAATTGCGTGATAATGTGTTATGCTCAACAGGAAAAAAAGGGAAGTGCATGAGACAAAATAACAAGATAATTATATGAAAAGGTCTGCATGTTAGAAAACATTTTAGCAATCTTATCTTAAAAAAGACTCAAAATTAGTCTGGAAAACCAGTGATCTTAGATAAATCATCAACATATATAGCTCCTGCAATAGCAAATGATCTGCAGGAAATCTCAACAAACACTTTTGTATTGTAATTAAGAAGACGATTAGGGTTGAACGTGTGGAACATGAGCTGTTGTTACTAAAAGATTTTTTTTTTCTGATTCTAAACGAGTAGCTCCAGTCTCCATTTTCAGTTTGTCAGTGAACACGATGTTTAGCATGAGCTACTTTTCGTAAACCTTTAAATGTTGAGGTTTAGATAATATGAATGGCAAGATTTTGATATTTTTCTGCACTGCTGTTTCTAACAGTCTTACATCTATCTGTATCCAGTGCACCGAGAGACGCTGTTCTCAATTGACGAAGTTGAATTATTGACATTACTTAAATCTGATTGAACCACATGATTCTTCAAACTACAGACAGATATCAATTCTATCAAAATGTTTCAAAGTTAAACGTGTAGAAAGGCATCTTAGGCGCTCTTGACTACGTAGGATGTTTATTTCATTCAGAGAAAGTCACTTATGTCACATATTAGTAAACAGTCTAGTAACAATAATATGCAATTCAAATACCGATCACTTCCCCGAAGATGGAGTATGGCTGCCTTAATGGCGGGATAAAAAACGGTCATAGACACAAAACTCCACTGCCTGTCTATACAGGCAGTGTCCGCAGGAGTATCAGCCTGCGTACGTAGAAAGAAAGAAAGAAAAAAATACTGATCACGATCTTCTCATATGAACTATATTTGTTGATTTTGATAAAATCTTCGATGGTATTGACCATGATTTTTTTCTGAGAAGACTTACTTTGTATGGTTTAACCCCAGAATCTGTCAACCTTCTGTCATCTTGTCTGTCTAACTGAAAGCAAATAATTTTTCAAGGTATTGCACATTCTGTTTACGTACCGGTCAGTTTTAGTGTCCCCCAAGGTTCAGTCTTTGAACATATATAATTCACAATTGACGTTACCGATCTGCCTCTTTACGTTACATCATCCTGTGAACCTTTCGCTAATGACACTACCCTACAAAATAAAGGTAAATATGCATACTCGGCGTTCGCTGACTTGTAGAATAGGATTGGTAGACCTGCAAAATGGACAGAAGCTAACAGCATGGCTCTTCATATGTTAAAAAATCTGAATTTACTGTTTATAATGTGATGTCAAAAACTACAAAACTTTGAATATAATTCAAAGGAACAAAAAGTCTACAATAAAGCCTTGCAAGTTGATCCTCAAAAGTTACTTTGTCTCACATCGAGAATAACTTATCATGGTCAAATGAAGTTTCAAGTTTATGTTATCAACAACAACACAACAAAAAGAAAGAAAAGACAGAAAAACTCAAGAGAATAATCCAATTTTTTGGCAGCGATTTGTTCGGAAATTGTTTATTCAACGCTCTTACTCTAGATGTTGAATGCGCCTCAACTTGTGGAACGTTCTCAATACATCTCGAAAGTCTATACCGACATCTCTCAAATTCATGCTTCTTAAACCTTCTTCTCTAGAAGTTTAATGATCTTAAGGGACTTGGCATTCCTTCCTTTAAGATCGATCGTCTCTTCAGCAAAGGGGTCTTGATACTGAAGATCATGAGTAACCATACTATCTCCTTCAGAAATGTTTAGAACGAGATGGTCGAAACAAAAGCTGAATGTTCATCACCTGGCCAAGAACTGACCTTTTCATGTCTCCTGGGTATTCAGCAGAACACTGTGGAATGAAATACCAAGAGACATCAAATGGAAAATACAGTTTAGTTTTGTTTAAAAAAAAAAAAAAGCTTATCAAGTTAATGGAAGAGCTGTGAATGTTTAGTTTTCTTTCTTCGCAATGATACAGTTACAAATGTATTACTGATCCGCAAATCTGTCTGTCTGTCTGTCTGTCTGTCTGTCTGTCTGTCTGTCTGTCTGTCTCTCACCCCCTCTCTCTCTCTCTCTGTCTCTCCCTCTCTCTCTCTCTCTCTCTCTCTCTGTCTCTCTCTCTCTCTCCCTCCCTCTCTCTCTCTCTCTCTCTCTCTCTCCTCTCTCTCTCACTCTCCCACTCTCTCTCTCCCTCTCTCCCTCTCCATTTCTGTTTCTCATTTTCCGTCCAATGTACCCCCACCCCCTTTCTCTCACCTCTCTCTCTCCCTCCCCTCACCCCCCCACCCCACCCCCTGCCACCCGCCTCCATTATTCCTCTGACTGTGTGTTTTGGCGCGCTGTTTGATATTTACTGAGGGGCGCCCCACACAGCATGACCAACTGGCACAGAGACACATAACAATGCTCTACACCTAAAGCAGCCAGGCCACAACCATCGAGTGACTTTTCATCTTCTCTCGTTCCTCCCTTTGGCTGGTCAGTTAACTGGCCGGTACTGGTCGCTTGATTGGCTAGCTGACTCGTCGTTAGCTGCTCAGTAGATGGGTTGTTCTGTTGCTTGGCTGTCTTAACTGGTCGTGTGATGGTTGCTGCATGGTTTGCGGAACTGTTGGTCGGATTGTTCGCTGGTTAAGGTGGAGACATGGGGTAAGCTGTTAGCCAGTCGGAGCGACAAGGACGGACCAAGGTTGAAGACAATGGCACACTGATGGAACACAGTGCATCATCATTCCGGTTTGACACACCCGTGTGTGATAGAATGAGTCATTGGAAAGACACTGTTTCGGCTTTCTCCCCCGTGTGTGTGTGTGTGTGTGTGTGTGTGTGTGTGTGTGTGTGTGTGTGTGTGTGTGTGTGTGAGTGTGTGTGTGCGTGCGTGTGTGTGTGTGTGTGTGTGTGTGTGTGTGTGTGTGTGTGTGTGTGTGTGTGCCTGTGTGCTTGTGCGTGTGTGTGTGTGTGTGTGTGTGTGTGTGTGTGTGTGCGCGCGCGCGCGTACACACACACACACACACACACACACACACACACACACACACACACACACACACACGCACACAAAACGCACGCTTGTATGCGATATAACTTTTGCATGGAAATGTCCTGGCAGTTATGCCGCGTTAGGACTACCTTGCATGGCAGAATTATGAGATCCTTTCAGATTTCCTATGATCAAAACTAGATGTCATCATACATCATATTGTGACACCGTAAATCTGTGCTTAAAAGTTGTTCAGCAATATTTTCAATATCACAAAATATTGACATTTTCGTAGAATGAACGATTAGTAACATTTTGTTGCATTAGGGA
This sequence comes from Conus canariensis, assembly GCA_033310375.1. Classification (NCBI taxonomy): domain Eukaryota; kingdom Metazoa; phylum Mollusca; class Gastropoda; order Neogastropoda; family Conidae; genus Conus; species Conus canariensis. Next base: position 5,168,938 of record CM065736.1, on the reverse strand, counting down.
TTGACTAAATGCTATCTGACGCAAATATCCCAAGTTTTAGATGACACTCATTCGAGATTAGACTTACTAAACCAGTCCGTTCCAGACACTGAAGCAGATACAGGTATATATTTCACAAAATGTAGAAAAAAGCAAAAGAAAGGAATTCGCCATCCATAGTAAAACAATCATTTAAAAGCAGTAAACTACACAGTCGTGACTGTTTGTGTTTCTGCATTAACACATAATGTAAACACAACCCGCATTTGCCTTTGTGACCGGATTAAAAAAAAAACAACAAAACAAACAAAAAAAAAACATCGCGAAAAACAAATTGCTGGGACAATCCAAAAAAGACGAATAAGCTGAAATAGACGTTGTCGAATCTTGTCTTGTGGGCGTCGATCGTTGGTTGTCATGCAGTTTGTTACTATAACAACAGAACTGTCCCGGGCTGAATACAAATACCTAAATACTGATTGGTAAATAATGTAACCCATTATTCTACATCCCCCCTTTTCAAGTGTTTGTGAAAGCCTAAACTATATTTAAATCTACAAGTACGAGTCAATCAGTGTATCTGCATGTGAAAGGTAAACTAATTAACTCAATGTCAACCTTGTCAACAATAACATCTAAACTAAAACTAATGTAACCAGTGGCAGCTCTCAGAAATTAATGTTTCAGGAATGTTCATCATAAACGTTTTAGAGATCCAGAATGTCTCTCAGTTTGACACGTCTTCCTGATCTTGTGTGAGTGCCATGTTCATGTTGTTCTTTCCATCCAGGTTCAGGTTCAGGTTCAGGTTCTGGTTCTGGTTCAGGTTCAGATTCTGGTTCTGGCTCAGGTTCTGGTTCTGGTTCTGGTTCTGGTTCTGGTTCTTTGTATGCCTCGTATCTTCTTCGTAAGTGCCATCTGTTCCTCCTTTGTTGACCGGTACGGGTTTGTAGAGTGTACGAGGATGTTGTCGGTTTGCTGACCACGACGGCTTCTTCATCTCTGGGAGTTTTCATCCACACCTTCTCTTCTTTCTTCAGTGGTTTCAGTGACTTTTCTCTGTGACGACGATCAAAGTTCTTTTTTTCTGCTTCTGTTTGATGTTCGCATCAATTTCCTGGAACTTTGTAAAGTTTCTGTTGACTGGAAGGTGATGACTTGGCATACAGGGAATTTTCGTTCTCAGTTTTCTTCCCATCATGAGTTCAGCTGGACTCAGTCCATGTTGCAGGGGTGTAGCTCTGTAGTTCAGAAGAGCAATGTTTGCGTCTTCAGCTTTCTTCAGCAAGTTTTTCACGGTTTGCACTGCTCTCTCTGCCTCACCATTTCCTTGAGGATGAAGGGGGCTGCTTGTCAGGTGAGTGAAGCCATACTTTTCTGAAAATTTGGCAAAGTCTCTAGAACTAAACTGAGGTCCATTGTCTGAGACAACTATTTCTGGAATGCCCTGCCTTCCGAAGATGGCTTTGCAGTGCGAAATCACTGAGACTGACGTGGTTTTTGGCAGGTGAGATATTTCTATCCATCTGGAGAAATAGTCAACTATCAGTAGATAGTTTTCGACCTTTGTATTCAAACAGATCCATTCCCACTCGTTGCCAAGGATAGTCAGGGGTTTTTGTTGGTTTGAGTGGTTCAGGGTGATGGACTCGTTCCTTTTCACAGACGCTGCAGCTGGAGATTTTCTCTTCTATTTGTTTTGAAAGGCCTGGCCACCACACACTTTGTCTAGCTAATGCCCTACATTTCACGATGCCTTGATGCCCTTCGTGAATATTTTGTAGAACTTCTTCTTGCAGGTCTGTTGGAACGACTATGCGGCTCTGAAACAGTAGCAATCCCTCCTGCATTGAGAGATCATGACGGACAAACCAGTACTGTTTCAACTGAGGATCTCGTCTTACTGTCTCGGGCCATGAGTCAGTCTTGCAGAAATTTGAGACTTGACTGCAGACTTTGTCTTTCAGTTGTTTGACTCGGATCTTCTCTCTAAGTTTATCACTGACAGGAAGACTCGCAACTAGGCAGTTGATGAACTGATTTGTCTCCTTCTCTATCTCATGATCTTGTTGAGCTGGAACATTTCCTGGGGCACGTGACAGTGTGTCAGCGATCACGATGTTCTTCCCTGGTGTGTACTCAACATCATAGGAGAAGCGTAGCAGTCTCATCCTGAAGCGTTGGATTCTTGGTGTCAATTCATCCAAGTTCTTCTTCTTGAGCAAGGAGAGTAGAGGTTTGTGGTCAGTTTCTATGATGAATTTTTTTAGTCCCATCAAGAAATCAGCAAACTTCTCGCAACACCAAGTTGATGCCAAGGCTTTCTTTTCCACTTGAGCATATCTCTGCTCAGTTGATGTCAGTGATCTTGATGCATAGAACACTGGTCTCCAGTTCTGTCCTTCCTTTTGAAATAATACTCCACCTAGCCCGTAGGACGATGCATCAGCAGATATCTTGGTCACTTTTGCAGGGTCATAGTGGGCCAAAACTGGAGCTGAGCTCAGTTGCACCTTCAATTTCTGGAAAGCTTCTTCCTGTTGGTGACTCCAAGTCCATTCATTTTCTTCCTTGAGAAGATCTCGCAGAGGCTTTGATGTGTCGGCAAGATTTGGAATGAATTTTCCCACATGGTTCAGCATTCCCAAAAATCTTCTCAACTCGTGGAACATTTTGCGGCTTGGGAAAATTGCTGATTGCATCCACCTTTCTTGGGTCCACCTTGATACCTTCAGATGTGATGATGTGACCCAGAAATGTCACTGTGTCAGATGAAAAGATGCATTTCTCATTCAGTGTGATGTTTTCTGCTTCCATCTTCTGTAACACACGTTTCAGCCTCTCATCATGTTCGTTCTGTTCTTTTCCGTGCACCAGAACATCATCAATGTCACAGATGACCCCAGGTATTTCTTCCAGGATGCGTGACATTTCTCGTTGAAACACCTCTGGTCCCGAGCTGATTCCAAAGGGTAGGCGTTTGTAGCAATATCGCCCGAATGGAGTTATGAAGGTCGTTAGTTCCTGGCTGTTTGGGTGAAGTGGAATTGATGGAATCCACTGTTACAGTCCAGTTTCGTGAATACCTTGGCACCATCCAGCTGGGCTAGTAACTGGTCAGTTGTGGGTAATGGATAATTCTCTCGACGCACACTCTCGTTGAGTTTTGTGAAGTCGATGCACAATCTCATTTTTCCATTTGGCTTTGGCACGGCCACAATTGGTGCACACCAATCAGTCGGAGTGGTGACAGGTCTGATGATGTCTTCTTTTTCCAGTCGAGCCAGTTCTTCCTTTACCCTTGTCTTAAAGGGGAGCGGTAGACGTCTAGGCGCTGCTATGGCGAAAGGTTGAGCATCTTCTCTCAGTCTGATTTTGTACACAGTC
>CM065736.1:5148072-5158072 GCA_033310375.1 Conus canariensis | reverse complement strand
TTCAGTCAGCACTACCCAGGTAGGCAGCCCGTTGTGTAAACGAGTGTGGATTGTAAGGCACTTAGAGGTTGATCTCTAGCCGAGGATAGGCGCTATATAGGTATTATATCATCATCATCATCATCATCATCATCATCATAGTAGTAATAATAATAATAATAATGATAATAGTAATGATAATAATAATAATGATAGTAATGATAATAATGGTAATGATGATAATAGTAATAATAACAATACCGACAAGGAACCGTGCAGCAGCATCTCCGTTGTCTCATCTCACGTACAATACCGACAAGGAACCGTGCAGCAACATCTCCGTTGTCTCATCTCACGTAACACTGTGGAAAACAGATAACCAAGTCTGCAGCTCTTCAAGTCGCACCTTGTTCCTATGGGAGCATGCCAAACTCCGCCAAGATGTCTCAGCTTGGTTGGTTGTTTTATTCAAAGTCCAGGATGTGTCAGGTTGGTTAGTTGTTTTATTCAAAGTCCAGGATGTGTCAGGTTGGTTGGTTTGTTTTATTCAAAGTCTTCTCATCGTGTCGATGATTTTAGACTCTAGTTTTTGAAAAAAACAAAACAGCGACGCTTTGTTAATTTTTAACATCATCAAAAAGTAAAGAAGAGAGAGAGAGAGAGAGGAGAGAGAGAGAGAGAAGACAGACAGACAGACAGACAGAGACAGAGAGAAGAGGACAGAGAGAGACAGAGAGAGAGACAGACAGAGAGAGAAAGAGAAAGGAAGAGGAGAGAGAAATAGAGAGAGAGAGGAGAGAGAGAGAGAGAGAGAGAGAGGAGAGAGAGAGAAGAGAGAGAGAGAAGAGTTAAAGAAACGTGCAATATGACTACATAACAAATAACGAGTTCATCTAGATATTGTAAGATTGAAAAGATTAAAATGATCCTAAAATAACTTAACATTAGAAACAGGCAAAATACATTCAACGATCTTCTGGAGGTAGGAAAGTTTTCGTTGGAGGATGTCAGAGCCAGGTGCATACCTGTGGTGATGACTTGGTATCACAGATTCACCATCAGCACAGGTCAGTGGGCCTGTCCTTGGACGTCTGTCTGTCTGTGGCGAGATGCTGGACCCAGCCGGCCGGCTCCTTAGGGTGTGGCCTTCTTCGTGCTGAAGGGCTCAGTGGGTGGTGTCATCCATCTGTTCTTCACGGTCTGTCCAGAGGAATGCAACATCGACGACGATGACGACGAGAAAAAACATTCAACTTGAAATCCGTTTACCATGCAAGTTTCAACAATCTTCCGATCATGTCAACAGCGCCGACATTGCTGATTTTTTTTTCATTTCAAATTCGTATAAAAGTTGACAGTTTCTCGTCTTTTAAAATTTGATGGTTTTATTCTTCGAGATCATGAAACGTGATTCTCTTGCTTTCTACTGACAAGGGAATATTGTTTCGTGCAATTCTGTCTGCTTTGTTTTGCGTCTGAAGAAGATACATTAATCGAAAAATTGCTTGTCTGTTTTGCATTGTATACAAAATCTGCGCTACTTTGCATCCTGGCTTATATGTGTTTATTTGTATTTTTCCCTCTTTCAAGCCCTCAGTCTGCCCCGGCAATAAAAGATTACAACATCCGCTCTCTCTCTATCTCTCTCTCTCTCTCTCTCTCTCTCTCTATCTCTCTCTCTCTCTCTATCTCTCTCTCTCTCTCTCTCTCTCTCTCTCTCTCTCTCTCTCTCTCTCTCTCTCTCCCCTCTCTCTGATTTTGTGTCTATGTCTGTGTCTATTAGATTGTGTCCGTGTGGGTTGCATCTTGTCGTCCACTTATGAGATTTATGACATCATTGGTGGATCATCTCCATCAGAATCGATTTAGCAAGAAGGTTCACAGTGACTTTTGAGACTCTCTTTCTCTCTCTCTCACTCTGTCTCTCACTCTCTCTCTTCTCTCTCCTCTCTCTCTCTCTCTCTCTCTCTCTCTCTCTCTCTCTTTAGCGTGTGCACGTTCTGCTATCGACTTGTGAATAACACAATGGCATCATCAGCAGACAGAACACAGTACGGGAGGAGCCAGCCAATTCCTCTAACCCGTAACAAGATTTGGAATGGCATTGTGTTGGTCAGCTGCCTGTTTGCTAGCATGATGGGATGCTTTGGGTTCATGGGGGAGTCCGACATCCTTGTTGGCTCGCTTGCTTGCTTGGTTTGGTTGGATCGCCCGTTAATTGGCTCCTTCGGGGGCTGGGAACTGGGGGTGAGGAAGGGTAGGAGGGTGGGGGAGGGTAAATCGTTCAAGATAGTGGGGTGGTTGGACGAGTGGACGCTCGATTCAGGGGTCGATAGTTTGATTCCTCTGGACTGTCTGGTGGTAATAAGCATAAGGATTTTTTTCTCTATCTACAAAATGAGCATGTGTGTATTTTTTTTGGTTACAGGCAGTATAACATTTCGTTTAAAAAAGCCATATATGCCAGCACCATACAAATGAAGTCATACATAATCGTCGTCGTCGTCGTCGTCATCATCATCATCCCACTTTGTTGTTTTTCCAAAAAGAGCTCCTGTCCTCCTCTTCCTCCCTACTTTTCCCCTCTACTCATCAATGGGCCATCCGACCTCTAACTCCCCCCCCCCCCCACCACTACCCTTCATCATCGGAGCCTTGGGTCCCTTTCTCTTTTCTCTGCTTTCCACTGAGGTTCTCGTCCTTTTCTCTTCCGTCCCCCCCCCCCACCCCCCCCCCCCCCCCCCCCCCCAACTATTTTTGAGTGGGACTCTGGTTCTCCTTCATGTTTCACTTGTTTTCCTCTTTGGAGCTGCGCCCTCATTCTCCTTCTTTTCAGTGGGGCCCCTATTCTGCTCATATTCTCACTTTGTCAATGAGAGGCCTCCATCCTTCTCTTCTCTCTCTCTCTCTCTCTCTCTCTCTCTCTCTCTCTCTCTCTCTCTCTCTCTCTCTCTATTTTCACTGGAGTTCCTGTCTTTTTCGTACCGCTTTTTGTCTATTGGAGCTCCGGTCCCCAACCTCTATTCTTTCCGTTTTATTTATTTATTTTTTTTAATCTTTATTTTTTGATGAGGCTCACTTCCTCTTCTTTCTTTCACTTTTTTGTTTTGAATGGGCCTCCATGTCTTTGTTTCAATAAGGAACCTCATCTTCTTTTCTTTTTCTTACTTCCATCCGCCTCCTCCCCCCCCCCCCCCCCCCCCCCCATTTTCAGTGTGGCCTCCACCCTCTTTTTTCCCATTTTTACAATTGGCCCCACGTACCTCTTTCTGCCCTTACTTTACATTCCTGTGTTTTTTTTCCCCCTTTTTTATTGCAACAAAAACGAAGCACATTTGTCGTTGTTTATTTTTTGTTGTTGGTAGTACAAAAACAAACAGTAGATATGCATGCATTCCTGTATTGTATCGTTTTCAATAAGAAGGAAAATAAGGGAAAAAATAGCAAGAATTTTTTTTTTAATGCAACAAACACAAAGAACATCCTGTCTTTTTCTTTCTTTTTGTTGTTGTTGTTAGTACAAAAAGAAACAGCACACATGCATTCCCGTATCGTATCGTTTTTTATAAGAAGGAAATAGTAGGGGGGGGGGGGGGGGGGGGGGAGCAGAATTTTTTTATTGCAACAAAAGCAAAGAACGTCTGTCTTTTTCTTTATTTTTTTGCTGTTACTACGAAAACAAACAGTAGATATGCATTCCCGTATCGTATCGTTTTTAATAGGAAGGAAAATAGGGGGAATAGCAGAATGCATATTTGTGTATAGGTTTCCTGGTGCACTAAAGTCTGTGCATTTTTGATGCGATGTTAATAATGCTTATAGAGGTTTGGGCTTTTGTCGCTGCATTAGTTGCAAAAGAAAATATACCTTTGTCTGGGTGTTCAGAGAGCCATACATTTGTCTGGGTGTTCAGAGAGCCATACAGTTGTCTGGGTGTTCATAGAGCCATACAGTTGTCTGGGTGTTCATACGTTCTAGCGTCTGTGGGAGTATTCATTCTGGCTGCTTACAGATGGTTTTGGATTTGGGGCCGATCAACAGCGTAAGGATTTCGTTTAGCGCACTTCTCTCTCTCTCTCTCTCTCTCTCTCTCTCTCTCTCTCTCTCTCTCTCTCTCTCTCTCTCTCTCTCTCTCTCTCTCAAAATCAAACGCTTCCTCGACCTGCATTCACGCAAGCTCTTTTTCCAGTCTCATATTCAATCATACATAGACTATGGATCTACACTATGGGACTGTGCTAGCGCTAACACTCTCAAACCATTGTTAAGCCTACACAAGCGAGCACTCAAATTAGTCCTCCTAAAAAGCAGTAGTCTTCTGGACTCGGACTATAAAAAGATTCAAGTTCTCCCATTAAGTCTGAGATTACAATACAACAAAGGGATCATAATGCACAAGATTGTGTCTGGGAAGGCACCCTCAACATTAGTTCACAGATTCTCAATAAATTCCTCAAGGACTCTACCCAAACTTCATGTCCCTGTTCCTAGAATTGACTTATTCAAATCCAGTTTAACATATTCAGGTTCCTGTCAATGGAACTCGCTCCCTGAATTAACCAAACAACGCCAATGCATATCAACCTTCAAACACCATTATTTCAACCATCTTATGTGCCAGTACTTACATACTCCGCCATAAATCCACCACCAATCACCACCACCCTCTTTGCCTTATATATATACCTGACTATTTAGAAAGTGTTTTGCACTTGAAATGCACATGTATGTTATTTTGTTTAGTAAGTATGTCTTATATGAGTACATGTATGTGTGTGTGTGTGTGTGTGTGTGTGTGTGTGTGTGTGTGTGTGTGTGTGTGTGTGTGTGTGTGTGATTTCCTATTACCTCCTGCCCTCTTGTCATTCTGTCGATATGCTTGTATTCTTATGTGACTCTCTCTCTCTCTCTCTCTCTCTCTCTCTCTCTCCTCTCTCTCTCTCTCTCTCTCTCTCTCTCTCACGGTTCTGCTGGAATGACTTGATTTATTATCCATATGACATCCCCTCCTACCCGTAGCGACTGGGCTATCATTATGCATTTCCCACCTCCATTTGTGCTTTATTTCTATCGCCCCCCCCCCCCCCCCCCCTTCAAAATCGATTGTCTTGTATCTCTTTGGAATTTTTTGATTGTCAGATTGTTCTAAACATGCTCTCTTATCGCACCCACTCTCGCCTCTTTCTCCCCCACCCTCTCTCTCTCTCTCTGCAGACTTACCCTGCACTCCCTTCGCTCCTGCGTCTCTCTCTCTCTCTCTCTCTCTTTTTCTTTTTTTTTTTTTTTTAATCCCGTATTGTATTGTAGTTCTAGTCACTTTTGCATGCTTCCTTTGTTACCTTTTATTTTATATTGTGGACCCTACTCAGGGCGAGGACTGGATGTAAAAAAGCACATCAGTGCTTATCTATTATCCTCGTAAATAAAGAATTTTGTCTTGTCTTGTCTTGTCTCTCTCTCTGTGTACGCGAGACACACACACACACACACACACACACACACACACACACACACACACACACAGTGGTTCGAAGTAGTGCACTCGGGTACGTGACATCGGTTCTTTGTTGTTTGTTTGGTATTCAAACAGAGAGGTCATTTTCGTTGTGTTTTGCCTTTCCTTATCTGTCTTCTAGCCCCAGGTGTTGCATGTTGAGTCAATACTGAAGACTGCCCCAGGTGGTGCATGTTGAGTCAATACTGAAGACTTCTGATAATGCACCACCATTGGCTGACGTTGTCGACGGCCTTCCGACAGTTGGTGGACAACAGTCTTGCTGTTACAATTTAAAAGGGAGACAAGAGAGGAGGAACTTTCGCGAAAGACGTCATAGCAACAATGACGAGTTGCAAGCCTCCTTTTATTTATCGCTTTTAGATCTCTGTATTTTCGGTCAGTGTAGTGCTATTGTCGATTTATTTAAAACACTTGGAAAGTAAACGTATGAATAATTGTTCAGTTGTGTTTTCGGATTGATTGATAATGCGATTGGAATATTCGAGAATATGTTAGAATGTTTACTAGGTCTACGTAGGTTGCTAGTGCATTATCGAAAGTTCGAGAATATTGTAGAAGCTGATCGAATTACTTTCGCGTAAGCTTGTCGCGATTTCATTGGTTGAGCTAACCGATTTGCAGAATATTCCAGAAAAGAATGATCGAGTATGTTCGAGAACATTCTTTAGATAATACATAAAAGAATGAGAGCTGTGCGACTGAGGGGGAGAGAGAAACGAGAGCGGTTGAAGAGTTCTTCTAGTCATTGTCGAGCACAGAAGTGTTCGAGTCTTCACTGAGTTTGAGTCTAGTCGATGAGAATGCTGCCATTAGTAGAAGATTGGCTGCTGCGTGTACGAATGAGTTCCTGTGCGACTTATCGAACCTGAAGGTCAGTTGATTGCTGTTTGTTGTTCCAATGTTTTGCAATTGCTGTTTGTTGTTGCAATGTTTTGCAACATTTATAAATAAAAGGATCTTCGTTTCAATACGGCCTGGTGTATTTTGTCGTCTGCAAGCTGAACACCAACCACAGGATCTACAACGAACTCTTACAAGCTACTGCACTTACCTGTGCATGTTTACTCATCTTGTACTGAGAAGTCAGCGGTCTAGCGTGTTAATACTTTTCCGCTGCCCATGAAATCCTTCGACCTCTTCTATAGCGTTTCTCTTCGTCATCCTCGGAACATTATGCCTCTCAGGATGGTTTCTGGCCATGTCGTCTGATCTGGAAACGTGTTTCTACCATTTCAGCCTTCTCTTGTGCCAGTGGTGTGCCGGGGCGTGCTCTGTTCTGATCGATCGTCTCACTCTGCTGCAGAATGTTCCTGTATGCAATGCAGTCGTTGTAATGCAACTCATTCTGCTGCACAATGTTCCTGTATGCAATGCAGTCGTTGTAGTGCAACTCACTCTGCTGCACAATGTTCCTGTATGCAATGCAGTCGTTGTAGTGCAACTCGCTCTGCTGCACAATGTTCCTGTATGCAATGCAGTCGTTGTAGTGCAACTCACCCTGCTGCACAATGTTCCTGTATGCAATGCAGTCGTTGTAGTGCAACTCACTCTGCTGCACAATGTTCCTGTATGCAATGCAGTCGTTGTAATGCAACTCACTCTGCTGCACAATGTTCCTGTATGCAATGCAGTCGTTGTAATGCAACTCACTCTGCTGCACAATGTTCCTGTATGCAATGCAGTCGTTGCAATGCAACTCACCCCTGCTGCACAATGTTCCTGTATGCAATGCAGTCGTTGTAGTGCAACTCACCTGCTGCACAATGTTCCTGTATGCAATGCAGTCGTTGTAGTGCAACTCACTCTGCTGCACAATGTTCCTGTATGCAATGCAGTCGTTGTAGTGCAACTCACTCTGCTGCACAATGTTCCTGTATGCAATGCAGTCGTTGTATGCAACTCACCGTGCTGCACAATGTCTGTATGCAATGCAGTCGTTGTATGCAACTCCCTGCTGCACAATGTTCCTGTATGCAATGCAGTCGTTGTAATGCAACTCACTCTGCTGCACAATGTTCCTGTATGCAATGCAGTCGTTGTAATGCAACTCACTCTGCTGCACAATGTTCCTGTATGCAATGCAGTCGTTGTAGTGCAACTCACTCTGCTGCACAATGTTCCTGTATGCAATGCAGTCGTTGTAGTGCAACTCACTCTGCTGCACAATGTTCTGTATGCAATGCAGTCGTTGTATGCACTCACTCTGCTCACAATGTTCTGTATGCAATGCAGTCGTTGCAATGCAACTCACTCTGCTGCACAATGTTCCTGTATGCAATGCAGTCGTTGTAGTGCAACTCACTCTGCACAAGTCCTGTGCAATGCAGTCGTTGTAATGACTCATCTCTGACAATGTCCTGATGCAATGCAGTCGTGTAGGCAACTCACTCTGCTGCACAATGTTCCTGTATGCAATGCAGTCGTTGTAGTGCAACTCACCTGCTGCACAATGTTCCTGTATGCAATGCAGTCGCTGTAGTGCAACTCACCTGCTGCACAATGTTCCTGTATGCAATGCAGTCGTTGTAGTGCAACTCACCGTGCTGCACAATGTTCCTGTATGCAATGCAGTCGTTGTAGTGCAACTCACCGTGCTGCACAATGTTCCTGTATGCAATGCAGTCGTTGTAATGCAACTCACTCTGCTGCACAATGTTCCTGTATGCAATGCAGTCGTTGTAGTGCAACTCACTCTGCTGCACAATGTTTCTGTATGCAGTACAGTCGTTGTAGTGCAACTCACTCTGCTGCACAATGTTCCTGTATGCAATGGAGTCGTTGTAATGCAACTCATTCTGCTGCACAATGTTTCTGTATGCAATGCAGTCGTTGTAGTGCAACTCACTCTGCTGCACAATGTTCCTGTATGCAATGCAGTCGTTGTAGTGCAACTCACCGTGCTGCACAATGTTCCTGTATGCAGTGCAGTCGTTGTAGTGCAACTCACTCTGCTGCACAATGTTCCTGTATGCAATGCAGTCGTTGTAGTGCAACTCACTCTGCTGCACAATGTTCCTGTATGCAATGCAGTCGTTGTAGTGCAACTCACCGTGCTGCACAATGTTCCTGTATGCAGTGCAGTCGTTGTAGTGCAACTCACTCTGCTGCACAATGTTCCTGTATGCAATGCAGTCGTTGTAGTGCAACTCACTCTGCTGCACAATGTTCCTGTATGCAATGCAGTCGTTGTAATGCAACTCACTCTGCTGCACAATGTTCCTGTATGCAATGCAGTCGTTGTATGCAACTCACTCTGCTGCACAATGTTCCTGTATGCAATGCAGTCGTTGTAATGCAACTCACCTGCTGCACAATGTTCCTGTATGTAATGCAGTCGTTGTAGTGCAACTCACCGTGCTGCAACAATGTTCCTGTATGCAGTGCAGTGGTTGTAGTGCCGTACCAAAACAAGGTGACTTAGGGTGGAAGATGAAGCAAATATTAAAAAGAAACGGTATTAGTTCCACGACGATACAGACAAACCACTATATCACACTATCATTAAGCATCATACCATTAAACAATGATTACAAAACAAACGAACAAACAAACCCTGCTGTTTTACTATCCTCCAACCCCTTTTTTTCTTTCTCCTCCCCCCCCCCCCCCCCCCCCCAGCAGTGTTTAGCCACAATTAACACTACAACTATTATATTCATATTATCACAAAAGAAAAAGATGAACAGTATTCCTCCTCTTATTCTTTACGTTTTCATCATCGCCCCTATTATCACGATTATTGCTGTTGTAACCATTATTATTATTGAAAATGAAATGAGGCAGGGAACAGTAAACAATAAACAGTGAACAAGTGGGTAACTTTTGCTTCCATAAGAAAACCTACACAGAGTAACTTTTATTCAAGACTGGCACAGTCTTTTAATATCTGTAATATATTTTCTTATCTTAGTTTTCATATCTGTAATATATTTTCTTAATTTCATGTTCCCAGTTTCTCCATCTTCAACCCCACCCCCCACCCCCCACCCCACCCCACCCTCCTTAAGTCCAAATCTTTGCCAAGTCATTACTATGAAGACAGTTCAGTTGTTGGCCTGCGCTTGTTTTTTCCCCACTATTAGATTGTTCGTCTATGTATTTGTCTGACTTTATTCAAGTTTAAAAGGCTGTGCCAGTCTTGAATAAAAGTTACTCTGTTTTAGGTTTTAGGATAAGATTTGCCATTGTTCAGTGAGCTGGTCATTGTCCTTTGGACACAAATATTGAAAGAAATATGAGACAGCAACCGTTGTAATTCTGTGCCCCCTTCACCATGCCGTAAACAGGGCTGTACTTACAGCTTGGTCACACGGACATTCATTGACTAGGATGGTATTAACACTTCAGTTTAACCTTTACTGGAGACGTTTTTGACTACACAGACCCGATCGTAATTATAATCATGACAATAATAATAAGAATGATAATAATATCAATAAAAATCATGATGATATTCTTAATGACAATAATAATAATGATAATGATAATAATAATAATGATAAT
>CM065736.1:5130572-5133072 GCA_033310375.1 Conus canariensis | reverse complement strand
CGGACAGACAGACAGACAGACAGACGGACAGACAGCATTTCTTCGTTCCCATTCTAAAGTCCTCCCTGTTCTATAAGAACTGGGAGTACAAAATAGGATAGTTACGTCCTCTGTGCTGTATGCTCTTTTCAGCCGTAGAGTGCAACTTCAACCAATGAAATGTGTTCTGTTCAACTTCCCTGTTCACTAGGAAGCAACGTCAGTAGAAATCATTGTGAGTAGAATTGGAATTCTGTGTCAGACTGGGTGATTCTGGTTTTTTTTCTTTTTTGGTTTCCAAAATGGAACGACTAAAGGACAGTGATGTAGAAATAGCCATGTACAACCTGTCAACAATGCAGAAGCTTTTCAAAAGATGGCTTTATCCTGAGAGTTGAGACGATTATGAAGGCAAGGCCGCCTGGGTGCTCATCTGTGCATCGTTTGAGGTGGAGGCCGGATAGTTGTTCAAAAAAAGAAAAAACAAGATGCGAAGCATATAAACGTACTCTCAGTTTTCCAAACCGCTTATAAATCGGCCACGTGCTTTGTGAGATAAGAAATAAAGGCAAAATAACAGTTTTAACGGTTATTTAACCGATGTACACTTTTTGAAACTGATATTTTTAGTCCTCACTGGGCTAAAACCTTTGTACATACCGAATTTCATCCAAATCGGACAATATGTCAAGAATAACGGTTTTTAACGGTCAGATTTTGAAACACTACATGGAAGTGCCATTTGTGTGTGATAACATTTCTATATACAAAATTTCATTAAAACCCACCAATATATAAAAAAGATAACGGCAAAATAACGGTTTAACGGTTGTATAACCGATATACACTTTTGAAACCGGTATTTTAGTCCTCACTGGGCTAAAGCCTGTGTACATATCAAATTTCATCCAAATCTGACAATATGTCAAGAATAACGGTTTTTAACGGTCAAATTTAGAAACACTATATAGAAGTGCCATCTGTGTGTGATAACCTTTCTATATACCAAATTTAATTAAAATCCACCTATATATAAGAAATAACGGCAGAATAACGGTTTTTAAGGGTTGTTTAATCCATTTTCAGCATTACATCACTTACATATGGACAGAGGCTCCGATTTGTCACAAGATCATCCAAACCGCTTATAAATTGGCCAAGTACTTTCTGAGATATTCCATAAAGAAGAAAAACCGTTACAGGCCGTTACAGCCGTTAGTAACGGCTACAGCGGTAAACTAAAACATCGGGCATCATCCGTGGCCCATAATGAACATACCTTCAAATTTTCAGAAAGATCGGCCCAGTGATTTTGTCTGGAGCGAGTGGAACACATTTTGACCACGGACGGACACACACACACACACACACACACACACACACACACACACACACACACACACACACACACAGCATTTCTTCATTCCCATTCTAAAGTACTCCCTATTCTATAAGAACTGGGAGTACAAAAACGACATGGTGCAGGTATGTAGAATACATGAGAGAGAGACAGAGAGAGAGAGAGAGAGAGAGAGAGAGAGAGAGAGAGAGAGAGAGAGAGAGAGAGGGGGGGGGGAGGGAGGGAGGGAGGGAGAGAGAGAGTACGGTCGCAGGCGCACACAGACTTACCGGTATCTCTCTATCAGGTTGTTACATTAAACCATTCGGAACACGCCCTCATGGACGCTTCCGTGTCGATTTCGCTCTCCCCGTCAAGAACCTCGGTGACTTAGTGCGAGGGTCTTCGGCATGGGTAAGCTCTTCAGGATTGTCAATGAACGGACTTTGAGGCTTCCTGTGGAGGGGTCCACTGAATCACGCTGACTCCGCGACTAAGCAACTATGGTCGTCAATATGGGGGCTCAGTGAGTGACATGCCGTTTCTCCTTCGTTTCTGTGTAACATTCAATAATGCACACGGAAATGCAGAATGCAAAATCAGAAAGAGTGATGGGTAGGGAACCAAACGGAAAGAGAGAGAGAGAGAGAGAGGAGAGAGAGAGAGAGAGAGAGAGAGACATACAGACAGACAGACAGACAGACAGACAGACAGAGACAGAGAGTCTGGCATACAGACAGACAGACAGACCGGGAGACAGACAGACATGCGGGCAGGCAGGCAGGTCAGCAGAACGAGTCAATGATGTTCAGACCAGCTGGAGTGAAAAAAGATGAAAAGAAGGAAGAAAAAAAAAAAAAAACGCTGTGCTCGGGAATTCAACACAAGAAAAAAAAAAAAGACTTGTGTTCCATCAGAACAGGCACCACTGAAGATCATCACAGAGACTCCTCAGCACTGCAGAGAGGCACCACTGGAGATCACCACAGAGAGTCATCAGCACTGCAGAGAGGCATCACTGGAGATCACCACAGAGAGTCATCAGCACTGCAGAGAGGCATCACTGGAGATCACCACAGAGACTGATCAGCACTGCAGAGAGGCACCACTGAAGATCACCACAGAGAGTCATCAGCGCTGCAGAGAGGCACCACTGAAGATCACCACAGAGACTGATCAGCA
>CM065736.1:5095572-5100572 GCA_033310375.1 Conus canariensis | reverse complement strand
AGGATCGGTATGTGAAAACAGGTGCGTAATAAACTCAGTTCGCTACTGTTATTTATTTCTTAGTCCAGCCAAATTGTCATGAATTCTTGTTCAGCTGTAAGTGGGCGATGTTGTGTTAGTGCGAAAATTGCACGGGATTCTCTACTACTGAGCTGGGCCGCAAACGGAAAAGCGGAAACTTGCGAAAAATGACCTTGTTTTGGACCGTTCTGCCTGAACACATTGCACTTGCCAGATGGAAAAACCATTATGCACGTGCAAGCACTGCTGTTTATGTGTGAGATGCTGTCGCTCGCTTGGCTATATAAGAAGACATTCCACCAGTAGTAGGCCTGATCTGACAATGCCTCCACGACGAAAATTAAGCGAGTTGGATAGGGGACGAGCTGTTGCATGGTTCCAAGATGGTGTTCCCAAGCGAGAAGTGGCCAGGCGACTTCATGTGTCCATCTCGGTCATTGTCCGACTGATTCAACGCTTCACAGCCACTGGGATTGTCCATGAAAGACGCAGATCTGGTCGACCGAAGAAGACAACCCCACGTGACGATCGTCTCATTGAACGACAAGCCCTGCAGACAAGAACAGCCTCTTCCAGCATAATTCAAAGGCAGTTCAGGGTGGCTACTAACATCAACATCAGCCAGCAGACCATACGGAACCGCCTACATGGGTTTAATCTCCGTTCTCGTCGCCCAGCAGTACGGCCACGCTTAACTCCAGCCCATAGGGCAGCACGCCGTGCCTTCTGCGCACGTCACGTGAGGTGGACACGTCAGCAATGGTCCCAGGTCCTGTTCAGTGATGAATCACGCTTCACCCTTCACCACAACGACGGCCGACTGAGGGTCTGGAGGCGCCCAGGGCAACGCTTTACTGACGCCACTGTCCAAGAAAAGGTGGCCTTTGGTGGAGGTTCTGTAATGGTCTGGGGGACCTACAGCCTTCACCACAGAACACCCTTGTATCATGTACAGAGTAACCTGACTGGCATCCGATACCGGGATGAGATCCTTCGGCCACTGGCTGTGCCTACACTGCAGCAGATGGGACCGAGGGCTGTCTACCAGGATGACAATGCTCGCCCCCACAGGGCAAGGGTGGTCAACGACTTCCTGCAGCAGTCTGGAGTCAACAGAATGGAGTGGCCAGCATGCAGTCCCGATCTCAACCCGATTGAGAACCTCTGGGTTGAGCTGGATCGCAAAGTGAGGAGCCACCCCCCTCCCAGGGATGCCCAACACCTCTACGAGATGCTCCAGGCTGAGTGGCAGGCGCTTCCACAGAGGATCTTCACCAACCTGGTCAACTCGATGAGGACTCGCTGCGTCGAGTGCCAGAACAGCCATGGTGGTTACACGCATTACTGAGCTTTTGGGAGCATCAGTATGCCCTGTCTTGTGATTTCAATGACTTTGGGAAATCAAATTTGGATACGTACCCACTTTAATCAAATGTACACACCAAACGATTGCTCGAGATTGAAGGCAATTGTGTATCGTTATCACTAAAGAATGGAATTAAATGTTGGCCAAACTTCAACGCATTGACTTTCTTATTTTGACAGTTATGAATGTTTGTGAAAGTGATCCTTAACTTTTTGTGCGTAGCTTATATTCTCCCGAAAACTGTCCGTTGGAAGACTGGGAGGAGGGAAAGGGGGCGGGGAGGCAATCAATAAAGACACGAGGAAAACAAGGGGAGAAAAGCCTGCATTTAGTTTGTCAAGTATTTATTTACGGAATCATCAATCCCAATGCCATAGCCTGTTCAGTCAGAGAACATATTGGTGTCAAAAGGTGTGCATTTCTTTCCCAAAATTAAGTGGGTTTGAGCATGCACAAAAAAAATCATACTACATTTGTGATTGTCTTTGTTGAGCATAAATGGCATAATAAATCAACATTACAGTGATGACTTCAGATGACACCATTAATCCATTACACTGTGTATGAAGAAGAACGAATGTGTCCTCAGGCGCCAGGAAAAAGATACTAAGTGAAGTGAAGGATTATGGCATTTAGTCGGTCTTTCAGTCATCGCCCTCTCCATCAAAGCCTGACATGTGAGCACACAAGTCATGATTTCTATTCCATTTAGAAACACACACACACACACACACACACACACACACACACACACATATATATATATATATATATATATATATATATATATATATATATATATATATATGGTGTGATTCATTGCCAAACAAGGATAAGTATTCATTTCACATGAACATTAATTTGATTATTTATGATTACCATTTGATACCAAAAAAACAGAATATTGACAGTGAAAACCACTTTTTCGTGATCTTTGCTGTTTCATTCTTTTCATGAAAAACTAAAGTAAACCAGATCTTTTATCATTTGATGTTAACACTTTGCCATACACGGCTGGGCTATAAGCAACATTACCTTACCTTACCTACGGCTTTCTATGCCTTCTGTCTTGATTTAAAACGGAAACGGAACATTTCAGCCTCAGGCTTACTCGATCATGCTGACAGCTTCCCTCTTTAACCCCTCCCCTGCATCCATCGATCTAACCGCCCATCCATACAGCACTATCGCAAATAGAATCCCACCAGAGTCATTGAGTGAATAGTTGCAGATGATGCGGGCTTATAATGTCAGCCAGATTGAAGCAACCGATTTCAGAGAATTTTACTGACTTTTTTGTATTCATTTTCTATTGATGCTAAAAAAATAAAAAAAAAAGGGGGGGGTGGGGGGTGGGGAGGGGGGGTGGGGGTGGGGGGGGGGAGGCTATGCTCCAGCACTTACACAGCATTGGTTGAATTGAATGCAATACTTCTTCTTACCTTCCTACCAGATAACCAAGAAAGGGATGTCAAAGGTCAAAATCATATTTGAATATGCAGCCTAGAACGCCCAGCTATGGGGAGTTTGATAATAATGATGATGATAATGATAGTCGTCATAATGATGATGACGATGATGACGATGATAGTGATAATACTTATGACCGTAATGATAATGATATTAATAATGACGATTGATGATGATGATGATGATGAGGATGATGAGGATGATGATGATGATACTTATGATTATTATTATTATAACAATCATTATAATGATGATGATGCTGATAGTGATAATGATTATAATTGTTGTTATTATTATTATCATCATCATCAATATAATGATAATAATACCAACGGTGATGATGCTCATCATCATCATCATCATCATCATCATCATCATCATCATCATCATCATCACCATCACCATCACCATCATCATCATCATCATCACCATCATCATCATCATCATCACAAGGAGGAGAAGAAGGACTTTTATATAGTGCAATACTCCCATAACATAAGCTCAAAACGCACATGCATACAGCACTAGACAATCTTACGTACATAAATAACAACAAACCAAACCCACTAACGGTCCAGTGCGTTCTGCTCTAAGCTTGATGAGTGAAGTGTGGCTTTCATAAAACAGAAGGCAAGTCTTCAGTTTTGAAGGTGTTCAGTGTTTGGCTGTTTCTGAGAGAATGGCAGCGAGTTTCAGATAACAGGGGCATGACTCTTGAATGACCTTTGACCCAATGATTTAAGATCAGTATTGGGAGCACACGTAGTGGTCCAGAACTAGATCCGGAGACAGCAGTATGGTTCATAGATCTGACGGAAAGAGGAGAGACAGTGTGTAAAGTTCCATCAAGACAACGTAAAACTAGCACACAGGTCTTGACTGTAATTCGAGATGCAATTGACGGCCATTGATGTTTAATCAGTATTGGAGTGGCACGATAGTTATTGGACCTTGTGACAATCAAGCGGGCAGCAGCATTGTTTTAAAGACATGAAGATTAGAAATGTTCTGAGAAGACAGACAAAACGAGCAGTGGAGTGACAACAGTCAAAACGACTCAGAATCCGGAAAATGACCCGTTAAGTGTCAGCTTCCAGAGTGATGAAGATTCGGATTGATGCCGTTTTTTTTCTTCTTAGCTCATAGTTGTCAGTTGGCAGAGTCGAGTGATATGAAGATGCATTGACAGAATTGCACGGACCACAACTCCTGGATTCTTCACAGAATTTTGAAAGGTAATTTCTGTCACGTTACTCCCCGCCAAACCCTCTTTGAGACGAGGGACAGAGACTTTTGAGAACCAGCACAGAGTACCACAGTTTTGCCATCACTCACGGGCAGATTGTTTTGAAGCCTCCCGTCTTACACCCCACGCTTCCCCCCCCCCCCCCCTCCCTCTTCGTCCTTCCTTCCCCACAATTTCTGCAACCCACTCACCATCCTGGATGATAAAATCAAACCGTAAATACCAATCGACAAGTAAACCCCACTCCTTCTTCCTACCAGTCACTAGGAACCTTAAAAATTCGACGAATTAGGTCGCCGGCATACATACCAATATTCATAAAGAAAAGACCAAGATAAAAATGTGACGAAGTATAATATAATCTGTCTGGCGTTTAATTCAGCCTCTTTCTGTTGGGCTCCGCCTCACCTTCGATATGAGATGCTGATTTTAAAGAGCAGGGGTCAAAAAGGAAATGTCATAGAGCCATTAGAGTTGTCCTCCCATGCGCCAAAAATAGTAACGCCATCTGTGACTGGTAGAAAGAGTCAACGGCATTTTACTGGCCCAGATCAACGCTGACCAGAAGGCTAAAGATGGCTGATTCCTGAATCAGATCGCACGCCAACCCCATACCCGTCACACCCATCTCTCCCCTCTATCACCCTACCTTAACTCTTTATCTACCTACAATCCTCACCCTCCCCCCCCCCCCTACCTTTCCCCTTTATCTCTCTGCCTCTGTCTCTCAATCTTTGTCCCTCTCTCTGTGTCTCTCTCTCTGTCTGTATCTCTCTCTCTCTCTCTCTCTCTCTCTCTCTCTCTCTCTCTCTCTCTCTTTCTCGTTCACTTGCTCAATCTCTCCATTAGGCTATCTTGAGTTTCTGGTCCTAGTCCCAGTCGTTCGATGCAATTTAT
>CM065736.1:5078072-5090572 GCA_033310375.1 Conus canariensis | reverse complement strand
TGGGGACAAAAATAATGGCTGAATGTAAATGGGGAACCTGTCCTCTTTGACCTCTATACCTTTAACTTGTCGTTGATGTTGTCAGTGTCGAAGGTGAAGTCGATTTCAAGCGGAAAGCAGCTGAATTAAATTCCAGCCTCTTCGAATTTACGTCTTTTTTTTCACTCTCTGTTAGTTATAAAAGTTTTTGGGCTATATGATTCGTCCAGTGACAGATATTTCCTTATGAAAAGGAGGAAGAAACGTTGGAGTTCACCCGTTGATGCTGCCCGTGGTACCCTTTCACCAATCACATAGGCAGTCATAAGTCAGTCAAAACTAAAAAGGAAACTTCCCATGAAGAAAACATTTGCCTATACAGTTACACACACACACACACACACACACACACACACACACACACACACACACACACACACATATATATATATATATATTATATATATATATATATATATATATTTTATATATATATATAATGCTGAACAATTAAGTAGTGGGAGAAAACAAGTGCAGGCTAACAATTCTTCAGTCATTATAGTAATGACTTTGGCAAAGATTTTAATTTAAAAAAAAAATGAAGATGAAGAAAATGGAGGGAATATATTATAAATATGAGAAACCCTTCACTAGCTGCCTGAGGGAACCATCGTACTCCCCTTCGAAGGCAGATCCATCTGTATTGCCTGCTCCTAGGCCCCTCGTCCGCTGGATCGGACCAGGGAGACATGGCTGATTGTGTCTGTGCTCTCGGTGTCAAATGGAGACACACCACAGTCCATAATTCTGTGGTGTTCTCACCACCAAGGGTTCAAAAAAAGAATCCAACAGCACATAATTATATATCTATATGCAGTAACAAGGAAACAAAATGACCAAACAAAAGTTAACATGTATTCCAGACTGGCGTTGTCCTCCAGTCCTCAGCAATCATCAGGTTGGAGTGATGTAAATGTCAGCGCTCCACCATGGGAGCAGAAATTATTTTTACCTGTGTGTCATTGACTGTTTACCTCCACTGTGCTTTATGTTAGAATTCTTTGATGTATTTAGAAACCCTGCATTTTTTTAGAGCGCGTCACGTCTGATTTGCAGACACACTACGCTGTTGTTGGCACAGGGACGATGGAAAGTAGGTGGTAAGGACCATGGATAGCAGAAAGCTTCCAGAGAAGAAGCCCCCCTCCCCCCCTCCCCCCACTCCCTCCACCTCTGGAACTCTGCACGGCCTCCTGCACCTGACCCCTACCCCACCTCTTGGCAATCTCTAGGTCACCTCTAGGTCACATCTAGGTCACCTCTAGGTGATATCTAGGTCAAGACTTCGGAGTTCCTTTTGTTTTTTGTTTTTTTTGTTATCATCGCTTTAAGAGAATGGTATCATCAAAAGCATCTACCACTGTCATACTGACAACAAGAGAAGTGTGTGTGTGTGTGTGTTGTGTGTGTGTGTGTGTGTGTGTGTGTGTGTGTGTGTGTGTGTGTTAGTGTGTCAGTGTGTGTGTGCCTGTCTGTCTAGGTCTTCTTTCTATTTTGCTGCTTTTCTTTCATTCTAGTATCTTTTTTCCAATCTTTCATTGATGTTTTCTACCCTTTCTTTCTGGAATTGATTTTATGACCTTTTCTTCTTCCGTCCTTCTCGTCTTTATTACCTTCATTCTTCATTTTGCTTTCTTCCTCCCTTCTTTGTGTTTTAATGCCATTCTTGTTCACCTTCTCACTTCCACCCCCCATGTTTTCTTCTCATTCTTTCTGTCTGTCTTCTTTTCTAAATTGCTTTACGGAATTTCCTAATGGACCAGTGTGACGACCCCTAAAAGCTCATCTTGGACGCAATATCACCCGACATGTCTTTTTAACAAAGCTCTTTTTTTTTCTTTATGGTTCATTTTGACCTTTCTTCTTTTTTTCTCCTTTTTTCGTCCATGGAATGTTCGTCTTGATGGTCAGTTTGCAGGGGAGGGAGCATACAGTTGTGTTCATGGCAAAATCGATGGTGATAGGTTCGTCTAGAGGAGAGGTCTTATGAAAATCTTCCTTTCTTGTGTTTTGATTAGAGCCCGCTGTCTTATTGCACCCCTGTGTGTATAGTTTGATTGTGTAGGTGGGTTTCTATTTGTTTGTTTTTCAGTTGCCTTTTTAAAATTCTCTGTTTTGTTACTTTCCTTCTTCATTCAATTTCCCAGTCTTTTTTTCTTTTTTTTTTGTTGTTTTCTTTCGGCTTTTTTTCATCTCTGGTTTTTTTTTCCTTTCACTGTTTTACTCTCGTGCGTAACAGGTAAGTGTGTGTAACCATGCGGTTTTTGGTTGTCTTAAGTGTGTTCTTGAGTGTATATGTATGTGTTTACATCCATGGTAATCTTTTACTGTCGCACATTTTGTTTAGCATTTAACGGCATCAGCGTAACCACACTTGGCAATCAAATTGTGACGTCAAGTAACAAATTGCGTTCTGTGAAGATTGAGCCATCTCCTGACAACTGATTCTCGGGCACAGCAATGTTTCACACATGTTACGTACAAATATTACGTCGTGCTGATGATGTGCATTTTAAATACGTAGGTGGTGGGCTGACAGGAAACTGAGCACGATCTTTCGGATGGAAACAAGGCTTTGGGATGAAGGTTTCCCATACAGAGGCGCAGCTGTGGCCATCGTGCCCTTGGCAGAGAGAACAGCAGTAATCCGTGTCAGGACTGTTCGGACTGCTGGTACTGTTGCGGCATAGGAAGACATGGTTTGAGGAGGGGGAGGTATGCAGGGGAGGATGTGGAATGGATTTGCACTGGAAACGTGGAATGAGGTGAGATGGGCGGGGGGCCGGAATAGCTCAGTTGTAGAGCGCCGGACTCGTAATCTTGGGGTTGCGGGTTCGAATCTCCGCCGGGCCGTTTCGGTACAGGGGGATTTTTCCCTCGGAGTTAACATTGGTTCTGACTCCATTCCCAACACAGTCCTTCGAATGAGACTATAAACCGAGGTTCCGTGTGTGAACGCACGCATAACATCTTGCACAACGTAAAATCCATCTCCAGCTTTCGGAAGAGAAGGACCAGTTTGGCCGTTGGTATGGATGACACGTTACACATAGCATGCACCTCCCCGAAGTTGGAGTATAGCTGCCTTAATGGCGGATTAAAAAAAAAGTGGTCATACACACACAAAACTCCACTCTTATACAGGGGTGTCCGCAGGAGTATCAGCCTGCTGTACGCAGAGAAGAAGAAGAGTTGAGATGGGAGGGTGAAGGGAGAGGGGAGTAAAGGGGAACAGTGGGGTGAGAATGCCACAGAGTGATGAACAATGACCAGTCAGTAGATCCTCAAACAATGAGAACTTACGAAGTCGTTTGCTACTGCTAGCGTGATGACTGCCACGTACACTTTCTGTGTTCGTCGTCTGGTGGTGGTGTTGGAATGTATTTCTATGCTGCTTTCCCTCCCCGCCCACTGTTCTCCTGCTGTTGCATGTATTCATCACTTGTGAGTCATGTTGGCAAATGGCTTCTCTCTTTCTTCGTGCTTTTATGTCAATTTTTTTTTCTCTTCTTTTTTGTCTATCTGCCTTTTTTATGTATTGATTTCTCTGTTTAATTTCTCTTGTCCTTTTTAAAAAATTTTTTTTTTTGTAGTTTCTTTTTCATTTTTCATATCCTGCTTTCGTTCTGTTTTTCTTGTCTCGCTTTCTGTCTTCTCTCCTTCCTTGCTCTTAATAATTTCGTGTTTTTTCCCCTTTCTTTCTCTCCTTCCTTGCTCTTAATGATTTCGTGTTTTCACCTTTCTTTCTCTTTCCCTCCTTGCTCTTAATAATTCGTGTTTTTCGCCTTTCTTTCTTTGTTTTTATTTCTTCCTCCTGTTTTTCTTTCTTTCTTTCTTTCCCTACGAGTCTTCTGTACCTTTTGCTACCCCCCCCCCCCTCCCTTTCTTTTCCTCTTCCTTTTTGTTTGTTTGTTTGTTTGTCTTTAATGTTTTGCTTTAGTTCCATAATGCAGCTGTTTATCAGACTTGGAATCTCCTCCTGGATCTAGTGTCTCCTGAGGTATCTCAGGTTCATGGAGCTTTTTCTCCCCTTTGGGATGTTCGTGTGTGTGTGTGTGTGTGTTGTGTTGTTTGTTTGTGTGTGTTGGGTGTGTGTTGTGTGTGTGTTGTTTTTTTATCCAACACCTCTGGAAGTGTATTGTGCTTGTAATATGTATATTTGACACCTGGTAAAGCATAACTGTCGAAAGTTTATTTGTCTGCTTCATACTGTGTATGAAATGGTTTTACATTGCACCGTGTTGTGTGTGTGTGTGTGTGTGTGTGTGTGTGTGTGTGTGTGTGTGTGTGTGTGTGTGTGTGTGTGTTGTGTGTGTGTGTGTGTGTGTGTGTGTGTGTGTGTGTGTTGTGTGTGTGTTGTTTGTGTGTGTGTGTTTGTGTGTGTGTGTGTGTGTGTGTGTGTGTGTTGTTTGTTTGTTTGTTTGTTTGTGTGTGTGTGTCTGTTTGTTTGTTTGTGTGTGTGTGTGTGTGTGTGTGTGTGTGTGTGTGTGTGTGTGTTCTTTTGGGAATGCCTTTTCCTGTTCAATCCTTCTCTCTCTCTCTCTCCTCTCTCTCTCTCTCTCTCCTCCCTCCCCCCCCCCCCCCCCCCTTTTAATTCTTTCCATTTTGCTTTCCTGTTTGTCTTATTCATTCATGCTGTCTTCCTTTCTCTTAATCTTTTATTTCTTTCGTCTTTCTTTTTCGTTTCTCGTCCTTCATTCCCCCATTATTTTCCTTAAGGGTGTCCCATCCTTATTTCATTCCCTTTCCTTTCTTCTTCCTGTTTTTCCTCTCTTTGTAAATTGCCATACTTTCTTTCTGCAATGGATCAGTGTGGCGACTCCTAAAAGCTCACCTCAGACACATCGGCTCCGTATAGATCTCGGTTTCGTGAATCGGTGGTTGTTGTTGTTGTTGTTGTTGTTGTTGTTGTTGTTGTTGTTGTTCTTTAGTAGTTGGTATTTTGTCTGTTCGTTGGTCTGTTTGTTTTAGTTGCGTTGGTGTTTTAGTCCTGAAGGCCAGCTTGTAGCCTGGAGGGAACGGACAGCATTGGTGTGGTCAGAGCTGAGTCAGTAGTGGTTAGTTTGGATGTAGGAGAACTCTAAGTGAAAACCTTTTTTTCCTGTGAGGACTCGAGCTGTCTGGTAAATGTAGCGTCTGAATTCTTTGTTCCTGTGGTTTTTCCTCTTGTTTTTTTTTTCTTTTTCCTGTCCTGTCTTTTTTTTCTGCCCCTCTCATACCCCCACCCACCCATCCTTGATCTTTTTCTTTCAATTTTTTAGTAATGGGAGCTTCTAGTGCTTGCACTCCGAGGGACACTTCTGTACAAGCTTCACGTGCTGATCTGCGTTGCCCTCCCTGTTCCTCCCTCCGTACCTCTCGCCCTTTCCTTCTCCTTCAAAAAATGCCTTTTCTCTTTTTTTTTTCCCATTCCTTTTTCTTTTCTTTTTCGTGTTATCTTTCTTTTCTTTCCAGTTTCATGCAGTATAATCATGGCACCAACATCTCGCTCTCTGATCTTGTCTAGTTGGACAACAAGTTAGACGAGTGTTTGTCTGGGGTTCTGGTTGCCATGGTGTCTATGGTTTCATGATTGCCAGTGTTGAGAGACGTCTGGGTTTGGGGGTTGTTCTGTTAGATGTCAATGTTGACATTTGTCTGCAGGTTTGAGGTTCTAGTGTTTCTGGTTTCTTTCTTGCTTTCATTCTTTCGTTCGTTCTTTCTTCCCTTCCTTTCTTCTTTTCTTTTCTTACTTTCGTGCAGTTTTTTTTTTTTTTTTTTTTTTGCTTACTATCTTTCTTTGTGCATTTGTTTTGTTGCTGCTTTTCTTCTTTTTGTTTCCATTTTCAGTTTGCTTGTTTTGTTTGCTTTTTTCTTTTTTTTATTGTCTGGAATTTTTCCTTCCCACATCCCCTTCTGACTCTCTTTCTTCCACTCATCTTTCTTTCCTATATCGTGTTCCCCCATTAATTCCTTGACCCTCTTCTTTGTTTCTGTTCTAAAGCGCTGTAGTTTGATTCACATCGCTCCATCCCCTTCTCATAGTGTGGTTAGGGTTTTTCAACATCATCCTGCTCCCAAATCATTCAAATTTTCAGTTCTACCTGTACTTTAGAAAATGCTAATGTAGTATTCTTTGTTAAAATGTAACAAGTTTTCGAAATCATTTGTTATCTATGGCGTTTTTCCGGAATACGTCGAAAAAGGTGACAGTGTTACATCTTTTATAGGATGACGCATCATAAGATTGTAACATTGTTCTATTTTTCATGGAAAGTGTATTGTTATATTTTCCGCGATATCAGAGACTGTGTATATTCATAGCGGACAGGGTGTCAGAGTGAGATAGGAACTCATGAACCAGCCAGCTCATGGTGCCTAAGTCCTGGTAGGAAACAGAGGGTGCAGCTATTTGGATCTGCTCCCTGACCCAGTCGTTGATGAGTCTTCATGTTCCTTACAACGAGCTACTCACAAGACCTCCGTAGCGAGTGAGGGTCATGTATACTCCTTCAAATTCCACTGCACCAGGCCTTCGCACTGCCTTACTATACACCTCTTCTGCCTGCTAAAGATGTGGACGAGGGCGTGAGAGAGACGAGGATGTAAATCAGTCAACGTTGATGTCAGACATGCGATAAGAATGTCCACTCTTCCCCCATTCCTCTCCCCACTGCCCACATTTTTGCCACAGATAAGACTTTTCTGGACGTGTGATTTCCCGAAACCGAAAAGGCCTTTTCTTTGTGGCTCGCATATATCTGGGTGGTTGCGGTTTTACCCATTCTAATCAGTAAAAGGCAAAGAGTCTACAGTCTTGCAGGAGGTACATCAGTCCCTCTGATTTCATCCTGATCCATATTTTTGAAGGTGAAAATGATGTATGATGTGTACCTTGCAGTTAACTCATCAATCATCCTCATTGACTGCTCTGATATTCGTCATTATAGATGTACCTATTTTGAATGCTGTCTTGTTAAAACTTTTTTTTTTTTTTAATGAGTTTCCAAGGTTATGTGAATCTCTATATTAGGACAAACTGCTTTAATGTTTTACGTTAAACTTTGCTCTTGATTATTTTGCATTTTAATTCTAAAAATATCAACAATGCAAATAAGACTATCTTTTAATCATATTTCCTTCCTTTTTATCATCTGTATGTGTTTCAATATAGAAGTATTGTTCTTCTCATTCATCCTACTGTTATCTTCGTGCTTTTAGCGTGGAATTGTATTCTGCGTGAACAATATTTCTCCAAGTGAGTTGTTCCTAGGCTTTTTGTTGGAACTGATACTTTCTATGGCTTTTTGTAAAATTCTTATTCGTCCAACACACTTAGATAACACTGAGCACAAAACGCCTGACTGACTATAACTTAGATAACATTGAGCACAAAACGCCTGACTGACTATAACTTAGATAACATTGAGCACAAAACACCTGACTGACTATAACTTAGATAACACTGAGCACAAAACGCCTGACTGACTATAACTTAGATAACACTGAGCACAAAACACCTGACTGACTATAACTTAGATAACATTGAGCACAAAACACCTGACTGACTATAACTTAGATAACATTGAGCACAAAACACCTGACTGACTATAACTTAGATAACACTGAGCACAAAACGCCTGACTGACTATAACTTAGATAACACTGAGCACAAAACGCCTGACTGACTATAACTTAGATAACATTGAGCACAAAACACCTGACTGACTATAACTTAGATAACACTGAGCACAAAACGCCTGACTGACTATAACTTAGATAACATTGAGCACAAAACGCCTGACTGACTATAAACTTAGATAACATTGAGCACAAAACACCTGACTGACTATAACTTAGATAACATTGAGCACAAAACACCTGACTGACTATAACTTAGATAACATTGAGCACAAAAACGCCTGACTGACTATAACTTAGATAACATTGAGCACAAAACACCTGACTGACTATAACTTAGATAACATTGAGCACAAAACGCCTGACTGACTATAACTTAGATAACATTGAGCACAAAACACCTGACTGACTATAACTTAGATAACATTGAGCACAAAACGCCTGACTGACTATAACTTAGATACCATTGAGCACAAAACGCCTGACTGACTATAACTTAGATACCATTGAGCACAAAACGCCTGACTGACTATAACTTAGATAACATTGAGCACAAAACGCCTGACTGACTATAACTTGGCTGCGCTGATACTGCTGCACATACTTTACTTGCTGATGCATGTCCTCCCAAACATTGTTAGTCAGAAGCCTGGGAGGCGGAGAGGGGGTTTGGGGGGCAATCAATAAGGGCACGAGAAAAAAAGGGGGGAAAAAGACTGCATTTACTATTGCCAAGTATTTATTTACGGAATCATCAATCTGATTGCCGTGGCCTATATACAGTCAGAGAACATGGGAAAATATTGGTGTCAAAAGGTATACTTTTTTTTCTTTTTACGAATGAAGTATTCTTTTCAGCATGAAAAGAGTAATCATGCACCAAAACCATACGACATTTGTAATTGGTGTTGTTGAGTTTACATGGCGTAATGAGTCAACATCATAATAATGACTTCAGATAACACCCTTACTCCATTGTACAGTCTGTCAAAAAGAACAAACCTATACATATATGCCTTCAGCACCAAGCAAACCTCTTAAGTGAAGTGAATAAGTATGGCATGTAGTCGGTCTTTCAATCATCGCCCTCTCCATCAATGCCTCACACATGAGCACACGAGTCATGATTACTGTTTCATTTAAAAATACATATAGTGTAATTCATTGCCAAAGAAGAATAACTATTCACTTTGCACGAACATTAGATTGATAATGTATAATTACCATTCTGATAGAAAGAAAAATTGACAATGAAAACCACTTTTTCATATCTTTCCTGTTTTTATTCTTTTCATGAAGAAAATAAAGTGAATTAGATCTTTTATCTTTTGATGTTAGCAGTTTGCCTTATACGGCTTTCTGTGCCTTTCAGTCTTGATTTAAAACGGAAACGGAACATTTCAGCCTCAGGCTTACTCGATCATGCTGACAGATTCCCTCTTTAACCCCTCCCCTGCATCCATCCATCTAACCGCCCATCCATACAGCATTATCGCAAATAGAATTCCCACCAGTCAGTGAGTGAAGAGATACAGATGATGCAAGCTTATAATCTCAGCCAGATTGAAGCAACCAATTTCAGAGAATTTTGCGGACTTTTTCTATTAATTCTTCATTGATACTAGAGACAAAAAGAAGAAGGCAATGCTCCAACACTTACACATCATTGATTGACTTGAATGCAATACTTGTTTTACCTTCATCCCAGATAACCAAGAAGGGTATATCAAAGGTTAATATGATTACTGAATAACGAGCCGAGAGAGCCTAGCTTTGGGGAATTTAAAAACATTGATAATAATAATAATAGAAATAGTCATCATAATGATGATGTGATGATAATGATGAGAGATGTTGGTTTTAAGGGATGAAAAAGGAAATATCATGGAATTCTGTTCAGCTATTAGAATTCCTGAATAAAATCGCGCGCGAACTGCATACCTCTCCACCTCCACTCCCTTCCCACCCCTCCATCATACTTCATGCTCCTTCCTTCCCCAGCACTCTCCCCTCCCCCCCCTCTCTCTCTCTCTCTCTCTCCTCTCTCTCTCTCTCCTCTCTCTCTCTCTTTCTCTCTCCCCCATTAGGGTTCTTTGAGTTTCTGGTCCTGGTCTTTCAGCCGAGGTATATCAAGTGTTACTGTGCAAAGTGCCACTGAGGTGACACTTTGTGCTGTAGCAAAGTATTGGCTACAGAACACCTCAAGCTCAAGTAAAAGGTCCAAGACCAAATCATATACGAAATGCCTCTTAAAACAAACAACCTGATGTTGTAAAATGCAATACATTACGATTCTCAATGTTCAGTTGCAATACAGCACAACAGATACAATGGAAAAAGGTGGAAGGGGTGTAGAGAAGGGTTAGTGCGGGAGTGTGTGTGTGTGTGTGTGTGTGTGGGGGGGGGGGGGGGTAAGGGGGGGGGGGGGCAGGTTATTCGCGTTTTCTGTGAAATTCTTCTCGTGGCGCCTCTTATGAATTTGTTGCATGCCCAATGAACTCTCCAGAGAATGACACAGCTTTCACTGGCTGGGGGCCCCGTTTGCCCAATGAACTCTCCAGAGAATGACACAGCTTTCACTGGCTGGGGGCCCCATTTGCCCAATGAACTCTCCAGAGAATGACACAGCTTTCACTGGCTGGGGCCCCGTTTGCCCAATGAACTCTCCAGAGAATGACACAGCTTTCACTGGCTGGGGCCCCATTTGCCCAATGAACTCTCCAGAGAATGACACAGCTTTCACTGGCTGGGGGCCCCATTTGCCCAATGAACTCTCCAGAGAATGACACAGCTTTCACTGGCTGGGGGCCCCATTTGCCCAATGAACTCTCCAGAGAATGACACAGCTTTCACTGGCTGGGGCCCCATTTGCCCAATGAACTCTCCAGAGAATGACACAGCTTTCACTGGCTGGGGGCCCCATTTGCCCAATGAACTCTCCAGAGAATGACACAGCTTTCACTGGCTGGGGGCCCCGTTTGCTTACCTCCCTTGTGAATGGACTGCATTGACTTTAACAGCAGTTTCTCTGGAGCATGAATCTATTTTCTATGCACCGCTCCTATTACTAAGTAGGTCCAAATGTTAAACTAGACAATGCATATTCCTTAGCTCATTAATTCATAGAGCCTTCATCCCTCTTTGATGATTCTAAATTCCAAATAGATCTGAATATCATGACAGTAAGAATATCAATGGTACTCAGCATTTCGGGAGACATAAGAGAGGAGTTTTGCCTCCTCCGCTCACGTGGAAATGGCCGAGCTGTAGAAACAGAAGAAAGAGGAAAAGGGAAGGGGAATTCGGTGTGTGTGTGTGTGTGTGTGTGTGTGTGTGTGTGTGTGTGTGTGTGTGTGTGTGTGTGCCTGTCTGTCTGTGAATGTGTGTGCATGCAAGTTGCCCGCACATGTGTGTGTATGTCTCTGTGTGCGTATATGTCTGTGTCTGCGTGTGTGTCTGTGCGTGAGCTGTGTGTGTGTGTATGTTTCTGTGTGTACCTGTGTGCGTGCATGTGTATGTGTGTGTGTGTGTGTGTGTGTGTGTGTGTGTGTGTGTGTGTGGTATGTGTCATTGTTGGTGTGTGCATGCGTGTCTGAGAGAGAGAGAGAGAGAGAGAGAGAGAGAGAGAGAGAGAGAGAGAGAGAGTGTGTGTGTGTGTGTGTGTGCGTGTGCGTATGTTTGTGTGCCCATGTTTTTTTTTTTCTGTGTCTGTATGGTGTACCTCTGTGTGTGTATGTGTATGTGTGTCTGTATGGTGTGTGTGTGTGTGTGTGTGTGTGTGTGTGTGTGTGTGTGTGTGTGTGTCTATGTGTGTTCTGTCTCATCAGTCTGTGTCCTGCCTGACCCCAGCCTCCAGCTCATTCAGGTTTCCCTACCAAGCCATCTTCAGAAGACCATCAATCAACACTTCCCATGAACTTGCTGCTATCAACGATTTTGGACACAAGTTCAATACGAACATGAAGATTAAGGGGAGATCAGAACTGTGGTCATCACAACAGCAGGGAGAGAAGGCTACAGAAATCCGGATTTCTGATGATCCCTGAGATCCACTGATCACCCACCGTATACTAGACAAAATGAAGATATCTCTAGATGTTAGAAAACAAGTGAGCCACCGAATCAGCTTCTACTGTCGTGTCAAGCAATTCCGGAGCAGTGTCTCCACTAGTGGGTTGCCTGACGGCGATCCTTTATTGATTGCTCCCAGTGACCTGCCGGTGCTATGTTCCCACAGACTGAGTCTGGATGCCACTGTTGAATGAGTGGCTGGAAGAAGCGATGTGAGAAGAATGCGGTGAGATCGGGGTAGGTGGGTGGGTAGATGTTGATTGTGGTGGTGATGGCAGAAATGAGGCATTCACAACAGAGGAGGAAGGAGGAAGAAAACCCTTTTAGAGGACAATTTCAATAGTCATTTGAAATTCAGATATGAAATGCACGATATCTGCAAACTTCTTGTAAATGTATACACACATCAATTCAAGACAGTCTTTGGATTATGTCCAATGTTGGATGTTGTTGGATTATGTCCAATGTTGGATGTTGTCAGTATGTTTTCGTATCCATGTCGACGATATGAAAATGAATTTTGAAAATTTGAGAAAAAAAACAACAATGGAATAATCAAGATCGAACGGGCGTAAGAAATGGTGTCAAGAGACATTTGAAATTGAAATGATGTCAAAACATCTGCTGATGGAGAGCTGCCCCAGAAAGTCGGAAGAAAAATCATCTGTCTGCCTGTCTGTCTGTCTGTCTGTCTGTCTGTCTGTCTGTCTGTCTGTCTGTATGCATGCATGCATGCATGCATGTATGCATGTATGTATGTATGTAGGGAT
>CM065736.1:5073072-5075572 GCA_033310375.1 Conus canariensis | reverse complement strand
TGCATAGTCTTAAAAGTGGCTTATGTTTTCATGAGGCAACATTGTACATACACCAGGCCAATTAGATACAAATGTAAATATGAGGCAGATGTTAAGCTTATCTGTTGTATTTATATACTACGTATTACAGAAGAAATCATTCATAAGCCTGTCTTTGATGGAGCAGATTTTAAGCTTATCTGTTGTATTTATATACTACGTATTACAGAAGAGATCATTCATAAGCCTGTCTTTGATGGAGCAGATGTTAAGCTTATCTGTTGTATTTATATACTACGTATTACAGAAGAGATCTTTCATAAGCCTGTCTTTGATGGAGCAGATGTTAAGCTTATCTGTTGTATTTATATACTACGTATTACAGAAGAGATCTTTCATAAGCCTGTCTTTGATGGAGCAGATGTTAAGCTTATCTGTTGTATTTATATACTACGTATTACAGAAGAGATCTTTAATAAGCCTGTCTTTGATGGAGTGCAATAATCCAAAGATGTGAGAGACAGAGGTCATTGGATCCACGTACTTGGGACATGGCATGAGAAAGACCTTTCATTCTTGGTCTTTGATTTCAATGCGTGCAGCCGGAAGTGACGCGTGATCGAATTATTAACATAGTAGGCACGATGGTAGAAAGATCTTTTGAGAAATGCCCATCACTTGCCATGTCATTTTAGATTATGAATATTGAGAGAGAGAGAGAGAGAGAGAGAGAGAGAGAGAGAGAGAGAGAGAGCGAGAGAGAGAGAGAGAGAGAGAGAGAGAGAGAGAGAATCAACACCCCCGTTCAACCCTTTCCCACCATTGAAAATTAAAAGCTCAGATCAATATTCTTCATTTGACCAACCCTTTCCCACCATTGAAAATTAAAAGCTCAGATCAATATTCTTCATTTGACCAACTCTTTCCCACCATTGAAAATTAAAAGCTCAGATCAATATTCTTCATTTGACCAACCCTTTCCCACCATTGAAAATTAAAAGCTCAGATCAATATTCTTCATTTGACCAACCCTTTCCCACCATTGAAAATTAAAAGCTCAGATCAATATTCTTCATTTGACCACCTTGTCGTCTTTGATAAAGATCTTTATTGTGCTTTCCATTGAAAAGGTTATTTCAAAAGACATCTGCACTATTTCTTTGTGGCCAGTCATAAAAGTACATGATGATACGCAGTCTTATTAGATGCAAATCACAAGAAAGTTGCCAGAATTTTGCTAACGACATAGCCACACACATATCTCCAATCCAGTTTCTTTCCATGTAAAATCCACTTCATCTTCAATGCAGACAACACGAATATTGTCTTAAGGCTGTCTCAGACCAATTGACATAGGCTAGAACACCATGGCTACATAAAAATGTTGTGCTCTGCATAGTTATACGGGTATTGTCTTCAGCCGTGACAAGCTCCTAGCATAACACCATCAGTCCCCAAAATCCCTCGAAGTCGGAGTGTGGCTGCCCACGTGGCGGAGTAATCTAAAACGGTCACGCACGTAATGTTCTCATCCCCAGCTGATGCATTTGTACCATAGTGTTCAAGTACTTCAGTTGTTTGGATGATCCCTGGAGTCTTTTAGCCAGGGTACGACAACGACAACAACAGCAATGCAGACAGCACGAATGTTGTCTTCAAGGACTGAAGGTCGAAAACAAAGTGTTTTTTTTTTTTTTTTTTTTTTTT
Source organism: Conus canariensis (assembly GCA_033310375.1). Lineage (NCBI taxonomy): Eukaryota > Metazoa > Mollusca > Gastropoda > Neogastropoda > Conidae > Conus > Conus canariensis. The sequence goes on along the minus strand of CM065736.1, from coordinate 5,073,886 downwards.
TTTTTTTTTTTAATGATGTGTTGTACTTTGACTCCCTGTCTGAGAGAGATATACAGACGGTTTGATACACTGTATAACATAACAAGACAATGTCACCTTGAACATATAACAATGTTACAATTGTAGGATGCGCTATCCACTTAAAATGTAACACTGTCATCTTCTCCAGATGTATTCACGAAAAACGTCATAGCAAACAATAAGGTAACAATGTGTTATGTTTTCAGCACAATAAAAATGCTGCATTAGCATTCTTAAAGTGCAGAGAGAATTGAAAATAGGAACCACATGGGAGCAGGATGATGCTGAAAGACCAACACAACACTACATGAGAAGAAGGTGGAGGAATGTGAAGGAAACTACAGCAGTTTAGGTCAGAAAGAGGGAAAGGGACAGGGACAAGGGGAAGGCAAGGAATGAAAGGGGGAACAAATTATAGGACAGAAAGATGGAAGAAAGAAAGACAGTTGGTATGAGATGTAGGGAATTTAGACAATAGCAGAAAGAAAAAAAAGCAAGCAAACAAATTGAAAACACAAATAGAAAGAAGGAAAGCAGAAAGAAAAGGATACAGAGAAAGGTAGTGAAAAATAACACATAAGAAAGCAGGGAGGACGGAAGGAAGGAAAGAAAGAGAGAATGAAAAGAAGATAAAAAGAAAGAAACGAAAACCCCATGAAACATAAAACCTGCAGACAGATGTCAACAATTACATCTAACAGAACAACCTCCAAACCCAGACGTCTGCCAACACTGGCAATCATAAAAAAAGCATAGACACCATGGCAACCAGAACCCCAGACAAACACTCGTC
>CM065736.1:5053072-5070572 GCA_033310375.1 Conus canariensis | reverse complement strand
TGTAAAATGAGAAAGAAAAAAATATGAAAGGAAAAATGAGAGAGAGAGAGAGAGAGAGAGAGAGAGAGAGAGAGAGAGAGAGAGAGAGAGAGAGAGAGAAGGCATTCTGAAAAGTTTAGCAAAGAAAGAAACAAATTAGAAAAAAAATTCACAAAAAATGAGATGTGGCCCGACATTGCTCCTTAGATGGGTTTTAAGAGGTCGTCACACTGCTCTTATTGACAGACTGTAATTTGATACTCGTCACAGTGTGACTGCCAAGCATGATTACGCTAACGCCTGTACTTGCTCAAAGATGGGGAAGTTCAAGATCAACGTTGAGGTACACACATGCATACACACTCGAAGCGCACTCACTTAGACAACCAACCAAAACCACATGGTTACGCACACTTACTTGATACATATGACAGTAAAATGGTGAAAGGGAAAAACTAGTGTGAAGAGAAAAAAATAAACGAAAGAAAAAGAAAAAGAAAATCAAAATGAAAGATTTGAAAAGTGAATGGAGAATGACAGAAAGAATGGAAAAAAGTCAGAGAATTCAAAAAAGGCAATTGCAAAACAAACAAACAAATAAAAAAAGACAGCTTGGTCAAATTAAAACATAAGAAAGAAGGATTTTCATAGGACGCCTCCTCTAGATGAACCTATCACCATCGATTTTGCCATGAACACAGCTGTTTGCTCCCTCCCCTGCAAACTGACCATCAAGATGAACACTCATGGAGGAAAAAAGGAGAAAAAAAAAAGAAAAAAAAGGAGAAAATAGACACACAAGAAAAGCTTCGTGAAAATGACATGTCGGGAGATGCTGCGTCTGAGATGAGCTTTTAGAGGTCGTCACACTGGTCCATTAGGAAACCCGGTAAAGCAATTTAGAAAGGAAGACAGGGAGGAAAAGAGAGAACAATACATGGAGGGGGGTGGGGGGGGGGTGAGAAGGTGAACAAGGATGCATTAAAGGAAAAGAAGGAAGAAAAATGAAAATGGAAGGTAATAAAAATGAGAAGGAAAGAAGAAAATAAAAGATTAAATCAATTCTAAAAACAGAAAAGAGAAACGAAAGATTTGAAGGAAGATACTAGACTGAAAGAAAGACGTGAATATAGAAAGAAAGAGCACACACACACGCACACACACACACACACACACACACACACACACACACACAGACACACACACACACACACACACACACACACACACACACACGCACGCACGCACGCACACACGCGCACACGCGCGCGCGCACACGCACACACACACACACACACACACACACACACACACACACACACACACACACACACCGAAGTCTTGACCTGGAGATGATCCCATCCCTTTACAGTGTAAGAAGTTAACAACCATAACATTTGCATGAACGGGGACAGACTGGGAGGTGTGTGTGTGTGTGTGTGTGTGTGGTGTGTGTGGTGTGGGCGGGGGGGGGGGGGTAGATGTATGGGTAGGAGTCGGGTGCAGGCGGCCAAGCGGGATTCCAGACGTGAAGGGGGTGGGGTTGGGGCTTCTCTGAAAACTTTCTGTTGTTTAGCCTTCTTTAACATTGTATTCCCACTGGCCCCATGCCAACAACAGTAAGCCTGCAAATTCGTGTTTTCTAATTCTATCAAAGGAATCTTACATGGAGCACAGTAGATGTAAATAATCATGATACTTTCTGCTCCCATGGTGAAGCACTGACATGCCCATTTCTCCAAACTGCTGCTGGCTAAGGATTTAGACTATCCAAGTCTGGAACACATGCTAACCTTTGTTTGTTCATTCTGTTCTGCGGTTATTGCTTATATGTGTGTATGATGGAAAGTTTCTTTCTAAGTTCTGACTGACTAGCGTCTGTCTATGTGATAGGTGAAAGGGTACCACAGGCAGCATCCACAGGTGGACTCCAAAGGTTCTTGCTCCTTATCGTAAGGAAGTTTTTGTTATTGGACGAGTCATATAGTCTGTTGATATCTATGAATAAAAGAGATCGAACAAAACAGATGTAGGAATATAGGTTTCTGGATTCTGGATTCGACATTAGAAAAGTGTTTAGACTCAGATGTAGCAAGCTGGAATGTAATTCTGCTTCTTTCTGCTTGAAATACACTTCATCTTCGCCGTTGACAAGATCCATGGCATCTCAGAGGTGCAGAGGTCAAAGAGCACACCTTTCCAATTTATATTCAACCACCATTTTCATCCCACCTCTCCAAAAACAGTATCGTTCTGTGACTGATAACAGGAGCCCTTGGCATCCTCATTCTCACAATAGTTTGGAGTTTGGAAGTGAAATTGATCTGCCTTGTTTATTTGTTCTCTGTCTGTATAGTTTGTTGTTGTTATTTTCATTGATATATTTTCTCGTTCATCCTACTTCAATTGGATTTCCTATTTTGATGATTACAGTGGTATAGTATCATTGAGATGTTGACAAGTTTTCGTAAAACACCAAAGGCTACAGTATCTTTTTGTAACTTAAGCTTTTTGTATTTATCATTTCAATTACTGTTACTGTAAACTTATACGTAAATGTTTGTTTTTCTGAACAAAGGGAAAATCTTTTCTTTTTTAAAGCAAACAAGGAGCTTGATCAGATCCGAATTTTAAAAAAGTGTATTCATCAACTGTCTTGTCTGAACAGTTCATGATCGACTTCAGTCACTGGCATCGCAGTGTGCCTTGACACAACGACAAATGCAACAATGCAGCAAAATTCAAGAAAAAATGTAATAATGCGCCAGCCTGCACGAGAGATGCATTTGCACCATAGTGTTCAAGTACTTCGGCTGTTTGGATGATTCCAGGAGTCTTTTAGCCAGGGTACGACAACAACAACAATACAGACAGCACGAATGTTGTCTTCAAGGACTGAAGTTCAACAACAAAGTAATTTTATAATGTATTTCTATTAGTCCCCCCCCCTTCCCCGCCCCCTTCCCTGAACCCCACATGCACCATAAATAGTCACGTCCACTTATTAGTGGATAAAATAACCAGAATTTTCACTGTCAATGCATGCTCACTGGTGGATAAACTAACCAGAATTCTCACTGTCAATGCATGCTCACTGGTGGATAAACTAACCAGAATTCTCACTGTCAATGCATGCTCACTGGTGGATAAACTAACCAGAATTCTCACTGTCAATGCATGCTCACTGGTGGATAAACTAACCAGAATTCTCACTGTCAATGCATGCTCACTGGTGGATAAACTAACCAGAATTTCTCACTGTCAATGCATGCTCACTGGTGGATAAACTAACCAGAATTCTCACTGTCAATTCATGCTCACTGGTGGATAAACTAACCAGAATTCTCACTGTTAATACATGCTCACTGGTGAATAAACTAAACAGAATTCTCACTGTCAGTGCATGCTCACTGGTGGATAAACTAACCAGAATTCTCACTGTCGATTCATGCTCACTGGTGAATAAACTAAACAGAATTCTCACTGTCAGTGCATGCTCACTGGTGGATAAACTAACCAGAATTCTCACTGTCGATTCATGCTCACTGGTGAATAAACTAACCAGAATTCTCACTGTCGATTCATGCTCACTGGTGAATAAACTAACCAGAATTCTCACTGTCGATTCATGCTCACTGGTGAATAAACTAACCAGAATTCTCACTGTCAGTGCATGCTCACTGGTGGATAAACTAACCAGAATTCTCACTGTCGATTCATGCTCACTGGTGAATAAACTAAACTGAATTCTCACTGTCAGTGCATGCTCACTGGTGGATAAACTAACCAGAATTCTCACTGTCGATTCATGCTCACTGGTGAATAAACTAACCAGAATTCTCACTGTCGATTCATGCTCACTGGTGAATAAACTAACCAGAATTCTCACTGTCAGTGCATGCTCACTGGTGGATAAACTAACCAGAATTCTCACTGTCGATTCATGCTCACTGGTGAATAAACTAACCAGAATTCTCACTGTTAATACATGCTCACTGGTGAATAAACTCACCAGAATTCTCACCGTGCTAGACTCGGGAGAGCAAGACTGCAGGGGAAGGAGGAGAGATGGGTGAAGAAAGGGGAGAGCTGGAAGGGGTGGGTGGGGGGGGGGGGGGGGAACAGAAGTGTGAGGGAGTGGGGATGGAGGGAATGCGAGTTGGTGGAAGTGGGAGGGGAGGTGGTAGGTCGGCGTGACCGTTCTAAGAGCCAATCTCCTGCACGCAGTATCTCCTGACATCTCATTTTCGTGAATCAATTTGTCTTTTTCCCCCTGCCTTGGACAGTGTGTTCGTTCTGATGGCCAGTTTGTGGGGAGAGAACACTGATACCACGGGAAATGTAACAACGCAGCTGTCTGGAGGAAAGATGTAGCCAGTATTACATCGTTTGTCCACTCCTGATTTTCTTTCTTTCTACTTTTAAACATATAACCTTGAGATCATTGATCGTTCAACTTTTTTCTCTATATTAAGTAGCTACAGAACCCAATGGCATATTGAGACTTTAATATTTTGTTGTTGGTGATTAACAAAGTATCATTACTTTCATCAACTGGAACTCTTTAGCAGCCTTAAATATGGATTTCTTTTTTTTTTTTCTCTTTTTTAACAACTCTGTTTTGTTGGGTTTTTTTCAACTTGCCGTCCACTGGATGATGAAAACGGATAGTTATTTGCGAATTTGCTGAGATATCATCAAAATTGACTTTGTTTTGTTTTATTTTTCTACAGCGCGACTGATCCTATTATTATTATTATTATTATTATTATTATTTCCTGTTAAAGGGCAGTCCATCCCAAGCAAGTTTACCCTCCCCACTTTCCCTCACTGCTGGCCATCAACTTCGTGAAACAGATTGAAGAACACATTGTTGTTAGACCCACCGGGGAAAAAAAAAGCATGAGCATGAGCGCGTGATTTAAGTCTCAATATTCCATCAGGATCAATAGTTGTCGATCAAAATAACCTGAAGAAAGCAGCAGTCTCAATGAAAAATATAACAATTGTAAACCTAGTTGCAAAGTGAGACGACTGCAGGTGGAAATCTAAACAAATCTAAATAAATGTTAGCGAACCGCCCAGAGAAACGTGGACAAACGAGTCACAAGACAAAACACAACGCGTTTCGACCTCTTAGGTCTTCCTCAGGTGAGAAATAAACGAATAAAACAACGAAAAACAGCGATCTGAAGCGATCAAAGCTAAGTGAATTTTCGTTGTTTTATTCGTTTGTTTCTCACCTGAGGAAGACCTAAGAGGTCGAAACGCGTTGTGTTTTGTCTTGTGACTCGTTTGTCCACGTTTCTCTGGGCGGTTCGCTAACATTTATTTAAGAATTGTAAACCTCTTCGTGCTTACAACGCAAAATGTACAAATGCAGCCATCTCCATGAAAAAGGTGAGAATGCAGCTCTCTAGGCGAAAAAGAAAATCCATGCGTTATTACATCTCTCGTGCAGGCTGGCGCATTATTGCATTTGTTTCTTGCATTTTGCTGCATTGTTGCATTTGTCGTTGTGTCAAGGCACACTGCGATGCCAGTGACTGAAGTCGATCATGAACTGTTCAGACGAGACAGTTGGTGAAGACACCTTTTTTTACATTCGGATCTGATCAAGCTCCGTTTTTGCTCTTTAAAAAGATTTTCCCTTTGTTCAGAAAGACAAACATTGAAGCAGAAGTTAACAGTAACCGTAATTTAAATGATAAATACAAAGTTTACAGTAACAGTAATTCAAATGATAAATACAAAAAGCTCAAGTTACAAAAAAGATACTGTAGCCGTTGGTGTTTTACGAAAACTTGTCAACATCTCAAGGATATTAAACATCTGTAATCATCAAAATAGGAAATCCAATTGCAGTAGGATGAACGAGCAAAATATAACAATGAAAATAACAACAACAAACTATACAGATAGAGAACAATAAGGAGCAAGAACCTTTGGAGTTCACCCGTGGATGCTGCCTGTGGTACCCTTTCACCTATCATATAGGCAGACGTTAGTCAGCCAGAACTAAGAAAGAAACTTTCCATCACACATACATATAAGCAATAACCGCAGAACAGAATGAACAAACAAAAGTTAGCATGTGTTCCAGGTCTACCAATCCTTAGCCAGCAGCAGTTCGGAGAAACGGTCATGTCAGTGCTTCGCCATGGGAGCAGAAATTATCATCATTATTTACATCTACTGTGCTCCATGTAAGATTCCTTTGATAGAATTAGAAAACATGAATTTGCAGGCTTACTGTTGTTGGCATGGGGCCAGTGGAAAGTGAATGGTAAGGACGGCTAAACAACAGAAAGTTTTCAGAGAAGCCCCCACCCCGCCCCCTTCACGTCTTGAATCCTGCCTGGCCTCCTGCACACGACTCCTGCGCCCACATCTATCCCCCTTCCCCCCTATCCACCCCCCCCCCCCCCCCCCCCCCCCCCCCCATCTCCCAGTCTGTCTCCGTTCATGCTTTCGGTTCTTAACTTCTTCTACTGTAAAGGGATGGGGTTATCACCAGGTCAGGACTTCGGTGTGTGTGTGTGTGTGTGTGTGTGTGTGTGTGTGTGTGTGTGTGTGTGTGTGTGTGTGTGTGTGTGTGTGTCCTGTGTTCTTTCTTTCTATTTTCACTTCCTTTTTCAGTCTAGCATCTTTTTTCAAATCTTTCGTCTCTCTTTTCTACCAATTTTACAATTTTTTTTTCTTCTTTTCTTCTCATTTTTATTGCCTTCCATTTTCAATTTCCTTCCTTCTTCCCTTCTCTTCATAATAACTCACTGGATTGTATGGACACAGTGTCTGAACAATAAACCATCTGAAGTCTGAGGTAGTCCCTTCAGTTCCTTTAACTCACTGGATTGTATGGACACAATGTCTGAACAATAAACCATCTGAAGTCTGAAGAAGTCCCTTCAGTTCCTTTAACTCACTGGATTGTATGGACACAATGTCTGAACAATAAACCATCTGAAGTCTGAAGAAGTCCCTTCAGTTCCTTTAACTCACTGGATTGTATGGACACAATGTCTGAACAATAAACCATCTGAAGTCTGAAGAAGTCCCTTCAGTTCCTTTAACTCACTGGATTGTATGGACACAATGTCTGAACAATAAACCATCTGAAGTCTGAAGAAGTCCCTTCAGTTCCTTTAACTCACTGGATTGTATGGACACAGTGTCTGAACAATAAGCCATCTGAAGTCTGAAGAAGTCCCTTCAGTTCCTTTAACTCACTGGATTGTATGGACACAGTGTCTGAACAATAAACCATCTGAAGTCTGAAGAAATCCCTTCAGTTCCTTTAACTCACTGGATTGTATGGACACAGTGTCTGAACAATAAACCATCTGAAGTCTGAAGAAGTCCCTTCAGTTCCTTTAGCTCACTGAATTGTATGGACACAATGTCTGAACAATAAACCATCTGAAGTCTGAAGAAGTCCCTTCAGTTCCTTTAACTCACTGGATTGTATGGACACAATGACTGAACAATAAACCATCTGAAGTCTGAAGAAGTCCCTTCTGTTTCTTTAACTCACTGGATTGTATGGACACAGTGTCTGAACAATAAACCATCTGAAGTCTGAAGAAGTACCTTCAGTTCCTTTAACTCACTGGATTGTATGGACACAATGTCTGAACAATAAACCATTTGAAGTCTGAAGAAGTGCCTTCAGTTCCTTTAACCCACTGGATTGTATGGACACAATGTCTGAACAATAAACCATCTGAAGTCTGAAGAAGTCCCTTCAGTTCCTTTAACTCACTGGATTGTATGGACACAGTGTCTGAACAATAAACCATCTGAAGTCTGAAGAAGTCCCTTCAGTTCCTTTAACTCACTGGATTGTATGGACACAATGTCTGAACAATAAACCATCTGAAGTCTGAAGAAGTCCCTTCAGTTCCTTTAACTCACTGGATTGTATGGACACAATGTCTGAACAATAAACCATCTGAAGTCTGAAGAAGTCCCTTCAGTTCCTTTAACTCACTGGATTGTATGGACACAATCTCTGAACAATAAACCATCTGAAGTCTGAAGAAGTCCCTTCAGTTCCTTTGTACCATCCTTGTTCACCTTCCCACCTCCAACCCCACGTTTTCTTTTCTTTCTTTCTGCCTGTCTTCTTTTCTAAATTGCTTTACGGAATTTCCTAATGGACCACTGTGACGACCTCTAAAAGCTCATCTCAGACGCAGCATCTCCCGACATGTCATTTTCACGAAGCTTTTCTTGTGTGTCCATTTTCTCCTTTTTTATTTTTATTTTTTTCTCCTTTTTTCCTCCATTAGTGTTCATCTTGATGGTCAGTTTGCAGGAGAGGGAGCAAACAGCTGTGTTCATGGCAAAATCGATGGTGATAGGTTCATCTAGAGGAGGCGTCCTATGAAAATCCTTCTTTCTTATGTTTTAATTTGATCAAGCTGTCTTTTTTTATTTGGTTGTTTTTTCTTCAATTGCCTATAAAAATTCTCTGACTTTTTTCAATCTTTTTCTTTCTTCATTCACTGTTCAAGTCTTTCATTTGATTTCCTTTTTCTTTTTCTTTCGTTTCTTTTTTTTTCATCACACTAGGATTTTTTTTCCCTTTCACCATTTTACTGTCATATGTATCAAGTAAGTGTGCGTAACCATGTGGTTTTGGTTGGTTGTCTAACTGAGTGCGCTTCGAGTGTGTATGCATGCGTGTACCTCCACGTTAATCTTGAACTTTCCCATTTTTGAGCAAGTACAGGCGTTAGCGTAATCATACTTGGCAGTCACACTGTGACGAGTATCAAATTACAGTCTGTCAATAAGAACAGTGTGACGACCTCTTAAAACCCATCTAGGGAGCAGTGTCGGGCCACATCTCATTTTTTGTGAATTTGTTTTTTCTAACTTGTTTGTTTCTTTGCTAAACGTTTGAGAATGTCTTTTATTTCTCTCTCTCTCTCTCTCTCTCTCTCTCTCTCTCTCTCCTCTCTCTCTCTCTCTCTCTCTCTCTCATTTTTCCTTTGTTATTTATTCTTTCTCATTTTGCCTATCCTGGTTTCCTTCTGCTTTTCCTTTCTCACTTTCTCTCTTTCTTCCTTCCTTTCTCTCTTCCCTCCTTCCTTTCTCTTATTGGTTCAAGTGCTTTCCACATTTTTTTCTTTGTTTTTATTTCTTACTCTTATTTTTCTTTTTCTTTTTTTTTTTCTTTCTTTCTTTCATAAAAGTCTCCTGTCCCTTTTTCTACCCCTTCATTTCCTCTTCCTTACTGTTTTTGTTTGTTTGTTTGTTTGTTTGTTTTTTCATGGTTTCCTTTAGTTCCATAATGCAACTGTTTATCAGACCTAGAATCTCTTCTCAAATCAAGTGTCTCCTGACATATCTTAGTTTCATGAAGCTTTGTCCCCTTTTGGATTTTCTTTCTTTTTTTTGCAACATCCATCTGAGAAATGTTGTTTGGTGCATTGTAATATATAGCATTTGTGACACCTGGTGAAGACATACTTGTCGATAGTTTATTTGTCTGCTTCATACTGTGTATCAAATAATTGTTACAACGCATCGTGTTTTGTACGTTTATTTTTTGCCTTTTTACGCGCGCGTGCGTGCGTGCGCGCGCGCGCGCGCGTGTGTGTGTGTGTGTGTGTGTGTGTGTGTGTGTGTGTGTGTATGTGTGTGTGTGTGTGTGTGTGTGTGTGTGTGTATGTGTGTGTGTGTGTGTGTGTGTTCTTTTCGAATGCTCGCTCTCTCTCTCTCTCTCTCTCTCTCTCTCTCTCTCTCTCTGTCTCTCTCCTCTTCTTCTCTCTCTCTTCTCTCTCCTCTCTCTCTCTCCTCCTCTCTCTTCTCTCCTTCGATCGTCTCCTTCGTTTCCTTTCTGTCCATTGTGCTTCCCCTGGTTGTCTTATTTGTTGGTGCCTTCTGCCATCCTCTCAATCTTTTAACCTCTTCCATTTTATTTTCCTTTTCTCTTCTGTCCTTCCTTATTTTCCTTGACGGTGACCCATCCATATTTCATCCCCATTCCTTTCTTCTTCCACTCGTTTCTTCTGTCTGTAAATTGCTATACTTTCTTTCTTCTGTCTGTAAATTGCTATACTTTCTTTCTTCTGTCTGTAAATTGCTATACTTTCTTTCTTCTGTCTGTAAATTGCTATACTTTCTTTCTTCTGTCTGTAAATTGCTATACTTTCTTTCTTCTGTCTGTAAATTGCTATACTTTCTTTCTTCTGTCTGTAAATTGCTATACTTTGTTTCTTCTGTCTGTAAATTGCTATACTTTTTTCTTCTGTCTGTAAATTGCTATACTTTCTTTCTTCTGTCTGTAAATTGCTATACTTTCGTTTCTTCTGTCTGTAAATTGCTATACTTTCTTTCTTCTGTCTGTAAATTGCTATACTTTCTTTCTTCTGTCTGTAAATTGCTATACTTTCTTCTTCTGTCTGTAAATTGCTATACTTTCTTTCTCCAACGGATCAGTGTGACGACTCGTAAAAGCTCATCTCAGACATGTTGGCTCCTTAGAAATCGCACTTTCGTCAATCCGTGTGTATTGTGTTGTTGTTAGTTTGTTTGTCTGTTTGTTTTAGTTGCGTTGGCGTTTTAGTCCTGAAGGCCAGCCAGCTTGTAGCCTGGAGGGAACGGAGGGGCACAGGTGTGTTCAGAGCGTAGTCAGTAGTGATTAGTTTAGATGTAGGAGAACTGTGATGGAACACCTTTCTCCTGTGTGGACTTGAGCTGTCTGTTATGTATAGCATCGTTCATTGTTCCTTGGTTGTTGTTTTTTTTCATTTGTTGTTTTTTTGGGGGGAGTTTTTCGGGGAATCGGGGGGGGGGGGGGGGGGGGGGGGATCCGTGCTTTCTGTCTTCTCTCCCCGTCATGTCTCCCCTACGCCCCCCCCCCCCCCCCCCACCTTCTTTTCTTTGGTTTTCTTTTTTCCTGTAAATGTGTGTGTGTGTGTGTGTGTGTGTGTGTGTGTGTGTGTGTGTGTGTGTGTGTGTGTGTGTGTTTGTTGTGTGTGTGTGTGTGTGTGTGTGTGTGTGTGGCGTGCGTGCGTGCGTGCGTGTGTGTGTGTGTGTGTGTGTGTGTGTGTGTGTGTGTGTGTGTGTGTGTGGTGGTGGTGTGTGTGTGTGTGTGTGTGTGTGTGTGTGTGTGTGTGTGTGTGTGTGTGTGTGTGTGTGAGCTTCTACTGCTTGCAGTTCTTGGGCCACTTCTTTTTTTTTAAATCTCTCTTCTTCTTTAATGTTTTACTTCTTTTTTTAAGTTTCACTTCTTCTTTAAAGTTTCACTTCTTCTTCTTTAAAGTTTCACTTCTTCTTCTTTAAAGTTTCACTTCTTCTTCTTTAAAGTTTCACTTCTTCTTTAAAGTTTCACTTCTTCTTCTTTAAAGTTTTACTTCTTCTTCTTTAAAGTTTCACTTCTTCTTCTTTAAAGTTTCACTTCTTCTTCTTTAAAGTTTCACGTCTTCTTTAATGTTTCACTTCTTCTTCTTTAAAGTTTCCCTTCTTCTTCTTTAGAGTTTCACTTCTTCTTCTTCTTTAAAGTTTCACTTCTTCTTCCTTAAAGTTTCACTTCTTCTTCTGTAAAGTTTCGCTTCTTTAAAATGCCACTTCTTCAAAGTGTCACTTCTTCTTTAAAGTGCCACGTGCCAGTGTCTTGCCTTCCTTGCCCTCTCCACTCCTCCCTCCATACCTCCTGCCCTCCCCCCCCCCTTTCTCCATACCTCCTGCCCTCCCCCCCCCCTGCCCTCCCCCCTTTCTCCATACCTCCTGCCCTTTCTCCCCCTTTCTCCATACCTCCTGCCCTCCCCCCCCCCTTTCTCCATACCTCCTGCCCTTTCTCCCCCTTTCTCCATACCTCCTGCCCTCCCCCCCTTTCTCCATACCTCCTGCCCTTTCTCCCCCCTTTCTCCATACCTCCTGCCCTTTCTCCCCCTTTCTCCATACCTCCCCCCTTTCTCCATACCTCCTCCCTATCTCTCTCCCCCCCCTTTCTCCAACCTCCCTGCCCTTTCTCCCCCTTTCTCCATACCTCCTGCCCTTTCTCCCCCTTTCTCCATACCTCCTGCCCTTTCTCCCCCCTTTCTCCATACCTCCTGCCCTTTCTCCCCCTTTCTCCCATACCTCCTGCCCTTCCTCTCCCCCTTTCTCCATACCTCCTGCCCTTTCTCCCCCTTTTCCATACCTCCTGCCCTTTCACCCCCTTTCTCCATACTCCTGCCTCCCCCCTTTCTCCATACCTCCTCCCTTTCTCCTACCTCCTGCCCTTTCTCATACCTCCTGCCCTTTCCCCCTTTCTCCATACCTCCTGCCCTTTTCCCCTTTCCCTACCTCCTGCCCTTTCTCCCCCTTCTCCATACCTCCTGCCCTTTCTCCCCCTTTCTCCACACCTCTCCCTTTCACCCCCTTTCTCTACCTCCTCCCTTCTCCATACCTCCTGCCCTTTCTCCCCTTTCTCCATACCTCCTCCCTTTCTCCCACTTTCTCCCTCTCCCCTCCCTTTCTCCCCCTTTCCCATACCTCCCCTGCCTTTCCCCCTTTCTCCATACCTCCTGCCCTTTCTCCCCCTTTCTCCATACCTCCTGCCCTTTCTCCATACCCCTGCCCTTTCTCCCCTCTCTCCATACCCCTCCTTTCTCCCCTCCTTTCTCCCTCCTCTCCTTCTCTCCCCCTTTCTCCATACCTCCTGCCCTTTTCTCACCTCCCTCCCCCCTTTCTCCATACCTCCTGCCCTTTCACCCCCTTTCTCCACACTCCTGCCCTTTCCCCCCTTTCTCCATACCTCCTGCCCTTTCCCATACCCCTGCCCTTTCTCCCCCTTCTCCATACTCCCCCTTTCTCCCCCTTTTCTCCTCCTCCCCCTTTCTCCCCCTTTCTCCCATTCCTCCTGCCCTTTCTCCCCCTTTCTCCACACCTCCTGCCCTTCTCCCCTCTCTTCTCCATACCTCCTGCCCTTTCTCCCCCCCTTTCTCCATACCTCTTGCCTTTCTCCCCCTTTCTCCATACCTCCTGCCCTTTCTCCCCTTTCTCCAACCTCCTGCCCTTTCGCCCCTTTCTCCATACCTCTGCCCTTCTCAACCTCCTCCTCTCTCCCTTTCCTACCTCCTCCCTCCCCCCCCTTTCTCCTCCTCCTCCTTCTCCCTTTCTCCATCCCTCCTCCTTCCCCCTTTTCCTCTCCTCCTCCTCCCTTTCTCCTCCCTCCTCCCTTCCCCCTCCCTACTCCCCCTTTTTCTCCTCCTCCTCCCTTCTCCCCTTTCTCCTTCTCCCCTTTCCTCCCCCCCTTTCTCCCCTTCCCATTTCCTCCCTTTCTCCCCCTTTTCCTACTCCTGCCCTTTCTCCCCCCCCTTTCTCCAACCTCTCCTCCTCCCTTTCTCCCCCTTTCTCCTTCTCCTGCCCTTCTCCCCCCCTTCTCCATACCTCCGCCCTTTCTCCCCTTTCTCCCTACCCCTTCCTCTTCCTTTCTCCCCCCCCCTTTCTCCACCTCCTGCCTTTCTCCCCCTTTCTCCTACCTCCTCTCCCTTTCTCCTCCTTCCCCCCCCCCCCTTTCTCACACCTCCTGCCTTTCCCCCTTTTCCATACTTCCCTTCTCCCCCTCTTCTCCATACCTCCTGCCCTTTCTCCCCCCTTTCTCCTTCCCCTTTCTCCCTTCCTCTCCCCCTTTCTCCATCCCTGCCTTTCTCCCTTTCTCCAACCCCGCCCTTTCCACTCTGCCTTCCCTTCTCCCCCTCCCCTTTCCCTCTCCTCCCCCTTTTCGTTTTCCCCTGTCTCCTACTCTCCTTCTCCCCTTCCTACTCCTGCCTCCCTTCCCCCCCTTTCCCCTTTCCATTCCCCTCCCTTCTCACTCTGCCTTCCTCCCCTCTCTCTACTCCTCCCTTTCCCTTTTCTTCTTCCCCCTTTTTTCTTCTCTCCTCCCTTTTTCTCCTTTCCCCTCCCCACCCCCCTTCCTTCCCTTCCCTTTTTCTCCTCCCTTTCTCCCCTCCCTCCCCCTTTCTCCTTTCTCCTCCCCTGCCTTTCCCCCTTCTCCAACCTCCTCCCCCCCTTCTCCCTCCCCTTCCCTACCCCTTTTCCCTTTTCCTCCTTCTCCATACTCCTGCCCTTTCCCTTCCTCTGCTCCCCCCCCCCTTCCCTCTCCTTTCTCCACCCCCTCTCCTTTCTCTACCTCCTGCCTTCCTTCTCCCTCCTCCTTCCCTTCCCCCCCCTTTCTCCTACTCCTGCCCTTTCCCCCCTTTCACCCTGCCTTTCCCCTTCAACCTCCGCCTTTCTCCCCTCTCCCCCTCCCTTCTCCCCTCCTCCTACCCCCCCCTCTGTTTCTCTTCTCCATACTCCCTTTCTCCCTTTCTCATCCCCCTTTCCCCTTTCTCCATCTCCTTCTCCCCTTTCTCCATACCTCCTGCCCTTTCCCCCTTCCCTCCCCTCCTCTCCCTTCTCCCCTCTCTCTTCTCCACCTCTGCCTTTCCCCTTCTCCTACCTCCTCCTTCCCCCTTTTCCATACTCCTGCCCTTCCCCCTTTCTCCACCTCCTCCTTTTCTCCCCTTTCCCTACCTCCTCCCTCTTCCCCCCCTTCCAACCTCCTCTCCCTTTCTCCTTCTCCTACTCTGCCTTCTCCCCTTTCCAACTCTCCCCCCCCCCCCCTCCCCCCCTTCTCCACCTCCTGCCCCCCCCCCCCCCCCCCTACCCCTCCCCCCCCCCCCCCTTCTCCCCCTCCTCCCCCCCCCTCTCTACCTCTTTCCCCTCTCCACTCCCCTCCCCCCCCCCTCCCTTCCACCTCTTCCTTTCTCAACCTCTGCTTCCCCTTTCCTCTCCTTCTCCCCCTTTCTCCATACTCCTGCCCTTCTCCTTCCCCCCCCTTTCTCCATACCTCCTGCCCTTTCTCCATCCTCTGCCTTTCCCCCCTTTCTCCATACCTCCTGCCCTTCTCCCCCCCCCCCCCCTTTTACTCCTGCCCTTTCTCCATACCTCCTGCCCTTTCTCCCCCCTTTCCCATACCTCCTGCCCTTTCTCCCCTCTGCCCTCCCCCCTTTCTCCATACCTCCTGCCCTTTCTCCCCCCCTTCTCCCATACCTCCTGCCCTTTCCCCCTCCTGCCCCTTTCTCCATACCTCCTGCCCTTTCTCTCCCCTTTCCTCCATACCTCCCTGCCCCTTCTTGCCTCTCCCCCCACCTCCCCCTTTCTCCATACCTCCTGCCCTTTCTCTCCCCCTTTCTCCATACCTCCTGCCCTTTCCCTCCCCCTTTCTCCATACCTCCTGCCCTTTCTCCCCCCTTTCTCCATACCTCCTGCCTTTCTCCCCCTTTCTCCATACCTCCTGCCCTTTCTCCCTTACCCTCCTGCCCTTTCTCCCCCCTTTCTCCATACCTCCTGCCCTTTCTCCCTTCTCTCCCCCCCCCCCTTTCTCCATACTCTCCTTCCCCTTTCTCCATACCTCCTGCCCTTTCACCCCCTTTCTCCATACCTCCTGCCCTTTTCACCTCCCCTTTTCTCCATACCTCCTGCCCTTTCCCCCCCCTTTCTCCATACCTCCTGCTCTTCTCTTCTCCCTCCCCCCTTTCTCCATACCTCCTGCCCTTTCTCCATACCTCCTGCCCTTTCTCATCTCTCTTCCCCCCCCTTTCTCCATACCTCCTGCCCTTTCTCCATACCTCCTGCCCTTTCTCCCCCCCCCTTTCTCCATACCTCCTGCCCTTTCTCATACCTCCTGCCCTTTCTCCCATACCTCCTGCCCTTTCTTCCCCATACCTCCTGCCCTTTCTCCATCCTCCTGCCTTCCCCCCCCCTTTCTCCATACCTCCTGCCCTTTCTCTATACCTCCTGCCCTTTCTCCATACCTCCTGCCCTTTCTCCCCCCCCCCCTTTCTCCATACATCCTGCCCTTTCTCCCCCCCCCCCCTTTCTCCATACCTCCTGCCCTTTCTCTCCCTTTCTCCACACCTCCTGCCCTTTCTCCCCCTTTGGAAAAGAATTGAAAGTGTTCCTGACTGTTCCTCTTCTTTTTATTCCTTTTTTGTTCTTTTTCTTTTTCTCTTTCTTTCCTTCCAACTTTCTCGCATTAAAAATAATTCATGGCACCACCGTGTCTCTCTCTGATCTTTTTGTAATTGGACAAGTCAGACGAGTGTTTGTCTGGGGTTCTGGTTGCCATGGTGTCTATGGTTTCATGATTGCCAGTGTTGACAGACGTCTGGGTTTGGGGGTTGTTCTGTTAGATGTAAATGTTGACATTTGTCTGCAGGTTTGATGTTCTAGTGTTTCTGGACTCTTTCTTGCTTTCGTTCTTTCTTTCTTCCTTTCTTTCTTCTTTCTTTCTTTGTTTTGTTTTGTTTCTTTCGTTTGTCTTTCCTTGTTCTTTCTTTCTTTCTTTTCTTCTTTTTTCTTTCTTTCTTTCTTTTTGTCTCTTTTCTTATTTTTTTTTGTTGGTCTTTCGTATCTTTAGCTCTTTATCTTTATGTGATGTTTCTCTTTGCTTTTCTTCTTCAGTTTTCGTTTCCGATTTGTTTGTTTGCTTCTCTTCTTTCCTTGACTTCCTATAACCCTTGTTTCCTTTATTTTTTTCCAACTTTCTGTCTTCCTTCCGTCTATCTTTCCTACAATGTGTTCCCTCTTTGTCTCCCTGTTCCTCTCCTTTCTGTCTGCCTTTCTTTCTTTCTGCTCCAAATTTGTTGTTTATGTCTCAAACAGACCAGTGTGATCCCCCCTAATAGCATCTCCCCACAGTCCAGGTTCACGAGGACTTTTCTTCAGGTTGGAGGGCGTGGGGGAGAGGGGGGGGGGTGCCTTTTCGAGTTCTTTCGGGCTTTTTTTTTTCGTTTCTCCTGTCTGTTTCTTCTTTCATGTCTTTCTTTCTTCCTACCTTCCTTTCTTTTATTATCTCCTGATCTCGTTTCCTTCCTCTCTTTCTAAAATCTTTCTTTGTCTTTCTTTGTTTACTTCTTTGTTTTCCCTGAACTGTTCCCTGTCCTTTAAAATGCAAAAGTATAAAATATGTCAATAAAAGCGGTTATCCGCTATGTACATGGATATTAAGATCTCGTTTTGAAACTGGCTGGGGATATTAAAGTGACAGATAGACAGATATCATCACTGATGAAACACGTTTATTTTCTTACACGTTTACTCATGCCGTTTGTTTCTTCGATGAATTGAAAATAAAATCAACTAACATAATAAAAAAAAAGATGCAAAGCATATAAACGTACTCCCAGTTTTCCAAACCGCTTATAAATCGGCCAAGTGCTTTGTGAGATAAGAAATAAAGGCAAAATAACGGTTTTAACGGTTATTTAACCGATGCACACTTTTGAAACCGGTATTTTAGTCCTCACTGGGCTAAAGCCTGTGTGCATACCAAATTTAATCCAAATCGGACAATATGTCAAGAATAACGGTTTTTAACGGTCAGATTTGAAACACTACATGGAAGTGCCATTTGTGTGTGATAACCTTTCTATATACAAAATTTCATTAAACCCCACCAATATATAAAAAAATAACGGCAAAATAACGGTTTTAACGGTTATATAACCGATATACACTTTTGAAACCGGTATTTTAGTCC
>CM065736.1:5045572-5048072 GCA_033310375.1 Conus canariensis | reverse complement strand
GTGTGTGTGTGTGTGTGTGTGTGTTGTGTGTGTGTGTGTGCGTGCTTGCGCGCGAGCGCGAGCGTGCGGTATTATATATATATATAATGATATATATTCAATTAAACAAAGCTTGCTCTTATGTCTTAGATTGAAGAAATAGGGGGTCTTTTTATATTTTCTACTTTTCACAAGAAAATGTAGCTTGTTTTGCTCTTTCATGATTTTCTTTTGCTTCTTAGGTGGCACCTTTAGTTGTTTTTTTTTGAAAACTCAACAAACATACTACGGTATTGCACACCAGCCTTTTTCGGGGATAGCATTCTTCTTAAAACCGAAAAGGCAGAGGAGTGAAGTTACCACTTTCCGCGGTCACTTAGGAGAAACAATCAGGTTTCGAAATATCGGTATATGACCAGGAGTTATATGTTAGTGAGTTTCCTCCCCATTGGAGATTGTCTCCCCCTTGGAGACTATAAGCTTGCTGAAGGCTCATTTTGAGAAGCATTTATTTTAGTTGTCCCCATACACCCACTAAAGCACATACTGTTAGTTAGGCAGAATTATCTACCACTGCAGATATGAATGCTTATCTCCCCCTATTTCTTCAATCTAAGACATAAGAGCAAGCTTTGTTTATAATTGAATATTTGTTGCAGTCATTGCAACACCAAGCTGTTCTGTAAGTTGCTGGAATGGTGCTCGGTACTTATCCTTGGAATTTATTAGTTTATTGTGTGTATATATATATATATATATATGCGCGTGTGTGTAAAATATAATTGTGTGTGTGCGCGCGCGCGGTTTGTGTGTGTGTGTGTGTGTGTGTGTGTGTGTGTGTCCTTACACGTGCAAATGTTCGATATTTAGTTAAAAACAGACGAGAGCTATCCATTTGTTGCACTGTTCGCTGCCTGTTATGCATCATTCTACATTATACCCTTGCAGAGCCTTACCATTCGTCCCCCCACGCCCCCCATCTCCCCTCTTGGCTTTGCAGTCTTGGTATTTCCTCTATTTGGGAGGATTAGCCGCTGAGTACGACTATTGAACCAACGAGACCCATTACTAAACAGTCGATGATTTCGCTGTGTAGCTCTTCCATTTGCATTGACATTCTGCCGGACAAAAAGATATCATATGCAACGAAAGAAAGGGAGGATTGGGAGGGGGAGGGGTGAGGGTGGGGAAGGAATGGGTAGCAAGAGGAGTGATGAAGATGAAAAGCGCGAGAAGACGTTGCATTGGATGGGTGAGAGGGAGGTTGACAGAGTATCATGGAGGCTTAAGTTTTAAACATAGAAGAGAGGTAGCCTGTCTTCATCACTCTTCTCCATAGCAACGTGGTGAGTTCATAGCAACAAAAGATAAAATCCCAAAGTGCGCTATTTCGGAATCAGGAGTTGCGGACGCGCGCACTCGCACACACACACACACACGCGCGCGCACACACACACACACACACACACACACACACACACACACACACACACACACACACACACACACTTTTTTTGTCTAATATCACGAATAGTGGATAGACGTTAAATGAAAGACACACACACACACACACACACACACAACACACACACACACACACACACACACAGAGAGAGAGAGAGAGAGAGAGAGAGAGAGAGAGGGGAGAGAGAGAGAGAACTACAGCAGTAGCACAGGATCATGTTAGCTAAGTCTCCAAAATCTGACCAGTTCATTACGTCAATGCGCACGTCAAACGTCTGTCACGTCTCAATTAAGGGGTTCTCTTCCAAACATTTCTGGTCATCATTTCTTCAATTATCCGTTTATTTCCATCTAGCAATCCCTGCAGCTCTGTAACTTTACATGTGGTGTACCGAATACGGGCAAGTCCGCTCGCGATGACACCCTCCTGCTATGAAACGCAAATGGCGACCTTTAGCTCTGTTGCGGATTGACAAGGTTTCTGGACGAATTGTGGCCTCCTCTGAGGCTTTTTGTGAAGTGCTTCTATCGCTTCTTCCATTCCCCTTCAACTGATGAATGTGTCTGCTGACTGCTTGACAAAAGTATGGCGTATTCCGGTGTGGCACGCGCTCCAGCGGAAGAACACCATATTCTGATAGTATTGCCTATTTCTCGCGTGGCTGCGCGTGAGGTGACGATGCTTTGCTTCTGGTGTAGCGATTTTATGTCGGAATGTCTGATTCATAATTGATGGCTTGCGAAAAGGGATTCAGTTTATCTTCCATAGTTCTAATTGCCGTCAGATTGGGTGGCACAGTGTTTCCCAAAGATGTTCAACTTGGGTAGAGAGAAAGAAAATGGGAGAAAAGTGAACAGAAATAAACTGAACTGGAATTATTTCCTTCTTAAAGTTCTTTAAAAATAAAAGCAGTGAGGCAATGTTATGATCCATAGATTGCGCGTAGCTTCCTACTACACGTATTACACGTCTGAGCATCATTACATGTTTTTTTGCATCTGTAGGATCTGAATTCATTACATTTCACCCGTTCTGTGTGGAGTCTATACGGAATAA
>CM065736.1:5033072-5040572 GCA_033310375.1 Conus canariensis | reverse complement strand
TTATCATGACGGAGTATCTAGAAACCCTTTATCAACAACATTGTATCCAAAAACCCTTATCATGACAGAGTATCTAGAAACCCTTATCACAACATTGTACCCAAAAACCCTTATCATGACGGAATATCTAGAAACCCTTATCACAACATTGTATCCAAAAACCCTTATCATGACAGAGTATCTAGAAACCCTTATCACAACATTGTATCAAAAAACCCTTATCATGACGGAGTATCTAGAAACCCTTATCACGACATTGTATCCAAAAACCCTTATCATGACGGAATATCTAAAAACGCGTATCACCACACGGTGTCTAAAACCCCTTATCACGACATTGTATCCAAAAACCCTTATCATGAAAGTGTATCTGGAAACACTTACCACCACACTGTGCCTAAAAACCTTCATTACGATACTGCGTCTAAATACACTGATCACAACACCGTCTGAAAGTCCTAATCACGACACTGTGTCTAAAATCCCTTATCACGACACTGTGTGTGAAAACCTTATAATGACACTGTTTAAAAACCCTTCACACGACACTGTCTCTAAAAAAAACCTTATCACAACAACGTGTCTAAAAACCTTTATCACAACAACGTGTCTAAAACCCCTTATCACTGCCCAGTATCTAAAAAGCTTATATAAAGAGAGAAGAGAAAGAAACGCAAAAGAAAGAGGCCAGTCTGTGTTTCAGGTGTGTTTATAAACCGTTTGATTTTCGCCATAGAAGACATCGATGTTGTCTTCCTGAACAGGAGTTTTAAAAAAAGCAGTATTTTCTATGCATTGGTCTTTCCTTTTAATAACTTCGTTTTATCACTGCAAAAAAAATGATCTATGACTTTGGTGAGTTTCGTCACAAAATCTTTACTACCATTCCGTCAAGATATAACAGCCGTTCTTCATACTTTTTTTTCCCCTTCATCTTGTTCATGTTGAATAAGCTCACGGAAAAAAAAATTTTAGTCAATAGGGAAATGCATTTTGATTGGTGCACATTGTCTAGCTTACTTTCACACTCCACTCTCTGCGTTGATCGAATAGTCTACGTTACGGCAGCACACGCATGACGCTACGGACTATTCTTTTTGACGTAGGAATTATTCAGAGGAATGTTTGGTTTGTAATACATGGTCTGGGGAATAGAAATACTGGGTAGATTTGGTATTCTGCTGGCCAAAAGGTGATGGAAGTACTTTATACATTATGTAATGTCACAAGGTAAAAGTGTGCATTTGTACTTGCATATTTTGGTCTAAAGTAGAATGAAATGTTAACAAGTCTCAGTGCGCAAGAATAAACAGGAAAGCTTTCAAATCATCCATAGTAGTTTTCCTTGCGTGAAATACTTCCAGGTTTTGCAAAATTACGTTTACAAACAAAATATGTTAAAAAAAAAAACCCGAACACATCTCGTACCTGCCTTTGCTATTTTGCTTAGATAATCAGGCTATAAAATTAAGGTTAACACATGGAAATTCCACATTTCGTCTGTGTGCGTGCGTGCGTGTGTGTGTGTGTGTGTGTGTGTGTGTGTGTGTGTGTGTGTGTGTGTGGTGTGTGTGTGTGCGTGCGTGCGTGTGTGTGTGTGTGTGTGTGTGTGTGTGTGTGTGTGTGTGTGTGTGTGTTGCCCATGTGTGCAGGAGGCTCGGTGTATTAGCTGTCATTTAATTGTTCTGTATTAACAGGACTTTTCGTGTGATAATTGAGTCTTGATTCATATCAAAATGAAAGCCATGTGTTGTATGAGGTATGCTCTGCTGATCTTGCCGCTGTTGTTGGTCAGTCTGAAGTGGCTAGACTGTTGTGATGGTCACCAGTATGAAAGTTAGGTTCTGTATCATAAGTCTCCATGTGTTGGAGAAAAGTATTGAGTGGAAAACGAATAGCTGATTTTCACGTGTTCGTCGTCTAATAGTAATATGAGAAACGATGTTAAATAAAACCACGAAACTGTACTGAACAAGATGGTTAAACAATGTCTTTATACATGATTTATAAGGTAAGTAATGTCATCTGAAAGAGAAGAATGGAGAAAACGAACAGGGATAAACTAAAAGTTTGGCAAGTTATTTCGTTCATGAATCCGAAAAGCAACAGCAACAAAACAGGAGGGAGGGGGGGGGGGGGGGGGGGGACAAGTGCGGTGCATGGTAATGATCTGTTTTTTGCACTTTAACAAGTTTTTTAATCTCCTGTGACATCTTTCAAGTACTTGGTTATCATAGGTACTTTTTACAGCTTTGGTATTCACGTTTAGAAAATCTTACTCTTCTTTCTGGATTCCGAACTGAATCAGACTCCACCAAAAAAGATCGACGAGACAAGAAGAGTGGCGGACCTTTCACACTGGAACTCGGGTGTCGGAGACGTCCCTAAGGAAAAGGGCAATAGAAAGAACAGTTATGGGACACACACAGAGAGAGAGAGAGAGAGAGAGAGAGAGAGAGAGAGAGAGAGAGAGAGAGAGAGGGAGGGAGAGTTAGAGACACACAGACAGACAGACAGAGAGAAGGCAGACAGACAAACCAAAAGACAGACAGACAGAGAGGACACAGACAGACAAACCAACAGACAGACAGAGAGGACACAGACAGAAAAACCAACAGACAGACAGACAGATAGGCAGACAGACAGACGGACAGAAACAGAGAAACGCAGACAGACAGACGGACAGAGACAGAGAAACGCAGTGAAAGAGAGACAGAGAGAGGGATTTAGGAGGAAGGGAGCGACGAGCGACGGAGGGAAAGAAAGAGGGGGGGGGGTATAAAGGGAAGGAGGGAGAAATGGAGGGAAGGGTGGAAGGAGGGAGAGAGACAGAGAGAAGAAGGGGGATAGAGAGGGAGGGAGAAAGAAAGAGAAACAGAGAGGGAAGGAGGTAGAGAGGTGGGGAGGAGAAGAGAGAGAGAGAGAGAGAGAGAGATGAGAGAGAGAGAGAGAGAGAGAGAGAGAGAGAGAGAGAGTTAAACAGATAGACAGACGGAGACTGTGCATTCATCTCCCTTTCACTCTTCCCAACGTTTACGTGACAAATTTGCTTACCATGAAAAAAGTCCTCATGTCCTTAGTATCTACTTCAACGACGTCTCACCCATCATTCAGGGATGAAGAACTGAAGACAAGCATCGAACCCCAGCTCTCCAGGCAACGTTCGATCTGTTTGTTATCCTACCTTGTCCATAGAGCTTCTGACCAGTATGAGACCTCTCCCATGTAAAGAAAAGGTAGGGGAGACGGACAAGGATGAAACTGGGGTGTTTTGGAAAGGGGGGGATGGGGAGGGAGGTCAAAGGAAAACAGAGAAGGCAGAAAAAGAATGTGGAGGATTGGATGGCAAGGAGGGTGGTGGGGAGAAACAGTGACGAAATGGGGGAGGAGAGGGAGGGTCAGGCTAAAAAAAAAAAACGTAAGGAAAGTTTGCTAGAGCTGGAGAGAAATTCAGTCGTGAAGCGCCTGAGAATCGGCAAGGAACATCCGCAGGTAATTGTCACCACAGCCCAAGAGTGCAGGTCAACACGTTTCCAAGCCCCTTTCCCAAAGTTAGTTGGAACTCAGGGGTTAGATTAGTTCTAACCCTTGGGAAATCCTTGATACCTTAACAGCAGAATGGCCACTGCAATCTGTGAGTGCAGATCCCTAATCTCCCCAACAGAACCCGTTGCAGAGAATGTGGGGAGCCACTTTGACAGCCCTTCTCGCTCTTTGTAATCCGCATTGACGGATGAGGCTGCTTACTGGACAATGGGTGACACTGTGAAGGCTTCCGGTGTATCAAGCTTCCGGTCTGTCACGTGCTTCGAGCGAAGGAGAGTTTGAATTCCAGCCATTTGATTCACCAGTGAAAGGATGTTCTATTCATGGTGCATGGGAGAAAACAACATGGCGATTTATGATTAAAGAAAATGTCCTGTATGGTCTTTAATCCTTGAAAGAGTGCGTTTCTCTTGTCTCTGGAAAGACGTTTATCTTGTTTCTTAAAAGATGGTGTTTACCTTTTTCTTAATTGACATTGATCTTGTTTCTAATAACAAGACATCATCTTGTCTCTTCAAAGATTACGTTAATCCTGTTTGTCGAACATGAGATTCATCTTGTTTTTATTTTGTTTCTTAAAAAAATGTATCTTGTTTCTAAAAAAAAAAACATTTATCTTTTTTCTTGAAGAGGATTCTTGTCTTGTTTCTCAACAGATGACATTGATATGTTTCTTAAAAATAAGACATTTCTCTTGCTTTCTTTTAAAAGAGGACATTTATTTTGTTTTTGAAAGGGGATTTTTTTTCTTAACAGATTATATTCATCTTGTTTTCTAAAAGATGTCGTTTATCTTGTTTCTTATTTCATGACATTTATATTTTTTCTTGATATATGACATTTATCTTGTTTTCATGGAAGATGATGGAAATGTTCAACTATGGATATGACAGTCGTGGGTTTAAAACACTGGTAGAATCGATTTTTTTTTCGGCAGGAAAGCTCTTCTGCTCCACCTATCAGTGAACATGTGTGTGATTTAGTTCAGAAAGGTTAGTGTATCCTATAGCGAGGGTTGGACACCACTTTCTACAATACCATGCCCTTGGCACAGTGAACAATTAATAGTTTAATGTCCACATGATAATTAACCTGTGTCACTTTAAACTTTAGTCTCAAATTTTGATAGTGATTATTTCGAAGCGGCGAGAGACAGAGAGAGAGAGAAAGAGGGGGGGGGGGGGGGGAGGAGAGAGAGAGAGAGAGGAGATGAGAGAGAGAGAGAGAGAGAGAGAGAGAGAGAGAGATTATTGATTACATTAATTCCATACGTGATTTAATGCATTCATCGCGGATTACAAGACTTCAGAGAAATTTGCCATCATAGTGGCACTAATCACAGTACATTACATGACCGGTTTTTAAACTGTATTTGGGGAGGGAGGGGCGGATGATGGGTGGGTGGATCGTCACATTCAAATACAGAACAAAGCGAAGAGACCATTCTGATGAAGAAAAAAAAGGGGGTATAACGCCTGAAAGGCTGACGGGAGATTATCCAAAATGTTAAATTCATTAAAATACGCGCCCACGCGCTCACACACACACACACACACACACACACACACACACACACACACACACACACACACACACGCACGCACACACACACCACACACACACACGCACACGCACACACACACACACACACACACACTATAAAGAGAGACAGACAAACAGACGGAGGGACAGACAGACAGACAAAGGAGCATAGACTATCCGGTAGTGGATGCGGAAAAAAAAATGTGTGTGTGTGTGTGTGTGTGTGTGTGTGTGTGTGTGTGTGTGTGTGTGTGTTGTGTGTGTGTGTGTGTGTGTGTGTGTGTGTGTGTGTGTGTGGTGTGTGGTGTGTGCGGAGGGTTGGAGATGGGGATGGGGGAGGATGAGGAATGGAGGGGAGGATACAAGAGCGGCTGGTAGCCGGATTTCAGTTATACATTTACACTGTCATCTCTCTGGTGATTGCCCAGAATCCCACGTATACTGAAGGGCGCCTTAGCGGCTGGTATCCTTTGAATCTGCACTGTAACTTTACAGAAGCTTCGGCTAAATGTTTATCACTGAAAGAAAAAAACCCCAGCATCCCCATGGAAGGTTCTGGAGAAGTTGGTGGGTGGAAAAGCCAAAGGAAAGGGGAGAAGTGGATGTGGTGGGGGGGGGGGGAGGGGAGGAGCACAGAAGGGGGGGGAGGGGGGGGGGAAGCGAGCTGACGCAATCCCCTTTCACACATCACTAATCTTCTGTTGTTTGTGGGTTTGTTTGGCAGAGAAGGAACAGCGTGAACGACCAATGATTTAAGACCTTGGAGAGGACGGGAAAGGCTTCCTGTAATAGAATTAGGATGGCTTCAAGCACTGTGAACGCACTTGCAAAGCACGTGGAGAATCTAAGGAGAAAAAAATGGGGAGGATCGTGACCATGGAAGAATACACAAGGGTCAAAAGGAAAATATTAAGAAAAAAAATGAAACAGAATAGTTAATGGACATATCAACGACAGACGAAAAACAGGATGAGGGAGGGAGTGTTTGTAGGGAGGGAGGGAGGGAGGGGTGGAAGCAGGGAGATGGGAAAAGAACGAGTTGGTAGGGAGGAGGGGTTCGTGGAGAGAGAGAGAGAGAGAGAGAGAGAGAGAGGAGAGAGAGAGAGAGAGAGAGAGAGAGAGAGCGAGGAGAGAGAGAGGACGGAGGGAGACGAATAGGAAAACAGAGGATCACGAAAGAAGAGACTGAAAGAGAGAAAGGGGGCGGAGAATAAAGAGATGCGTTGAGGAGGAGGAGGGGGTTGGAGAGACAGAGTTTGAGAGACGGGAGAGACAGACAGACAGACAGACAGACAGACAGACAAAGAGAAGGGTGAAGACGCGGAGAAGGGAACTAGAGACAGAATAAAACAAAAGAGTTGGCGGAAAAAGAGAAAGGGAGCGAAGCACAATGCGAACAATGAGGAGGTGGGACAGAGAGAGAGAGAGAGAGAGGAGAGAGAGAGAGAGAGAGAGAGAGAGAGAGAGAGAGAGAGAGAGAGTTTAGGAGAGGGATGAAAAAGAGACAGACTGACAGACAGACAGACAGATAGACAGACAGACAGAGAAGGGGGCAGAGACATGGAGTCGGGTGACAGAGATATAGAAGGGGGTAGAGACAGGGAGTCGGGTGACAGAGATATAGAAGGGGGTACAGACATGGAGTCGGGTGACAGAGATATAGAAGGGGGTACAGACATGGAGTCGGGTGATAGAGACAGACTGAAGAGAGAAGGAATGGAAAGAGAGAAAGACACCGCGGGGGGCGTGGGGGGGGGGGGAGGGGAGGGGGGACGGGGGAGTGAAGAGATGCAATGAGTAAGCGGGGGAGGGGGGATGCGAAGAGAGAAACATAAAGAGGGAGAGACAAGATAGAGAGATGGCTCAAAGAGAGAGAGAGAGAGAGGGGGGGGAGAGACAGACAGACAGACAGACAGACAGGCAGACGGACAGACAGACAGGCGGTGAAAAGACGGTCAATCGCACAGAGAGAGAGAAAAGAGAGAGAGAGAGAGAGAGAGAGAGAGAGGAGAGAGAGAGAGAGAGAGGAGAGAGAGATTGAACGGGCGCGCGCCGTGTGCGAGTATGTGTGTGTACGTGTCCGCGCTTGTGTGTGTGTGTGTGTGTGTGTGTGTGTGTGTGTGTGCGTGCGTGCGTGCGTGCGTGCGTGCGTGCGTGTGTGTGTGTGTGGGTGTGGGGGTGTGGGTGTGGGTGTGTGTTTGTGATAGATAGACAGAGTGAAAGACAGAGAGAAAGTGTGGAAAGAGGGTGAGAGAAAGACAGAGACAAAGAAGAGAGGAGGAGGAGGAGGAAGAAGAAAGGCAGTATGGAAACCAAAGCTGAGACAGACAGAGATGGAGACAGAATGTGGAGATGATGATTTGATGCCTTTCCAGACCTCACCATTTCCTTGCAACGGTCCCGCTGCCGAAG
>CM065736.1:5005572-5023072 GCA_033310375.1 Conus canariensis | reverse complement strand
AAACGAAAAAAAGGAAGAAATAAAGAATAAAAAATCAATAAATGAATAGATAAATACATACACGACTTCAATGGGTGGTGATGGTGATGATAGTAGTTATGTGAGGGTAGTTGTACGTGGGGGTGTGGGTGTTGCTAATAAAATCAGATGTAGGACAAAAAATAAATACACAGATAAATAGATAAATGAATTAAATAGATAAATGAATAAATAGATAAATAAAATGTAAAAAGATACAATAAAGATTTCATAAAAAATAATAACAATGATTATAAAAATTAAATATAATAAATGCAATAAATGGAGGGTGGCTGCAACTTTTGTATGAAGTGGGTAGTGGGGGCGGGGGGGGAGGGGGGGGAGTATGGTGGTGATGTGTGTGTATATGTTTAGGTATGTGTGTGTGTTGGTGGAAGATATTGCCGACTGGTGTTGAAGTGGTGGGTATGTATATTTGTGTTACTGTTGGATGTTGATGCCTTGGGGCTGTAGCGTACCAAGTTTGGCAGTGAGATGGGACTCTTGTTACTTTACGTAGCCTATATGTACAGTGTACCCTTAAAGGTTTTGCCTTGTCTTTACCTTGTGCCTTTTGCATACAGGCCACTCCTTTTACACCCATTCTTATCTTTTAAAAGGTGAAGAAGCTCCATGGTGCATTCCACGTCATGTACCACTCTCAGTGAAATGTATTCTTTTAGAGTGTTGGGACTTGCATGATGTGAGACATAAACATTTGACTGTCAACTCCATGAAAGCCTTGTTCAGAGACATCCCACCTGACGTGATCTTTGGGGATTGTTAGGGAAATCATCATTTTTCCATTTGATCTAACATTTCACAGGAGAGAGATTTTGAACAAAATTTCTGGCGTGTTTGTAGAAGGTGTATTTGAAAGAGTTCTGTGAATGCGGTTTTTTGTTTTGTTTTGTTTGTTTTTTGTTTTGTGTTTGTTTTCCTTGGGGGGGGGGGGGGGGGGGGGGGGCTACGGGTGAATGACTTTGTGTGTTGACTTGAACGCGGTGACAGTCCCTTTGCAGTCGGCTGGGCTATAAGTAACATTACCTTACCTTGTCTTTACCTTGTGTTCCCTTGCCTTGTCTTGTTTTGTCTAAACGACAGAAGAAAACGAGACTGCACACTTTCCAGCTTATTCACCTAACCCTACCATCTTAATTTGAGAAGCCTGACATTTTTTTTTACAGTGTCTTGCCTAGTGTGACCCCACTGTATCCCAATGTACGAGTCTTGCCTTGTCTTACCTTGCTTTATCCTACTTTACCTTGCGTGGACGTACCCTCCATTATCTCCCCTTGCTTTGACTGACTCATTCACTGGTATGATCTGATCTCATGTCATCTTGCTGTGCTGGTACCTTGAAATACTTTGCATTCACTCATTAGGCCTGGGTCTGCCTTGCCTTCTCTTGTAACGCCTTGTATGATCCCCGTGCCTTGCCACGCCTTTAGTTTGCCTAGCCTTCTCTTGCCTTGCCTTACTCTATCGTGTTTTGCCTTGCTTGGCAGGGCTAACAACCTTGCCTCATGGACCTATCCTTTCCTTGCGCGACCTTGTTTTGCATTGCCTTGCCTTGCCTTGCCTGACCTTACCTGACCTTACCACACCTTACTTTACCCTGCCTTACCATACCTTACTTGCCTGACCTTACCACACCTTACTTTACCCTGCCTTACCATACCTTACTTTACCTGACCTTACCACACCTTACTTTACCTGACCTTACCATACCTTACTTTGCCTGACCTTACCACACCTTACTTTACCTGACCTTACCACACCTTACTTTACTGACCTTACCATACCTTACTTTACCTGACCTTACCACACCTTACTTTACCTGACCTTACCATACCTTACTTTACCTGACCTTACCACACCTTACTTTACCTGACCTTACCATACCTTACTTTACCCTGCCTTACCATACATTACTTTACCTGACCTTACCACACCTTACTTTACCTGACCTTACCATACCTTACTTTACCTGACCTTACCACACCTTACTTTACCTACCTTACCATGCCTTACTTTACCTGATCTTACCATACCTTACTTTACCTACCTTACCATACCTTACTTTACCATATCTTTCCATGCCTTACTTTACCTTACCTTACCATACCTTACTTTTACCCTAACTTACCATTCCTTACGTCACCTTACCTTACCAAATTTCACCTTGCCTTGCCTTGCTCTGTGTTACCTTACCTTACCTTACCTGATCTAACTGTACCTTGTCTTGCCTTCCTTTGCCTTACTTTACCTTCAAACGTCTTACCTCACTGTACCCTGTCTTTTCTTCCCTTGCCTTAGTTTGCTTGTCTTGCTTTCCGTGTACCTTATTGTACGTCGTCTGACCTTATCTTACCTTTCTGTACCTCGCCTTACCTTGCCTCGCCATAGTTTGCTTGTCTTGCCTTCCGTGTACCTTAGTGTACGTCGTCTTACCTTGTCTTACCTTTCTTTACCTCGTCTTACCTTGCCTTGCCTTAGTTTGCTTGTCTTGCCTTCCGTGTACCTTATTGTACGTCGTCTGACCTTATCTTACCTTTCTTTACCTCGCCTTACCTTGCCTCGCCATAGTTTGCTTGTCTTGCCTTCCGTGTACCTTATTGTGCGTCGTCTTACCTTATCTTACCTTTCTTTACCTCGTCTGTCCTTGGCTTGCCTTAGTTTGCTTGTCTTGCTTTGTTGTACGTTGTCTCACCTTATCTTACCGTATCTTACCTTAATTTGTCTGGCCTTGTATTGCCTTTCCTTACGTTACTTGTCTTGCATTACGTTACCTTATCTTAACACATCTTACCTTATCTTAACACATCTTACCTTACTTTACCTCTCCTCGCCTTATTTTGCTTGTCATACCATATGTTACCTTGTTCTACGTTGTCTTGGGTTATCTTACCCTATCTTACCTTACTATACCTTGCCTTGGCCTCATTTTGCGTGTCT
Source organism: Conus canariensis (assembly GCA_033310375.1). NCBI lineage: Eukaryota > Metazoa > Mollusca > Gastropoda > Neogastropoda > Conidae > Conus > Conus canariensis. The sequence goes on along the minus strand of CM065736.1, from coordinate 5,020,096 downwards.
TACCATATGTTACCTTGTTCTATGTTGTCTTGGCTTATCTTACCCTATCTTACCTTACTATACCTTGCCTTGGCCTCATTTTGCGTGTCTTACAATATGTTACCTTGTTCTACGTTGTCTTGGCTTATCTTACCCTATCTTACCTTACTATACCTTGCCTTGCCTCATTTTGCGTGTCTTGCCATATGTTACCTTGTTCTACGTTGTCTTGGCTTATCTTACCCTATCTTACCTTACTATACCTTGCCTTGCCTCATTTTGCGTGTCTTGCCATATGTTACTTGTTCTACGTTGTCTTGGCTTATCTTACCCTATCTTACCTTACTATACCTTGCCTTGCTCATTTTGCGTGTCTTGCCATATGTTACCTTGTTCTACGTTGTCTTGGCTTTTCTTACCCTTTCTTACCTTACTATACCTTGCCTTGCCTCATTTTGCGTGTCTTACCATATGTTACCTTGTTCTACGTTGTCTTGGCTTATCTTACCCTATCTTACCTTACTATACCTTGCCTTGCCTCATTTTGCGTGTCTTACCATATGTTACCTTGTTCTACGTTGTCTTGGCTTATCTTACCCTATTTTACCTTACTACACCTTGCCTTGCCTCATTTTGCGTGTCTTGCCTCACCTTGCCTTGTTTTCCGTTGTCTTAGGTGATCATACCCCACCTTACCATGCTTTACATTGCCTTGCCTCGCCTCTTTCTGCTTGTCTTGCCTTGTGTTATCTTATCTTACGTTGTAGTACCTTACCATATCTTACCTTACTTCATCTTGCCTTGCCTTGCCTTGCTTTGCTTTGCCTTGCCTTACTTTCCTTGTCTTGCCTTAATTTTTTTTTATATCTCATTTTCTATGCCATTAGCTCAAAGTCGCCACTGGCCCTACTATGACAAGTCTCACCTCACACATTAAACCATCTCCACCGACCTGAATACGCTCACCACCTCACCCACCCACTTCCTCCACCTCCTCCACCTCCTCCACCTCCTCCTCCTCCTCCTCCTCCTCCTCCACCTTCACATCCTCCTCATCCTCCTCCTCCTCCACCTCAAGCTCCTCCTGCTGCTGCTGTTGTCTGCAGATCGTTCAAGCCGCCGCGGAACCTTGCCGTGCAGCATGACGGCAACTTCATGTTCAACTGGCTGGGCGTGGTGACGGTGGCGGTGCTGTACAACCTGTGGACCTGCATCCTCAGGCAGGCCTTTCGGGAGGTGCAGCAGGCCTGCCACGCCTGCTGGGTCACCTGCGACGTCCTCGTCGACCTCGTCTACCTCCTCGACGTCCTCGTGCAGTTCCGCACCGGGTATCTGAATCAGGTGATTGATTAATGGGGGTTTTGGTTAGCTCGCTGGTTTGTGGATGTCTTCTACCTTTTAGATGTTTTCGTGCAGTTCGACACAGAGAATTTGAAACAGGTGATTGATTGATGGGGGATTTAATTAGCTCGTTGGTGATTGATGTAGTTTTATTGAAGTAATTGGTGATTGTTGATGGTTTTAGTGAACTCACTGGTTTGTGGATGTCTTCTACCTTATAGATGTTCTCGCACATTTCTACGCAAAGTATTTTAATCAGGTGATGATTGAGAGCGGTTTTAGTCAACTCATTGGTTTGTTAGTGTCTTCTACCTGATCGATGTTCTCGTGCAGTTCGACACAGGGTATTTGAATCGGGTGATTGATTGAAAGTGATTTTACTTAGCTGGTTGGTTACTGACGTTGAGTTTTGTTAGCTCTTTGGTTTGTGGATGTCTCCTACATTAAAGATGTTCTCGCGCAGTTCCATACAGGGTATTTGAATCAGGTGATTGATTGGTAGGGGTTTTAGTGAACTCACTGCTTTGTGGAGGTCTTCTACCTTACAGATGTTCTCGTGCATTTCCGCACAGGGTATTTGAATCGGGTGATAGAAGGTGTTTTACTGAACTCGATGGTGATTGACGTTGGTTTCAGTTAGTTCGCTTGTTTGTGGGGGTCTTCTACCTTATAGATGTTCCCGTGCGGCTCTATACAGGGTATCTGGATCAGGTGATTGATTGAAGGTGGTTTAAGTGACCTCGCTGGTGATTGATGGTGGTATTAGTGAACTCTTTTGTGAAAGAAGGTGGTTTTAGTTAGCTCGTTGGTGATTGATGATGGTTTAAATGAACTGATTGGTTTGTGGAGGTCTTCTATCCTGTAGATGTCCTCGTGCAGCTCCACACGGGGTATCTAAATCAGGTGATTGACTGATGGTGGTTTTAGCTAGCTCGTTGGTTTGTGGGTATCTTCTGCCTTGTTTCCGTTCTTGTACAGTTCTGCAGAAGGAGTTTCAATCAGGTCAGTGATGATGGTTTGACTGAATCCTTATTTTGTTGATTTCGTCTACTTTGTAGACGTCTTTGAGGGAGTTCTGCACCGGTTTCCTGGACAGTGTGCTTTGATGATGGTTTTATTGATTTCCTCATTTTGTAGATCCATGATTTGATGATGGTTTTATTGATTTCCTCATTTTGTGTATCTAGTCTACCTTCTACAAGTTCTTGTGCCATTCTGCTCAAGATATTGTGATCAGACATGTAGATGATGGTTTTACTGTGCTCTTCATTTTGTGGATTTCGTTTATATTGAAGAAGTTCAAATGCAGTTCCGCTCAAGGTGTTCGACTAAGGTGAGTGAATTTGTTGTCAGTATTGTGAATGTAATATACCTTGTAGATGTTCTCATGCAGATCAGCGCAAGGTATTTGAATCGGGTGAGTCATAACGGTTTAACGTAGGTCGTTATGTTACGGATTTCGTTTGCCTTCTGGATGTTCTTTTGAGAGCTTCAATAAAACTTCAACGCGCAGAACATCTAGACCAGATGAGTTTACACACAGCTCCTTGTTTTCTGGGGCTTTGAAAGAGATTGAGGACAGGTTTCGCTCATGAACTGAATAAAGAAATGGGGGGAGGAAAGGAGAGGTTTGGATGCATGGATGAATAGGAGATAAGTAGATAGACGGAACGAGGAAGAGGGGAAGGGGGGCGGGGTTAGTATTTTCTCAGAGTCGGATACGATCAGACATCCCGAGAGGAATTGGACGGGAGGAAAAGGGAAGGGGCTGATAAACGTATGGTAAGATGGTCGGGGGGGGGGGGGGGGACAGGTTTACCTTTTGGGGCAAGGAAAACCAATATTAATCAAAGGATGAAGAAAGAGCAGAGGCACTGTGAATAGGACATCTTCTACGAGTCACATACAGTCAGACCAAGGTAGGTCACCATATTGTGAATAGGACATCTTCTACGAGTCACATACAGTCAGACCAAAGTAGGTCACCATATTGTCCAATACAAGCAGATCGTCATGTGAGGGAAGAAAGGTTGGAGGGGGGGGGGGTGGCAGGGTTACCAAATGGGTGGATGGATGGATGCAGAGATAGATGGGTGGATAGGTGGGTGGATGGACGGATGGGTGAGTTGATGGGTTGGTGGACGTATAGATCAATGAATGTATAGGTGGGTAGATGGAAGTGGTTCGGTGGATGATGTAAATATGGAATGATTGATGAGTGGATGGATAGATGAATGGATGAGTGGATGAATGGATGGATAAATGGTGAATAGATGGGTGGGTGGTGGACGAATAGGTGGGTGGATGGGTGGTTCAGTAACGTATAGCTATCCATAGTCGCACAACATGAGTGATATATTACAATTATTTAACAACTTCATCAACCAGTTTAAGAGAACCTCAGCGGAACCCTGGGGAGGGGGGAGGAGGACGGTCAGTGTGTGCGTGTGTGTGTGTGTGTGTGTGTGTGTGTGTGTGTGTGTGTGTGTGTGGTGTGTGTGTGTGTGTGCGTGCGTGCGTGCGTGCGTGTGATCTGCGCTGTGGACGTCATTGTGCAGTTTTATGTAGTTGAATCAGGTTTTACGACAAACACGTAGGGTAACTCTTGCTCCCATGATGAAATGAATACACGCCCATAACTCCAAACGAATGCTGCAACACCGAATCGCCTAGCAGATATGACAGCACAGAGCACACGAACAAAAAAAGAGACATCTCCAAAAAAGGATGTTCCAAGCTTGCCATATACCCTGTACCTGACGCACCTACACAGCAACAAGAACTGCAGAAATAAACAAACACAAATTAGCATGTATTCAAGACTGGTACAGCCTTTTCCATCTGGAATATAGTCAGACAAACACACGGACGAACAGCAACTAACACAGAAAACCTCGGTTTGTTGGTGTGAAAGAAACCTACTGAGGCAGTGAACATGAAAAAATAAAATCAAACAGGTGGGGCAACTCTTTCTCCGATGATGAAATAAATACACCGGCATCACCCAAAACGAATGCTGGTAAAGACATCAAATCGTTCAACAGAAATGGCACTACAGAGCACAAAGAACAAAAAATCAGCCATCCCATTAAAAATGATGTTCCGAGCTTACCTACATACCGTGTATCCAACACATCAACACAGCAACCACAACTAAATGAACGAACACAAATTAACATTTATATAAGACTGGCACTTTGAATCACCGCCCCTAACACCACCACCACCTTGCTACTACCATCACCTTTAAATCAGGTCAGTGAGCGCCTGATGGTATACGACTCCAAGATGGTGACCAGCAATCCACCCATCCACCCAGCATCCACCCACACAACCATCCACCCGACCACCTGGTCACGTGGCTCCCCTTTCATTCCTCCCCAGGGCCTGATGGTGTACGACTCCAAGAAGATGGCCCAGCACTACATCCAGTCCAAGCTGCTCTTCGTGGACGTACTGTGCCTCCTGCCCCTGGACTTCCTGCAGTTCCTCACGGGGCCTCACCCCATGCTCCGCTTCCCCCGCTTCCTCAAGGTCTACCGCACCTTCCGCTTCATCCACATGCTGGAGTCTCGCACCGCCTACCCCAACCTCATCCGCGTAGCCAACCTGACGCACATCCTCTTCCTGGGCGCCCACTGGTTTGCCGCGTTCTACTACATGATCAGCGAGGCCGAGGATTTCCGTGGACAGTGGAGCTACCCCAAGCCAGTGGCGGAGTTCGCGTCGGTCAGTCGGAAGTACTTGGCGTCATTGTTCTGGTCCACCCTGACGTTGACCACGATTGGTGCCCTGCCTCCTGCCGACAATGGGAAAGAGTGAGTATGGCGTGTGTGTGTGTGTGTGTGTGTGTGTGTGTGTGTGTGTGTGTGTGTGTGTGTGTGTGTGTGTCTCTCTCTCTCTCTCTCTCTCTCTCTCTCTCTCTCTGTGTGTGTGTGTGTGTGTGTGTGTGTGTGTGTGTGTGTGTGTGTGTGTGTGTGTAGGAAGGTGGGGGTGGGAGTGAGGGGAGGGGTCTGTGCTGAGCAATGTTTGGTGGTGGTTGATGTTGTGGTGTCTTTATGGTTAGTTTCTGGTTGGGGGTGATGGAAATAGTGGTGGTATGGTAGTGGTATGGTGATGGTGGTGGTGGTGGCTTTGTGGTGGTAAGGTGATTGTGGTGGTAAGGTGATTGTGGTGGTAAGGTGATTGTGGTGGATTTGAAAGTCGAAAGAAAATGTTTCTATTTCTGGTTAGCCATTAACAGCCCCCAATTGGTAGGAACAGCTTTCGGGGGTTTTATTCTTCGTGCTGTTTCTAAGCAATCCTCGCTTCTTCTTTTCTCTTGTTGATATTGTCATTCTTGACTTCAAGCCATGGACGGAGTATCTGCTTTATGCACTGTTGACTATTTCTGTTGTCTGTAACATCTAGAGAAGATAAACTGGTTCAAAAGAAGTCACTTGTTTGTCTTGTTTTGTGTCTTAAATGAGCCCCGCGTTGCTCTCTGGTTTGTGTTTGTGTTTGTTTTTTGGCTCGTGAACAATCAAACCATTTCAATTCCCGTGTGTGTGTGTGTGTGTGTGTGTGTGTGTGTGTGTGTGTGTGTGTGTGTGTGTGTGTGTGTGTGTGTGTGTGAGAGAGAGAGAGAGAGAGAGAGAGGGAGTGTGTGTGTGTGTGTGTGTGTGTGTTGTTGTGTGAGTGTGTGTGTGTGTGTGTGTGTGTGTGTGTGTGTGTGTGTGTGTGTGTGTGTGCGCGTGTGTGTGTGTGTATGCGTGTGTGTGCGTGCGTGTGTGCGTGTGTGGTGTGCTGTGGTGTGGTGTGATGTGGTGTGTGTGTGTGTGTGTGTGTGTGTGTGTGTGTGAGGATATAATCTTTCTCGGGGTTTGATCTTTTCAGGATGTGACTTTTTTCCTGTCTAAGCCATACAGCCCTGTGTGTGTGTGTGTGTGTGTGTGTGTGTGTGTGTGTGTGTGTGTGTGTGTGCGCGTGCGTGCGTGCGTGCGTGCGTGCGTGCGTGCGTGCGTGCGTGCGTGTGCGTGTGTGTTTGTTTGTTTGTGTGTGTGTGTGTGTGTGTGTGTGTGTGTGTGTGTGTGTGTGTCCCCGTGCCACACGCTTGCGTGCATGCACGCGAACATGACAATCGCAGACAATAAAGACTGATGGCTCAGTGTCAGACCATTTCTAGGAAGACTGGTGTTTTGAGGGAAATGTTTCAGCTCACGGCCGCAGTCACCTCAAAAACACAGCAAGCGAGCCGCCTCGAGTGAAAGAATCTTGATGATAGGAGAACTGGTTTTGTGAGGGATGATAATTTCCCTCGACAGCTTGAACTCCTCGAGCCTGCAGGGGAAAAACCCTTATTTCATCGTGGCAGAAAAGGGGTTAATTTGCTCGTTATCTGCCGTGTAACCCCCCCCCCCCCCCCCCCCCCCCCCCCCCTTTAAACGATACGGGAGTATTGTGGTAGATGCTTCAAAGTACCCAGGGAATGTCACTATCCTCTTTTCTGTATGATCGCCCTTTGTTCTCAAAGCTTTGAGTGGTATTCGTCCTGCCTGAAGAAGACCCAATAGGTCGAAACGCGTTGTGTTCGTTTCGTCATTGGGTTGTTCTGTCGTTTGGTGGCTTAGTAATTCTGTTTGTGCACATGTACTCAAGTCTTTGCGAAGGAAAAGTGATTCGCCGCTTCCTGCTCAGCCTCTTGTCGCTTGAAGGAAATGTTGCTTATGTCGTTACCAGTAGCTTGAAACAGAATGACAACGAAGATTATAGATTGTTGAGATGAGAAAGAGCGTGTGGTTTTTAAGATGAAGAAGGAGATGAAGTCCGTTCCATGTTGTGTTTGATTGCTCTCAATGTTCAGTTTTACGTCATCGAAATCGATCTCTGTCTGTTCTACTGTCTCTTTGTTTCTCTAATTCTCTCTCATTCTCGATGTCAATATCATTTTTTTTTTGGAAGGGGGGGGGGGGTGTTGGAGGGGAGATTTTGGGGGTTAGTTACCTTGGTGTTGGTTTGTTTGTTTGTTTGTTTTTTGCTTTTTTTTGTTTGTTCGTTTATTTTTTGTTCGTTGTGATAAACGCTTGTCTATTGTCATTTCCCCCGATAACCCTCAAAATGGGTTAAAGGGAAATACACATTCTTCTTCGATAGGTGCCGGGGTAGCTCACTTTAAAGAGCACCGGACTCGTTGTCCTGGTGATCCTGGGGTTTCGGGTTCGCATCTCTGCCGCCGGTTTATTTTGGAACAGGAATTTTTTCCCTCGGAGTTAACATTGGTTCTGACTCCATTTCCCGAAAAGTCCTTCGAATGAGATTATAAACCGTGCTTCCGCGTGTAAACGCACGCATCAAATTTGGACACGGAGGTAAAATCCCATCACTAAACGCATGCACCTTCTGTGCGAACAAAAAATATGGAAAGAATGACTTTACAAATGAGTGACTAATGTTTGTGCTGATGCACACTGGAACCTGCTGAATGTAGCGGCAGCAGGCTGCTCTTCGGTCGCCTGTACTCCGGCAGAAAACACGCTGTGTAAACGTGAACTCGGATTTGAAAACCGCCTAGAGCGAAGAGTGAGGATCGGCGCTACTTGTGTGCTCATAATAATAAAAATGATAACTATAATGATAATAAATATTATCATCATCATCGTCATCAGCATCAGCATCAAGTAGTAGTAGTAGTAGTAGTAGTAGTAGCAATAGAAGTTGCAGTAGTAGCAGTAGTAGTAGTAGTAGTAGTAGTAGTAGTTAGTAGTAGTATTGTTGTTATCATTATTATCATTGTTGTTGTTGTTGTTGTTATTGTCACTACTTCAACTTGTACTGCCACTTACAACTACCACTACTACTACTACTACTGCTACTACTACTAATACTACTATTATCATCACTACTATTCCTATTATATTATTATTATCATTATCATTGGTATTATTACCATTATTGATGATAATAACATTATTACCATCATTTTTATCATTATTATCAATCTGTTATACACAACAGGTTATAGTTAGTCTCGTCCTTTATGTAGTCCATCCAGGATTCCTTGTCAGTCTTTGAGACGTGGACGTTGCTCTGTATCCTGTGTAGCCATCTCGGACACGACATTGTGCCGATGTACAAACCCCTTCCACGCTGATCACAGCTTCAGGCGACTACTGCAAGGGGGTCTCTGGTCTGCCCATGCACTGCTGTCTGGCTTCTTGACATAGTCATTCGTCTTATGGTCCTTGTAACAAAAAGACTGCAAACAATCATCTTGAAGTGCTTATACTCGGATAGCTTTTTTTTCGACTGATGAATGTTGTCAGTGCGTGATTTTCGTATCCATACAGAATAATGGACATCGCCAATGACTTGTACACTGTCTTCCTCGCTGGGAGGCGGACAAACTTGGTTTTCAGAGGAGTTTGAGCCTGTCCGTGGCCAACATAGCCAGGCCAAGCCCTGCCTTATCTCTTCTTTGGCTGCTGCAGCTGGTTCAAATGGAAGCCGGACACATAAAGCGACCCAGTTTTTCACTACTTGCCCATTGACTGCTTAACACTGTCTGGAACTGTTGAGCAAGATTCTACCTTTCTCTGAGCTGAAGTCTATTCCATTGATACTTGATGCTTTCCTCATTCCGCTGGCGAGTTCCTGAAGTTCTGCTTTGTTGTTTCCCCCAAGAAGGTCAATGTCATTACCAGAACGCAGCTTGTTCGGGTACCACTGTCGATGAAATATGGAAATTCTGAAGCGTAGAGGCATATGTGCATCATATAATAGTTAGTAGATGTTGAATGGAATGGGAGAGGTAGGGCAACCTTGGCTTACTCCCACGGTTGTTTTCTTTTTCTTTCTTTTATAAAATCATTTGAGGTCGTTGTCCAGTTGAATTTGGATGTTTGTACGTTGCGAAATGCTGCTATGGTGTGGATAAAGTGTTTCTGAGGTTACAATTCCTCCTCATGGCTGGCCACAAACCTCCATGCCAGACGCAGTTAAAAGCTTTCTTCAAGTTATTCAGGTTGTGATAAAGGTCACGGAGGAGTTGAAGATTCTGTTCTGTCAGCAGTCCGATGTTGCAGATTCATTCAGACATGCTCCACATCCCGTGTATTCTTCTGGGAGATGCGTCTGTCTTTCCCATGAGCCTCTTCCACAGTTCGCTGAACATCACTTTCTTCAATGGATGGCTGCATTGATAGCCAGGCAACCGTGGCAAATCGCTCGTTTCCTGTGTTATCCCGGATGGTGTTCATCATTTGGGCGACAGTTTTGTTTCCCATAGTTTTTGACAGACGACTGTCAATGACGTAATGACTTCCGTGCTTCTGGGACTCTGCAGTTCTGCAAGCATTGGAGAGAGAGAGAGAGAGAGAGAGAGAGAGAGAGAGAGAGAGAGAGAGAGAGAGAGAGAGAGAGAAGGGAAGGAGGGAGAGAGAGAGAGAGAGAGGAGAGAGAGAGAGAGAGAGAGAGAGAGAAGAGAAGAGAGAGGAAGGATGCAGATGCTAGAATTCTGAGATAGACAGAGGAATGGGGGAGAGAGAGAGAGAGAGAGAGAGAGAGAGAGAGAGAGAGAGAGAGAGAGAGAGAGAAGGATGCAGATGCTAGAATTCTGAGATAGACAGAGGAATGGAGAGAGAAGACAGAAGAGGGATAAGAAGTCTGGGAGTACCAAGTCCGTAGAGACAGTCTAGGGATTGTGCACTCACTCAAACGATTCCGTAGAGCAAAAGGATGTTGATGTATGTTTCATTGGTTGAGAGCAAAAACGCCTGCTCTGTGTTGATGTCATCACGTGTGCTGTGTGCATGTTGGCTGGCCCACGAGAGCGTCTCTATCTGTTTGTATGTATGTATGCATGCGCTACGTGTGTGGGGTGGGTGGGGTGGGTGTGGGTGTGGGTGTGGGTGTGGGTGTTGGTGTGTGTGTGTGTGGTGTGTGTGTGTGTGTGTGTGTGTGTGTGTGTGTGTGTGTGTGTGTGTGTGTGCCATGTACTGAATACTTCTTTCAGTGCATTTATTTTGTTGTATCTTTCATTTGAAAATGTACTAAAAGAGACTTACTTTTTCTGCAATCCTCTCTCTCTCTGTCTCTCTCTCTCTCTCTCTCTCTGTTTGTGTGCGTGTGTGTGTGCGTGCGTGCGTGCGTGCGCGCGCGTGCCTGTGTGTATGTGTGTGTGTGTGTGTGTGTGTGTGTGTGTGTGTGTGTGTGTGTGTGTGTAACCAATAACAAATGATATCTTCATGCATATATCACTTGATGAGATCATCTGTGATCTGCTTGTCGATCATGGTTCTGTACAGTAACATAGACGTGAAATTTGTCTGAAAGACCTAACATTTGTCTTAAAGCAGGGAACAACCGACGTCTATGAATCGTTTTGCTCAAATCTCATGTTTTTGTATGTGTACAATGCAAACATATGGTATCATTATCAAGACAAAAACACCAGCAATGGCCTGTCAGTTTAACCCTTTGAACACACAAAACCTTAGGCGAGCCTTCACCAAGCATTGTGTTCTGAGTATCATCACTGTCGATGAATTAAGAGTACAAATAAGGAATAAACAGCAGTATGTTGACAAGCAAATGACATACGATTTATTTTCAAAACGGATTATTTTAATATTATGTCGCCAGTACTACCCGGAAGTTATACTTCAAAACTCACTGCCTTTCTCTCATTAGAAACGCATCTACTGTCTGGTGTGGGGCGATCTATAATCACGTTAGAAGGATTAATTCTGTACGTTGACGGACAACTAAGCTGATTACACCCGACAAATCTTCATCAACCATGGAAAAATGAGTGAAATCGACGTCGCTACCGCACAACTGGCCTAGAGCAAACTATTTATATTCGAAGTCTGTACCAAAATGATGCCATCATGTCTGGAACATTTCGTGTTACGGGAGACAACAAAAAGCTGAATTGTTAGTGACTGTATTTTACCATACATTTGCATCGATTTATTCAACACAGTCTTTGCATTTCTGAGCCATCTGTTAGGAAACCTTTCCTGCGGCTAACAAGGCATGTCAGGTGTCATTCTTCTTCAGATCAAACGTATAGATTGTACTAATCAAGGAATAACTTTCACCGAGTCTGTGGCTAGTATCGCAAATACGCCATCGCTCCCCCCCCCCCCCCCTCTCTTTGTCTCTCTCACTCTCTCTCTCTCTCTCTCTCTCTCTCACTCTCTCTCTCTCTCTCTCTCTCTCTCTCTCTCTCTCTCTCTCTCTCTCTCTCTCTCACGGTTCAGAGCGTGTGCTTGTGTGTGTGTGTGTGTGTGTGTGTGTGTGTGTGTGTGTGTGTCTGTGTGTCTGTGTGTCTGTGTGTGCGCGCGCGCGCGTTTGTGCATGTGTACGTACACGCGTGCGGGCCCACGCGCGCGCGCTCGCGCGTCCGTGTGTGTGTATGTATGTGTGTGTGTGTGTGTGTGTGTGTGCTTGCGTGCGTGCGTGCGTGCGTGCGTGCGTGCGTGCGTGCGTGCGTGTGTTGTGTGTGTGTGTGTGTGTGTGTGTGTGTGTGTGTGTGTGTGTGTGTGGTGTGCTGGTTTCCTGTTCTTTATGGTGTCTGAACAAGATACATTTGTCAAAAAATCAATTTTCGGTGTTGTTTTGTGCACGTACGAAAGAGCACTCACGTCTGTGGAAAAATGATCTGAATACAGATCCAAAGCCAAGTTTAAACAACTTCATTTTAGTATTAGGCAGCCAGAGAGAGAGACAGAGAAAGAGACAGACAGACAGACAGACAGACAGACACAGACACAGACACACACACACACACACACACACACACACACACACACACACACACACCACACACACAACAGACAATTAATTATACCTTGCTCACGTGTGTGTGTGTGTGTGTGTGTGTGTGTGTGTGTGTGTGTGTGTGTGTGTGTGTGTGTGTGTGCGTGCGTGAGTGCGTACGTGCGTGCGTGTGTGTGTGTGTGTGTGTGTGTGTGTGTGTGTGTGTGTGTGTGTGTGTGTGTGTGTGTGCGTGCGTGTGTTGGTTTCCTGTTCTTTATGGTGTCTAAACAAGATATATTTGTCAAAAATTCAATTTTCGGTGTTGTTTTGTGCACGTACGAAAGAGCACTCACGTCTGTGGAAAACTGATTTGAACACAGATCCAAAGCCAAGTTTAAACAACTTCATTTTAGTATTAGGCAGCCAGAGAGACAGACAGAGAAAGACACACACACACACACACACACACACACACACACACACACACACACACACAATTAATTATACCTTGCTCACGTGTGTGTGTGTGTGTGTGTGTGTGTGTGTGTGTGTGTGTGTGTGTGTGTGTGTGTGTGCGTTCGTGCGTGCGTGCGTGCATGCACGCGTGCGTGTGTGCGTGCTTGCATCCGTGGGGGTGTGTGTGGAGGTGTATATCTATTTGTCTACTGATATGTCTGTCTATCTGTGCTGTCCATCTCTGTCCCAGTATCTGTATATACGTGCGGGCGCATGCGCGATACGCGCGCGCGCGGGCGCGCGCGTGTGCGTGTGCGTGTGCGTGTGTGTGTGCGTGTGTGTGTGTGTGTGTGTGTGTGTGTGTGTGTGTGCGTGCGTGCGTGCGTGCGTGCGCGCGCGTTCTTGCAAGCCCTGGCGTGTTAGGGGTGAAGGTTATGGGGAGCAGGAAGAGACAGAGGGGAGTGCAAGGAGATTTCAGGAAGCAGATCGTGTGGAAATCTCTGCAAAGAAACGCAATCAAATTGTCAATTCGTCTCCATAGAATTCGATTCGGAGACACAGACAATCAGGCTGGTCACTCACTGTGCGTTTGCTTTGCGTGACTGGCACACAATCCCACACTTTAACACGTGACCACATTTTTGGACACAGACAATAATTGAGTACCTCCGCGTGTGCGCGTGCGTGCATGCGGCGGTATTCAATTTGATATCATCTGGATGTACGTTCTCTTGTACACATCTTCGTGGTGGGAATGTGTCCAAAAATGATCACTGAGACAGGTTAGTGTTTGGGTTTCCCAGTTGTTCTTATGCACAAACTTTCCTTGTGTAGGAAAGTCAGAGTTTCATAACAACCCATTTTCAATAGCGAAAGGGATATTCAGTGGACTGTTAAAAGTGTCTCTTTGACGGAAATGCTGAACATGTTCTGTGAAGAAAAAGAAAGTGTATGAATATTTCGCCCAGTGTTTATGTTTATTCATCCATATAATTTCCATTCAGTCGCTACAGACTGCGAATTACAGGAGGGAGAAAAAAACGACACCCCAGGGAGGACTGAGAACATACGGGTTGTATTATAAACGTTACAAAGACAATTTCTCTTTTTTCATGAAAATGTCAAAAAAGGTGTCGTTGTCAAAGACGCTTTTTACTCTTGTCTACAGGAAAACTGCATTCATGAGTAATTTTCGTTATTACTACTGCGTAAAGGGAAAGTTCTACTCGGTCTAGCTAAATCTATCGAGAGTCGAAAAGTGACTAATCATTCCTATACCTTTACCTTTCAATTATTTGTTTGGTGGATGTAATGCTTGTGTTAATCCACATCATTCATACCTCTTTGTCTTTAAATTCTTTGTTTGGTGGGTTTGATGCTTGTGTTATCCACATCACTCATATCTTTTAATATTTGAATTGTTTGTTTGGTAGGCTTCATGCTTGTGTTAATCCCGATCATTCATAGATCTCTATCTTAGAATTGTTTGTTTCGTTGGTTTAATGCTTAATCTACATCATTCATACCTCTTTACCTTTGAATTGTTTGTGTGTTTGATTTTAGGACTGTTTAAGACAATGGTGGGTTGCACGCTTGTTTTATCTTTCGTATCTCTTTATCTTTCAATTGTTTGTTTGGTGAGGTGCAATGCTTGTATTAATCCTCACCATTCATTTCTCTATATCTTTGAATTGTTTGGTGGGTGGGTGCAATACTTGTGTTAATCCACATCACTCATAGCTCTTTATCTTTGAACTGTTTTTGTGTGTTTAATGCTTGTGTTAAAATGCGCTCACTGCAATATGTCCTTCGTGCCCCTAAAGAGGCCTACAGATATACGATGAATTCACGGTGCTGCGCCAGAGTTGCGAATGTCATTGCCTGCAAACATGGCCAGTCAACACTGAAGATATGTTGTGAAGTTATGTGTCTTCCTGGTCTTTCTCTTTGCTTTATACCCGCGCGCTCTGTCTCCAAGCTGCGAGTGCATGCAATTCAGTCAAAGACA
>CM065736.1:4998072-5000572 GCA_033310375.1 Conus canariensis | reverse complement strand
GTTGGTGTATTCAAGTGTGTGCATGTGTGTGTTACTGTATACGTACGCATGTGTATCTGCTGTTATGTGTACACAAATTTAAAAGTGATTTTCTTCCAGGGTAAAGAGACATTTTTTGTGGGCAAGAAAGAAAAAAAGATTTTGTTAAGGAAAGAGGGGCATCAATATATGAACGAACGAATGATGAATGAATGATAATGAATGAATGAATGATGAATGAATGAATGAATGAATGAAGAATGATCTTTTCTAAGATGGCCATCTTCCACAAAAATGAAAACGAGACAGAAAGAAGTAACAAGGCAAACGCACAACAAGTGGCACTCAATCAGTCTGGACCCACTTTCCCTGAACAGCAGTAATTCCATTCAGTTCCAGAATTCCAGACGTACCCCCTTCGCTCCTTCCATCCCTCCTCACTCTGACTGTAGCCATTCCGCTCCCCTCTCGCCCCACCCTTCCACGACCCTTCTCTCCAGCACGTCTGATTCCGCTCACTCAGTGCCAGACTCCCTAACAGCCACATCTGAAAATGCTTTGACAGTATTCTTACTCCTTCTTCGTAACTGGCTTACACATTTCGTCTAGCGTGAAATTCATCTGTCGGAAACCGCATTTGATACTGTTAAAGCTTGGTGGTCCAACAGCCTAATGGCTGTGTGGATAATGAGCTGTTGGGAGATCACCAAGCTGAGGGGAAAGGCGTTATAGAAAGCAGTGCCCATTGCTCTCCTTTCGCTGCCTTACCCTCCCTGAAATAAATGAAGGACCTATTGACGGCTGGATTAAGACTATTACGTTAAGGAAGGCGGTGAAAGTGTTCATTTTCTTCTCTTTTTTTGTCATGCTTGATGCCATCTAGACTTGAACTTTCAACGCCTGATTGTGAACCCAGTTCTGTGCACGAACATGTATATTGTCACTGTCTTTAGGCTGGCCTTCCCACATATCTGTAAGACAGACGCCAACCAATCCAGAATAATGCTGCCAGACTCACTTACAAAGCTTCTTAATCTGACCACGTCTCTCTTCTTCACGCTCTCCATTGGTTGCCTGATTCCAATGGAATAAACTACAAGCTTTTGACGCAGATCTTTTCTGCTGTCAGTATCTCTTAGTGGACCATAGTATCTTTCTGAACTCTATATGTCACCGCACTTCCCACCCCCACCCCCCTCGCCAGCTTCTGATTGTGACTTCTCAGGATTCCTCGTATCAGGACTACGACTTCCGGACAAAGACTTTTTCTTTCCGAGCCCCGAACGACATGGAACAGGCTGTCTGACAACCTCTTGCAGTCTGACTCCTTCTCTTTTGAATCTGGCATCACAGAGCTCATGACTCTCGATATTAGCGGAAAGTCTCATTGTGGCATTTGCATGTGAACAGAAAGCATTTCTGCACATGAGGGACATGTTTGATCATGGAAGTGTGCACTATATACGTATGCACTATTGCAGATGAATGTGTATATGGATGTTTTTACTTCTATATGTATAGTATGTAAGTTTTAAAAAGAACTGTTAGTGATTCTGCAAGACAAAGTGGACGAAGAGATTACAAGACAAAACACGACGCGTTTCGACCTTCTTCAGGTAAAGCAAAGAACATTAAGGACGATGAAAACAAAGAATGAGCAACCATCTATCTTCTCACGTTCGCCACAAGATGGGTGTAGAATGAAAAGCTATGACCAGCCGCCGTGGCGAAGTGGTTAGCGTCGCGGACTCCCGGCTGGGAGGTCGTGGGTTCGAATCCCATCAGAAGTCATATGGGTTTTTCTGCCCCGACCGGCTCCTACCCAGAGTTGAGTTGCTGCGGACTCAGTTGGGAAGACTGGGACCACACAGTCGAGTTTCATCCACTTAATGGATGCGTTTCTGAGAGTGTTGCTCAAATTTTCTGACCAACACTGCAGGTGCCTGTATCTCTCGGGCCTGGTTGACGCCGGATATATTATGAAAGGAAGCGTAGAGTACAGCCCTGTCATGTTGTCTCAGACTGTAATGGAAATCCGTAGCATCATCTTAAATCATCCTCATTCTCATCGATCAGCATAAAAAAAAGTCTCAAATTCTGTGGCCCTTCATGCCCTGCTCTCATGGCGACCTCAATTTCGATGTCCTCTCCACGTCTGTGGCCTTGGTTTGGTTCCGTCGGGGTCACCGGTATCGGCGAGTCCATGGGGGCTGTCGTGGACGGACGTGGTGGCGTCCTCCGGAGGGAGAGCTCACTCACGCCGGCTCCGCGACTAAGCAATTATTGTCGTCAGTAGGGGGCTTAGTAGGTGGTGTTAGATCAGAACAGGCGCCACTGAACACCACCGAAGTGACTCGGCAGCAGTGCAGTGTCTCCTCCGGTGGGTTGCCTCTTGACAACTTGACATTGACTGCTCCCTGTGGATTGCCGGTGCCGGGGCTGTGGCGGGGCCGACCGGGCTGTGGCTGTGGACGGGGTGTCGGAATGAGCGGCGTGGGTGCACTGCCTCTGAGGTGGCGCA
>CM065736.1:4988072-4993072 GCA_033310375.1 Conus canariensis | reverse complement strand
GGCTATTCCAATCCTTTCTTCGCTATATTTTTGAATGATTCCAGTGCCTCTTTTGCTATCTTTCTAAATCATGTAATCCCCTTATGTGCTATATGTATACTTACAAAATTTGCTATCCTTCTCTTTGCTATATACTTCGAAAATATTCCAGCCTCGTTTTTCGTATAACTTTTCCACAGATAGACAGGTAAACAGAAAATTCGATAGATAGTTGGAATGATGGATGTACACTTGCAAGGTATTCAAAGCTTTGTTCGTTATACTCTTAACTATTCCACCCTCTAGTTATGTTTGAAGTTGATTGCAGCTCATTTTTCACAATACTTTCACAAATTTCCAGCCCGTTTTCCACTACACTTTCAAAAATTTCCAGCCTTTTTTTTTTCATTATACTTTCACCTTATCCTGGCCTCTTTTAATTATTCTTTCACATGCTTCCGGTCCCTTTTTTTGTCTGCACTTCCAAATTATTCAAGTCCCCTTTTTCCCACTTGACTTTCAAATCACTCCAGCCTTTACTTCGCTATACACTCAAATTATCTCAGCCCCCTTCTTTGCTATGCTTTGAATTACGCCAGCTCCTGATATACTCTTTGATAATTCCCGACTTCCTTCGCTGTATGTTCAACGTATTTCAGTTCATTTACTTTCTTCATTGGAGCAAAAAAATGTTTAATGGCTCAACAGCAGGAAAATACGTAGGAATAAAAAAAAAACATTCTTTCAGGAGAAGAGGAGGTGGTGCAAATATTTGGGTGTGGTGTGTGTGTGTGTGTGTGTGTGTGTGTGTGTGTGTGTGTCGTTGTTGTTGTTGTTGTTGTATACGTACGCATTCATATATATGCTGTCATGTGTGCAAAAATTTAGAACTGTTTTGGTCCCAGGACAAAGAGACATTGTTCGCAGGCAAAATAGAAAGAGAGCTTTTGTTCAGAAAAGAGGAATGTAAATAAATCAATGAATGAATGAGTGAATATATGAATGCATGAATGAATGAATACTTTGGGGGGGGGGGGGGGAAGGGGGGGGGGCAGAAAAAAACAACAGAAAAAAGCACAAGAAGTGGCACTCAATCAGTCTGGACCCACTTTCCCTGAACAGCAGTAATTCCATTCAGTTCCAGAATTCCAGACGTACCCCCTTCGCTTCTTCCATCCCTCCTCACTCTGACTGTAGCCATTCCGCGCCCCTCCCGCCCCACCCCTTCCACGACTCTTCTCTCCAGCACGTCTGATTCCGCTCACTCAGTGCCAGACTCCCTCACTGCCGCATCTGAAAATGCTTTGACAGTATTCTCACTCCTTCTTTGTAACTGGCTTACGCATTTCG
Source organism: Conus canariensis (assembly GCA_033310375.1). Classification (NCBI taxonomy): domain Eukaryota; kingdom Metazoa; phylum Mollusca; class Gastropoda; order Neogastropoda; family Conidae; genus Conus; species Conus canariensis. The sequence continues at coordinate 4,991,743 of CM065736.1, read as the reverse complement.
TCTAGCGCGGAATTCATCGGTTGATAACCACGTTTGATACTGTTAAAGGTTGGTGGTCCAACAGCCTACTGGCTGTGTGGATAATGAAGTGTTAAGAGATCACCAAGTCAAGGGGAAAGGCGTTATAGAAAGCAGTGCCCATTGCTCTCCTTGTGCTGCCTTACCCTCCCTGAAATAAATGAAGGACCTATTGACGGCTGGTTGGACAGAGAGGATTTTCAATCTGTTCATAAATCTGGCTCCATGCGAGTCGATTTTATGGCCGTGGGTTTTGGAGCTAGCTGCTCTGAAAGCTTGACTATGGAGGACTGGGATTGCTATTCATTTTGTGTGCCAATCATTGACCGGGGAATGCTATTCATTTTGTGTGCCAATCAGTGACCGGGGATTACTATTCATTTTGTTTGCTAATCAGTGACCGGGGAATGCTATTCATTTTGTGTGCCATTCAGTGACCATTACTGTGTATGGTGCAAGGGAAATACGGCGGCAGACAATAGACGAGATGTCCTTTCTGAATTTTAACAATTAAAGACATTTATTGCCTCTATTGTCATGTGAGACAAAGTGGATTTTAAACGAAAAAAAAATGATTCAATAGACTGTTTAAACTCCTTCGGTTTTTGTTTGTTTGTTTGTTTTACTCTGTTCTTTTTGCATACATTCATACTTGTGTCGGGCTTTGTGATTGGCTTGATTCAGTAACCTTCCTAGCGATTGGTTTCTAATAAGATTCATCTGTAGACCACGGACCTCTTTGACTTTTTTTTCTTTTGTTTTTGTCTTTGTTTATCAGGATAGCAACTAGGACTTACGAACGTGGTGACGTCAGGCACATTATGGGATATATGGGATATCCTAGGGTCAGACTACGTTGGTGGCAAGCGCCGGACTCGTGATCCTGCTGGTCGACTCTGGGGTAACGCGTTCGAATCGCCACAGGACCGATTCAGTACAGGGGGATTTTTCCCTGGGAGTTGACATTGGATTTGAACATCTTTCGAATGAGACTATCAATCGAGGTTCCGTATGTAAAATTAACCCGTAACATCTTGCGTACACGAAAAAATCCCACATTCAGCTTTCGAAAGAGAGAGCCATTTTGGCCATTGGTATGGATAACAAGTATACGCGTAGCATGCATCTTCCACGAAAAATGGAAAGAATGAGTGAATAACTGAGTTACTGTTACTGGCTGATTGACCCGGGAAACGTCAAAACGTAGAGCCAGCAGGCAGCTCTTCAGTTGGCTCTACCCAGGTAGGCAACCCCTTGTGTACACGAGAGCATGGACTGTGAAGCGCTTAGAGCTTGGTTTGTGACCGAAGATAGATCTATAATTACTCTCAGTGATCTGACAGACTAGGGCACACGCAGGTCCTTTGTCAGAATTAGTATTGTATTTAGAGTACTTACATAGCGCCTAAGCGCTTTACTATCCACGCTCTCGTTTACACAACAGGCTGCCTATCTGGGTAGAGCCGACCAAAAAGCTGCCTGCTGGCGATTCATTCAGTCGTTTCCTGCATCCTTCAGTCGGTCAGTCACCCAGTTTTGTTATTCATATTTTCATTCGTTTGGTGCATACCATGTTCTGGGTGACATCCATTCCAAAGTCCAAACGGGCCTTCTCTTCCAAAAGTTGGTGATAGGACTTAATGTGTATGCAAGATGTTATGCTTGCGTCCACACACGGAAACTCGGTTTATAGTCTCGTTCGAAAGACATCTTGGGAAGTGGAGTCACAGCCAATGTTAACTCCGAAGGAAAAGTCCCCCTGTATTGCAACGGCTCAGCGGAGACTTGAACCCGCAACCCAAGGATCACCAGGATCACGAATCCGGCGCTCTACCAATTAAGCTATTCCAGCCCCTAGTGGGTGCTGATGTGTGAGTGGAGACCTGTCTTTGACACACACCATAAGCTATTTCAGCCTCCCAGTGGGTGTTGGTGTGTGAGTGGAGACCTGTCTTCGAGACACACCATCTGCAGCAGACGTTGCAAGGGAAGGAGTGAGGTGAGGTGAAGCGCTGCTTCCTCCTGGTGCTATTGGGCACAATGCCAGTCGTTGTAGTCATCCCCACAGTCTGTGTGCCCTGGCTTCTCCACAATGCCAGTCGTTGTAGTCATCCCCACAGTCTGTGTGCCCTGGCTTCTCCACAATGCCAGTCGGTCTGGTCATCCTCAAAGTCTGTGTGCCCTGGTTTCTCCACAATGCCAGTCGGTCTGGTCATCCCCACAGTCTGTGTGCCCTGGTTTCTCCACAATGCCAGTCGGTCTGGTCATCCTCAAAGTCTGTGTGCCCTGGCTTCTCCACAATGCCAGTCGTTCTGGTCATCCTCAAAGTCTGTGTGCCCTGGCTTCTCCAGTGAGGGCTGTCATACATCTCCGTCACAACCTGAACGTGTCCTACACACTGTATGACATCTCTGTTATAACCTGAACGTGTCCTACACACTATACAACATCTCTGTTATAACCTGAACGTGTCATACACACTGTACATCTCTGTCATAACCTGAACGTGTCATACACACTGTACAACATCTCTGTCATAACCTGAACGTGTCCTACACACTGTACAACATCTCTGTCATAACCTGAACGTGTCCTACACACTGTACAACATCTCTGTTATAACCTGAACGTGACAATCACGTCGACGCCGGAATGCAGCAGAGACTTATCATGGTGTATTTTGTTTGTTGGTTTTCCTTCCAACATGCAGCAGAGACTTATCATGGTGTATTTTGTTTGTTGGTTTTCCTCCCAACATTTTCATTCAAAGTATTTCTCAAAATAATGCATGTAAAAAAATGTAGTTATGAAAATTAATAACATACCGCATTCTCAGGACACCATGCAAAAACAAAATACATAACTGGCACAGAGACAGGCAGACAGACAGACAGATTCGGAGACAGAGAGAGGGAGAGACAGACAGAGACAGACAGACAGATTCGGAGACAGAGAGAGGGAGAGACAGACAGACAGACAGATAGATACAGAGACAGATATACAGAGAGACAGAGATACAGAGAGACAGACAGACAGACAAACAGACAGAGAGTTATTATGATCTCTCCTCAAAGCTAACATCATCACATCATGAGCTGTCATGATGTTAGCTTTGAATCCCCATCGGAGACGTCATAGTTGTAAGATCTTTCGGTACCCTGGCTGGCTCTGCTGGTCTCCAAGGTCTGTGTGTGTGTGTGTGCTGATGGCCCAGGGGAAGTGTGTCAAAAGCAGTATTGTACCAGGTGACTCTGCCCATGGGGGCAGCTGTTCTGGATGGCCTTCCCTGTGGGTATCACTGTAGTTCAGGAAGGGTCCACCTCATGACGTGACGCTTGAGGGGTCTAAAGGTCACGAACGTACTTGACTTGGCAAGAGGGGCTCCTTAGCTCCGTGTGTAGTGTGTGTGTGGTGTGTGTGTGTTGTGTGTGTGTGTTGTGTGTGTGTGTGTGTGTGTGTGTATGTGTGTTTTGTGTGTGTGTGTGTGTGTTGTGTGTGTATGTCTGTGTTGTGTGTGTGTGTGTGTGTGTGTGTGTGTGTGTGTGTGTGTGTTGTGTGTGTGTGTCTGTGTGTGTTGTGTGTGTGTGTTTTTGTCTCTGAATCTCTGTGTGTTGTGTCTCTGTGTGTGTCTGTGTGTGTTTTTTGTCTCTCTG
>CM065736.1:4950572-4975572 GCA_033310375.1 Conus canariensis | reverse complement strand
CTGACATTCTACCCCCCACACGGGACAAACAACAGAACTGACATTCTGCCCCCACACGGGACAAACAACAGAACTGACATTCTACCCCCCACACGGGACAAACAACAGAACTGACATTCTGCCCCCACACGGGACAAACAACAGAACTGACATTCTACCCCCACACAGGGACAAACAACAGAACTGACATTCTACCCCCCACACGGGACAAACAACAGAACTGACATTCTGCCCCCACACGGGACAAACAACAGAACTGACATTCTACCCCCCACACGGGACAAACACCAGAACTGACATTCTGCCCCCACACGGGACAAACAACAGGACTGACATTCTGCCCCCACACGGGACAAACAACAGGACTGACATTTCCCCCCACACGGGACAAACAACAGAACTGACATTCTGCCCCCCACACGGGACAAACAACAGAACTGACATTCTACCCCCCACACAGGACAAACAACAGGACCGACAATCACGTGAGTGGTTGGATATGGAGGAGCACAGGGGGACAGCGAGACAGACCCTGTAGACCCCGTACCTAGGGCAGAATCCGCCATGTGTCAACTCCGTCACCAACGACTTTTACCTGCGGAAATCTACCTCTCCAAAGGCTCAAGCCTTCCTCAGCAAAGACAACACCAACTACGGTGTCACGGACTCCCAGGACCGTCTCCTTGGCCTCTAACTGATCTTCCAGACCGATCCGTCCAGACCACCCATGGTCAAAGAGAGGCTCAAGACCTCCTCAGCAAAGCCAACACCAGTTACGGCATCGCCGAAGTCCAATGGCTGTCTCTTCTAAACCAGACTGCCCAAACCACCAGTGACCACACTCTCCAGACAGGTTAACTGACATTCCAAACTAGCAGCTAAGTTGTCCCTCACTGCGATCCCATCCATTAGACGAAGCTGCATTTGGGTCAGTTCCTAATGGTTCCCCTATCTAAAATTCGATTTCAAATAGGTCCCATCCCGCGTTTTAGGGATTAACTCCTGCAAACTCTCTCCTCTCAAAAGTTGGGCTGAATCATGCCCTTCACGGAGAGGCTGCGTACAGGTACAGAGATGACTGTGTTCCCTGAAGAGTGGCCACAGATACAGAGATGGCTGTGTACACTGAAGAGTGGCCACAGATACAGAGATGGCTGTGTACATTGAAGGGTGGCCACAGATACAGAGATGGCTGTGTACACTGAAGAGTGGCCACAGGTACACAGATGACTGTGTACACCGAAGGGTGGCCACAGATACAGAGATGGCTGTGTACACTGAAGAGTGGCCACAGATACAGAGATGGCTGTGTACACTGAAGAGTGGCCACAGGTACAGGGATGGCTGTGTACACTGAAGAGTGGCCACAGGTACAGAGATGGCTGTGTACACTGAAGAGTGGCCACAGGTACAGAGATGGCTGTGTACACTGAAGGATGGCCACAGGTACAGAGATGGCTGTGCACATAGAAGATTGGCTACAGGTACAGAGATGGCTGTGTACATTGAGGAGTGGCCACAGGTACCGAGATGGCTGAGTACACTGAAGAGTGTCCACAGGTACCGAGATGGCTGTGTACATTGAGGAGTGCCCACAGGTACAGAGATGGCTGTGTACGCTGAAGAGTGGCCACAGGTACAGAGATGGCTGTGTACACTGAAGAGTGTCCACAGGTACATAGATGGCTGTGTACATTGAATAGTGCCCACAGGTACAGAGATGACTGTATACACTGAAGAGTGGCCACAGGTACAGAGATGGCTGTATACATTGAAGAGTGGCCACAGGTACAGAGATGGCTGTGTACACTGAAGAGTGGCCACAGGTACAGAGATGGCTGTGTACACTGATGACAGGGCACAGCAACAGACGGAGGGGCACAGGCAGAGGTTAGATGTGACTATGTGTAGGTACAGAATGCTAGGGACAGACACAAAGATGGTCAGGCACAGATGCAAAGATGACTAGGGACAGGACACAAAGATGGCTAGGCACAGACACAAAGATGATTAGGCACAGATACAGAGATGACTAGGCACAGATACAAAGATTGCTAGGCACAGATACAGAGATGGCTAGGCACGGACACAAAGATGGCTAGGCACAGATACAAAGATGGCTAGGCACAGATACAAAGATTGCTAGGCACAGACACAAAGATGACAAGGCACAGACACAAAGATGACAAGGCACAGACACAAAGATGGCTAGGCACAGACAGAAAGATGACTAGGCATAGACACAAAGATGACAAGGCACAGACACAAAGATGGCTAGGCACAGATACAGAGCACAGACACAAAGATGGCTAGGCACAGACACAAAGATTGCTAGGCACAGACACAAAGATGATAGGCACAGATACAAAGAAGACAAGGCACAGACACAAAGATGACTAGGCACAGACACAAAGATGGCTAGGCACAGATACAAAGATGTCAAGGCGCAGACACAAACATCGCTAAGCACAGACACAAAGATGGCTAGGCACAGACACAAAGATGACTAGGCCAGATCACAAAGATGACAAGGCACAGACACAAAGATGACAAGGCACAGACACAAAGATGGCTAGGCACAGACAAAGAGGCAGGCACAGACACAAAGATGACAAGGCACAGACACAAAGATGACTAGGCACAGATACAGTGCAGGCACAGACACAAAGATGCAAGGCACAGACACTAAGATGACAGGCACAGACACAAAGATTGCTAGGCACAGACACAAAGATGACTAGGCATCAGACACAAAGATGACAAGGCACAGAACAAGATGGCTAGGCACAGACACAAAGATGCTAGGCACAGACACAAAGATGACAAGGCACAGACACAAAGATGGCTAAGGCACAGATACAGGCACAGACAAAAGATGGCTAGGCCAGACACAAGATGGCTAGGCACAGATACAAAATGACTAGGCACAGATACAAAGATGGCTAGGCACAGACACAAAGATGATTAGGCACAGATACAAAGAGACAAGGCACAGACACAAAGATGACAAGGCACAGACACAAAGATGGCTAGGCACAGATACAAAGATGACAAGGGCAGACACAAACATCGCTGGACACAGACACAAAGATGGCTAGGCACAGACACAAAGATGACTAGGCACAGACACAAAGATGCAAGGCACAGACACAAAGATGACAAGGCACAGACACAAAGATGGCTAGGCACAGACAGAAGATGACTAGGCATAGACACAAAGATGACAAGGCACAGACACAAAGATGGCTAGGCACGTATCAGAGCACAGACCAAAGATGGCTAGGCACAGACACAAAGATGGCTAGGCACAGATACAAAATGGATAGGCACAGATATAAAGATGGCTAGGCACAGATACAAAGATGTAGGCACAGTACAAAGAAGACAGGCACAGACACAAAGATGACTAGGCACAGACACAAAGATGGTAGGCACAGATACAAAGATGACAGGCGCAGACACAAACATCGCTAGGTCACAGACACAAAGATGACTAGGCTCAGATACAAAGATGCAAGGCACAGACACAAAGATGACAAGGCACAGACACAAGATGGCAAGGCACAGAACAAAGATGGCAAGGCACAGACACAAAGATGACAGGCACAGACACAAAGATGACTAGGCACAGACACAAAGATGGTAGGCACAGATACAAGGATGGTCAAGTAGACACAAAGATGTCTAGGCTAGTACAAGATGGTCAGTGCAGACACAAAGATGACTAGGCACAGACACAAAGATGTCTAGGACAGACACAAAGATGGCTAGGCACAGATACAAAGATGGATCAGGTACAGACACAAAGATGCAAGGCACAGACACAAAGATGACAGGCACAGACAAAGATGACAAGGCACAGACACAAAGATGACTAGGCACAGACACAAAGATGGCTAGGCACAGATACAAGGATGGTCAAGTACTAGACATAAAGATGTCTAGGCAAGATACAAAGATGGTCAGGTGCAGACACAAAGATGACTAGGCACAGACACAAAGATGTCTAGGAACAGACACAAAGATGGTTAGGCACAGATACCAAAGATGGTCAGGTACAGACACAAAGATGGCTAGGCACAGACAAAATGTGACTATGGCTAGGCACAGACACAAAGATGGTCAGGTACAGACACAAAGATGGCTAGGCACAGACACAATGATGACTAGCCACAGATACAAAGATGACTAGGCACAGACACAAAGATGACTAGGCACAGACACAAACATGACTAGGCACAAACACAAAGATGACTAGCCACAGACACAAAGATGGCTAGGCACAACACAAAGTTGACAAGGCACAGACACAAAGATGACTAGGCACGGACACAAAGATGACTAGCCACAGACACAAAGATGACTAGCCACAGATACAAAGATGACAAAGCACAGACACAAAGATGACTAGGCACAGACACAAAGATGACTAGCCACGGATACAAAGATGACAAGGCACAGACACAAAGATGAGATGACTAGGCACAGATACTGAGATGACTAGGCACAGCACAAAATGACTAGGCACAGACACAAAGATGGCTAGGCACAGACACAAAGATTGCTAGGCACAGATACAGAGATGGCTAGGCACAGACACAAACATGACTAGGCACAGACACAAAGATGGCTAGGCACAGACACAAAGATTGCTAGGCACAGATACAGAGATGACTAGGCACAGACACAAACATGACTAGGCACAGATACAAAGATGGCTAGGCACAGACACAACTGACTAGGCACAGACACAAAGATGACTAGGCACGGACTCAAAGATGACTAGGCACAGACACAAAGATTGCTAGGCACAGATACAGAGATGACTAGGCACAGACAACAAAGATGACTAGGCACACACAAAGATGGCTAGGCACAGACCAAAGATGGTCAGGTACAGACACAAAGATGGCTAGGCACAGACACAATGATGACTAGCACAGATACAAGATGACAAGGCACAGACACAAAGATGACTAGGCACAGACACAAAGATGACTAGGCACAGATACAAAGATTGCTAGGCACAGACAAAGATGGCTGGGCACAGACACAAACATGACTAGGCACAGACACAAAGATGGCTAGCACAAAGGCACAGACACAAAGATAGCTAGGCACAGACACAAAGATGACTAGGCAAAAATACAAAGATGACTAGGCACAAAAGGCTCAAGTACAAAATGGCTAGGCACAGACACAAAGATGGCTGGGCACAGATACGAAATGGCTGGACACGAGCAAATCGTATTGACAACCAAAAACAAAATCCGAGACAGCACGGCAGCTGAACAGAGACAACGTGACACGCGAATGGACGACACTCAGATGGCGGGAATGGGTATCCAAAAAGACTGGTATGTATACAGAGATGTCTGGCCACCTGCACGCAGAGACGGATGGTCATAGGTGTACTTACTCTTAGGCACAGAAACAAACACACGGCCGGTTACAGATGCAAGGATAGTTGAGCACAGATGGAAAGATAGCTAGACACAGATGGAAAGATAGCTGAGCACAGATGGAAAGATAGCTGAGCACAGATGGAAAAATAGCTGGGCACATTTGGAAAGATAGTTGACCACAGGTGGAAAGATAGCTGAGCACAGATGGAAAGATAGCTGAGCACAGATGGAAAGATAGCTGGGCACATTTGGAAAGATAGTTGACCACAGGTGGAAAGATAGCTGAGCACAGATGGAAAGATAGCTGGGCACATTTGGAAAGATAGTTGACCACAGGTGGAAAGATAGCTGGGCACATTTGGAAAGATAGTTGACCACAGGTGGAAAGATAGCTGGGCACATTTGGAAAGATAGTTGACCACAGGTGGAAAGATAGCTGAGGACAGATGGAAAGATAGCTGGGCACATTTGGAAAGATAGTTGACCACAGATGGAAAGATAGCTGAGTACAGATGGAAAGATGGCTGAGCACAGACGGAAAGACAACTGGGCACAAATGGAAAGAGAACTGGACACTGACGGAAAGACAGCTGGACATAGGAACAGAGCCAGACCGGGCACAGGGGCATCAAGAGATTACTGGGTACACAATTACGCTTCCGAAACCGCAAGGAGGCACAGACTGTGTGTGCATGGGCACTGCTAGATTGGCGGGCATCGTTGTGGACATGATGTGCAACACACACACACACACACACACACCACACACACACACACACACACACACACACACACACACATCCTCCACCCCCCTCTTCTTCCCCCCTCCACGCCTCCTTTCCCTTTGATTTGTGCCGCTCTTTCCCCCACAGTTGCCATTGGCGGGTTAACGGAGCGTCTAAATCCCGCGGCTTTTATTTGCCGAAAGGCGTTGAAGGACTGTCCAGGGACATGGCATTCCTGGGGCTCATGCCAAGGAGCTGTGCTAAAGCACACACACACTCACGCACTCGCGAACTCATTCGCACGCGTACGCACACGCGCGCGCATACACATTCGCGTGCACACGTGCGCGCGCGCACGCACAGACACAGACACACACACACACACACGCGCTCGCGCGCGCACACACACACACACACACACACACACACACACACACACACACACACATACACACGCACAGGCACACACACGCACGCACACACACACACACACACACACACACACACACACACACACACACACACACACTCACACACACCACACACAACGCAGACAGACAGACAGTCAGACAGATAAAGCGAGAGAGAGAGTTACATCTTTGGATATGTATTGTTAGTGAAGTGATCCTCGCAGACCAAGTCTTTTGATATTTTGACCTTTTCTAATGTATCATTTCATTTAAAGTTCCAACATTTCCTTTTTTTTTATTTTTTAGATTACATTCTCGTGTTCGAAGCGTTTTACTTTATTTTCGGGGTTTTTTTTTGTTTTGTTCTGTTTTCCTGTCTGCCTGATGAACCCTCTTCTGAGTGAAACAGCTATCCTCTGCTTGTCTGCCAACCTTCGCTTTGGAGAAACAATAAGCTTAGGGCTATGTCACAAGTGGTTGTTAGAGAGGAAGAGGGGTCGGGGGGGGGGGGGGGATAGGTCGTGAAACAACGATGACAATTCGTGCCAAAATAAGCGTGCAGTATGGTGTTTCCTGTGTTTACTGTCTGACATACATTTATAAGAAATAGGTTTCGAAACTACTTCGCATATGAACTCATTTTACGATGTGCCCTGGTTTTGCGACCCCCCCCCCCCCACACACACACAACACACACAGGCACGCACGCACGCACACGTACGCACCACACACACACACACACACACACACATCAGCAGCTAGTGAAGGCTTCTCATATTTATAATATATTCCCCCATTTCTCCATCTTCAATTTTTTTTTTTTTTTTCCCCCCAAATCTTTGACAAGTCATTACTATAACGACGGAAGAATTATTAGCCTGCACTTGTTTTCCCCACACTTAATGTTCAGCATTATATATATATATATATATATATATATATATATATATATATATATATATATATGAGTTGACCACTCTGACTGTTGACGCCTTTTGACCTCCCTTGCATCCTTAATGGGATCCACAAGCATAGGCTTAAAGATTATCGCCTACATTTTGTACTGTTTACATCATGACTTCAGTTTTTCAGCAACTTATTTCCTTACCAAACTTTCTTTCCGTTTTGCTTTCCTACCTTTCGCTGGCTGCCTTGGGGTGCTGTTGGGTTCCGTATTGAAACCATTGATGGTGAGAATACCACAGAATTGTGGTCTGTTGTATTTCTCCATCTGCTGCCAAAGGACTACAGACACTAATCAGCCACGCCTCCCTGATGTGTCCGATCCAGTGGACGAAAGGCCTCGGAGCAGGAGTTAGAATGGTTCTGTCTTCAAGTGGGTTACAATGATCCCTATATGCATCTAGCGAAGGATTTTATATTCATGATATATTTCCTCGATCTTTCATTCTCATTTTCTTTGCTACGCTGGTTTCCGCTTTCTCCTTTTCTTTTTAATCTTTGCCAAGTCAGTAATGTAATGACAGAGGAATTGTTAGCCTGCATATGTTTCCCCCCCCCACAACTGAATTTTATATATATATATTCTTAGCCTGCACTTGTTTTCCCCACTACTAAATTGTTCAGCATGATATTATCTGGTTAATCTGTGGGAGATTGCATCTTTTAGAAGATCCAAGTAAAGGCTGTTCTGCCCAATTCTTAGCTGCTGACAATGCTTGGGCTATTAAACAGCAGAGCTGACCACTCGGACTGTTGAACATCTTTTGACCTCCCTTGCATCCTGGAATGGACCATCAAGCATAGGCTGACAGATGGTTCTCTACATTGTACTGTTTATATGATGATTTTAGTTTTTCAGCAACTGTTTTCCTTACCACACTTTCTTTACGTTTCACTATTCTACCCTTTGCTGCTACTTTGGGGTGCTGTTGGATTCATTTTTTTTATTTAACCGTTGGTGGGGAGAACATCACAGAACTATGGACTGTGGTGTGTCTCCGTTTGAGGCAAGAGAGCAAAGAAACAATCAGCCGTGCCTCCCTGATGAGTCCGATTCAGCGGACGAAAGGACGATGAGCAGGCGATATGAAATGATCTGTCTTCAGGGAGGATTGCGATGTTTCCCATTATAATGCTAGAGAAGGTTTTAACATTCTTGATATATGTTCCTGACTCTAGGTTCTCGTTTTCTTCTTCTCCCTTCCGCCCCCCCCCCCCCCCCTTCTTTTTATTTTTTTTTTTTCTCTTTCGTTAAATTTGCCGAGTCATTAACATTTGTACACACACACATATGAGCTAATGTACCGCGCTGATGGTAGACTATCGAACATATTTCTCATGAATGTCAATTATCAGATAAGACCTGAACAGCTCCGCTTCAGATTCTGAACTCAATAAACTTTTATATCGATTAATCGATTCCATCCGCCAAACTTCGTTTCGTATCGATTTGTTCTATCCACATTTAACTTGTGTGGCGCAATATTTGAAGACCTACAGAAAAAAAAGCATCCAACAGCAATCGGCTAGATCTCTTTGACTCGTGTGCTTGAGTGAAGCAGTTTGGTGTGGTACGGTGCAATGGCTCGAGTATTTTGCGTTTTGGTATCGGAGTTTTATCGTGTGACATGCCTGATAAGAAACTGCTTTAAAACATTCAGGGTTCTCTCTCTCTCTCTCTCTCTCTCTCTCTCTCTCTCTCTCTCTCTCTCTCTCTCTCTCTTCTCTCTCTCTCTCCAAGTGTTTGTGTGGGTGTTCGGAGAGGGGCGTTTTCTGAGTGGTGATTGTTAAAGTGGAAGTGTGTTACGTTTCTTTGATGTTATTTCCATTTTCTGTATTTTCAAACTTTTTTTCGTGTTCAATCTTTTGTTTGTTTGTTCGCTGTTGTTTTTGGTTGGGTCGTTTGTTCATTTTGTATTTCGCCATTTTTTTCCCTCTTGGGCGAGTGCTGGATGTAAAAACGCATGAACCTGCTTATCTATTACCCTCGATAATAAAGAATTTGTCTTGTCTTGTCTTTCTCTCTCTCTCTCTCTCTCTGATGTCTTGGTCTTCTTGGATGGATGGATGGATGAGAGGGGAGAGAGAGAGAGGGAGGGAAAATGATATACAGACTTTTCATACGATTATGCCCCTGCCAGAGCAGGCTTGAAGACAAGCTTTAATTTTAACCTATTTTCATGTACTGGCAATTTCATTGACTTTGCTACAAAAATGAAGAGCAGCATAGACTGTTGTCGAATCGTTAGTCCTCACCACCTTTAGCACCGCGTTGAGGTGGTCTTCCTCAAAAAATGATCTGCAACAAACTCGCACAAGCCGCTAGCATCGCCATGTTGTCTTCGCTGTCAAACAGCAAAGCGATCCGCACAGCAAAGCGTCGAATCCGCGGCCATCGCTGCGAGCAGACTTTACAAGGGAACATGCAGCAGGGGTTTCGCCCTGTCTAATGAGTCCTGTCCAGACAACGTTGGCATCGCTTTTTTTTTTTTTTGGTGCCGTTACACACTGTACTTCTCTTGTAGGATCTACAGTGAAGAACATGTATTGCGTTATTTGGAGCGAACGCTGTTCATCCCTTGTTTAGAATTTACAACGAAGCAGACAAAAAACATTTAGAGTTGTTTGGTGCTGTCACACACTTACCTCCCTTTTTGGGAAGTCGATGAAGCAGGACATCTTTAGCAATGTTTAGTGCCTTCACACGCTTACCTCCCTTTTGGTGAACCTCTGTGAGGCAGAACATCTTTAGAGGGTTTTTTTTTGTGGTGCTGTCACACGCTTATCTCCCTATGGGGAACCTACAATGAAGCAGAACATCTTTGAGTTGTTTGATGCTCGCACACGCTTACCTCCCTTTTGGGGCACCTACCGTGAGGCAGAACATCTTCAGACTTGTTTGGTGCTGTCATACACTTACCTCCCTTTGGGGAACCTACAATGAAGCATAACATCTTTAGAGTTGCACAACACACACACACACACACACACACACACACACACACACACACACACACACACACACATGTGCATGCGCACACGTACACAGTTTCTCAGACAGATTGATAGATACATACATACATATCTACACACATACAATACAAAACAAAATACATAATACCATACATACATACATAGGAGATTGAGAGGGGGGAGGGAGACAGACAGACAGACAGACAGACAGAAAGAAAAAAGAGAGAGAGAGAGAGAGAGAGAGAGAGAGAGAGAGAGAGAGAGAGAGAGGAAGGGGGATCAAAGGCAAACTTTGATAGGAAATGCTGATGTGGGCGTTCCTCATCTGTTTTATGAGGGAATGGGTGGAGGAGGGACGTCAGCACATAAGATTTATTCATGGCCACCGCCCCCCCCCCCTCATCCTCCATTCCCACAACTCTTTCCCCTCACACCTCCACCCACCCACCCCGCAAAAACACATAGACACACACGCGAGCGCGCCCGCGTGTAAACACACACACACACACACACAACACACACACACACACACCACACACACCCCCACACACACACACACACACACACACACACACACACATCCTCTGCTTCTGCATAGCTCCTCGCAGTATCCAGGTACTTCCCTCTCTCTCTCTCTCTCTCTCTCTCTCTCTCTCTCTGTTATGACGTCCGCCCCCATCTCCCTCTTCCCTTTCCTTCCCCATTCCTCCTTAACTCCTAACTCCACCCCTCTCCCCCACCCAATATCACCAGCCGTCCGCCCCTTACAAACATTGGCCTGGCTAATCGTCCACATCTACAGCAAACTACAGAGGGAGGGGACAGGGATGAATGAGGGCGCTAGACTGGAGGGGTACGGATGGCATTCTGAATCCCACCACCTTGTCCCCCCACCCCCAACCCCCACCCCTAGCCCCCTCCTCACCTACTCCAGGTGGTAGGCTTATATTTACGATCCCTTGGCGTGGCATCCTCCCATCACGTGACGTCTTTCTCCCCCAGATAAAGGTCAGTGACAAAATTGATGTCATCTACTGGGGATTGAATACTGAATATCGAGACAGCCAGCAAATGCCAAAAAGAAGACATAGAAGTCGATTCACGGTTCTTTTATGTCTTTTGTTTTCTTTAAGAAAAGGGGTTTAGTCTTTGACGGGTTTCGGCTCTCCTACACAGCTAATATACGAAAGACAGACACATTCTGTTTAAAAGAAGACACGCAACAGTGTTTGTGGGTGTTATTAATCTTCATCCCTGAATAGCACGTCGCCTCGGTGTTGAGGTACAATATGTTCCTTGCGAAATTATGCACGGATAAACTGCCCAAGCTCAAATATGTGCGATAATAAAGGTTTCAAATCGTTTGCATGAGAAAGAAAATCAACGTGTGTCGTAGTGTATATTGTTTGTAAACTGAAGTGCTTTCATGTGTGCCATTCTGTGTATTCTTTGGAAACTGAAGGGCTTTCATGTGTGCCATTCTGTGTATTGTTTGGAAACTGAAGGCTTTCATGTGTGCCATTCTGTGTATTGTTTGTAAACTGAAGTGCTTTCATGTGTGCCATTCTGTGTATTCTTTGGAAACTGAAGTGCTTTCATGTGTGCCATTCTGTGTATTCTTTGTAAACTGAAGTGCTTTCATGTGTGCCATTCTGTGTATTCTTTGGAAACTGAAGTGCTTTCATGTGTGCCATTCTGTGTATTCTTTGTAAACTGAAGTGCTTTCATGTGTGCCATTCTGTGTATTCTTTGTAAACTGAAGTGCTTTCATGTGTGCCATTCTGTGTATTGTTTGGAAACTGAAGTGCTTTCATGTGTGCCATTCTGTGTATTCTTTGTAAACTGAAGTGCTTTCATGTGTGCCATTCTGTGTATTCTTTGGAAACTGAAGGGCTTTCATGTGTGCCATTCTGTGTATTGTTTGGAAACTGAAGGGCTTTCATGTGTGCCATTCTGTGTATTCTTTGTAAACTGAAGTGCTTTCATGTGTGCCATTCTGTGTATTCTTTGTAAACTGAAGTGCTTTCATGTGTGCCATTCTGTGTATTCTTTGTAAACTGAAGTGCTTTCATGTGTGCCATTCTGTGTATTCTTTGTAAACTGAAGGGCTTTCATGTGTGCCATTCTGTGTATTGTTTGTAAACTGAAGGGCTTTCATGTGTGCCATTCTGTGTATTGTTTGTAAACTGAAGGGCTTTCATGTGTGCCATTCTGTGTATTCTTTGTAAACTGAAGTGCTTTCATGTGTGCCATTCTGTGTATTCTTTGTAAACTGAAGGGCTTTCATGTGTGCCATTCTGTGTATTCTTTGTAAACTGAAGGGCTTTCATGTGTGCCATTCTGTGTATTGTTTGTAAACTGAAGGGCTTTCATGTGTGCCATTCTGTGTATTCTTTGGAAACTGAAGTGCTTTCATGTGTGCCATTCTGTGTATTCTTTGGAAACTGAAGGGCTTTCATGTGTGCCATTCTGTGTATTCTTTGGAAACTGAAGGGCTTTCATGTGTGCCATTCTGTGTATTGTTTGGAAACTGAAGGGCTTTCATGTGTGCCATTCTGTGTATTGTTTTAAACTGAAGGCTTTCATGTGTGCCATTCTGTGTATTGTTTGGAACTGAAGGCTTTCATGTGTGCCATTCTGTGTATTCTTTGGAAACTGAAGTGCTTTTTGTTTTATTTGTTTATACCTTTTGTATTCCCATTCATATGATTAACGTCTTTCATGTAGTATATCCATGACTTATAACACACATAGCACACACACTAAACTCAGAAGAAAAAAAATCACAGGCAGATCAGCACTGTCATCACACTCTGAAGGTTTCCGCATGATTTTAGTATCCATCAACAGGAAAGCATACAGACCATCACTTTTGTGGGGTGTTTAGTTTGTTTGATGATTAATATTAATGTCTCTGTGTTGACTTACA
Organism: Conus canariensis; assembly: GCA_033310375.1. Taxonomy (NCBI): domain Eukaryota; kingdom Metazoa; phylum Mollusca; class Gastropoda; order Neogastropoda; family Conidae; genus Conus; species Conus canariensis. The sequence continues at coordinate 4,962,167 of CM065736.1, read as the reverse complement.
CCACACACACACACACACACACACACACACACACACACAACACACACACACACACACACACACACACACACACACACACAAATTGTGCCCGTGCCCCTCTCAACAAAAAAGTGGACAACTAAAAAAAAAAAAAAAAAAAAAAAAAAAAAAAAGCCCCTACACTATCCGAGACAAAACAAAGAAACGAAAGAAAAAAAAACGATTAATTATTTTCTTGGATCATTTTTTGAAAGTGTTTATATAAATACAGAACTTTTTTTTTTCTTCTCTGTCTGTGTCTCTTCACCACAGTTTCCCTGGAGGTTTGCTGAGCCTAACATAGGCCAGCCGTGGCCCTTTACATTCACTTTTGACGCCTCCCGTGTAATTCAAGAAGAGAAAAAAAAGCTATCAATCAGGTCCTCATGCGACATCGTCGACCAGTGTGTCCTGTAATTCATCTACCCATCCTACAGGTGTTCACCCTGCGTTATCTTCATACGGCACGTGCAGCTTGCATGCTGCACTGTTTCATGACAAGGTGGGTCGAGGCACAAGACTTCTTAACATCCTTCCTTTTTGTTCGAATACTTTGCATGCGATCTGTTTTCTGTCGACATACTCTTTTCAGAAAGGAGCACACATGACACCACCATGAATTTAGGCACAGTCCCTGGCATGGTTTTATTGTCCAAAAAAAAAAGGAAAGAAAAAGAAAAGAAAGAAAAGAAAGAAGTACCCGCCTTGGCTTAAGACTGTGTCAGGCCAACTGACATAGGCTAGAACACCAAGGCTACATCAAATGTTGTTATGCTCTGCATAGTTATGCGGGGATTGTCTTCAGTTGTGACAAGCTCCTAGCATAACATTATCAGTCTCCAAAATCCCCCGAAGCCGGAGTGTGGCTGCCCATGTGGCGGGGTAATCAAAAACGGTCACACACGTAATGTTCTCATCCCCAGCTGATGCATTTGTACCATAGTGTTCAAGTACTTCGGCTGTTCGGATGATCCCTGGAGTCTTTTAGCCAGGGAACGACAACAACAAGGAGAAAAGTGCAAGAACAGTGTCAAACTTCAATAGACTAGCAGTCAGGCAACAGAAAATTGAGTTCTACGACCTGTACAGGACAGCTTTTACTCTGATCACGTAAGAGATGCAGTCTCCCACTGAACGACGTAACAATAACATGTTGAACAATTTGGTAGTGGGATGAAAATGCAGGCTAACAATTCCTCCATCATTCTGTTAATGACTTGGCAAAGATTCGAAGGGGAAAAACAAATGGCGGGCGAAGATAACGAAAATGAGTATGGACGTTCAGGGAGGTATATCATATATAGAAGATAAAGAAAATGAGTATGGACGTTCAGGGAGGTATATCATATATAGAAGATAAAGAAAATGAGTATGGACGTTCAGGGAGGTATATCATATATAGAAGATAAAGAAAATGAGTATGGACGTTCAGGGAGGTATATCATATATATCAAATCCTTCTCTCGCAACTTATGCAGACCATTGAAACCTATCTTGAAGACACAACTACTCGTATTGCATACTCCAAGGCCTTTCGTCCGCTGGTCGGACTGGTCAGGAAGACATGGTTGATAGCGTCTGTGGTCCCTTAGCATCAAACAGAGGTATATCAGTCTACAATTCCATGGTACTCTGTCCACCAAGGATTCAAAAACGGAATCCAAGAGCACTCCAGAGCAGCCAGTGACAGGTAGAAACGTAACACGAAAAGAAAGTGTGGTAAATAAGTTGCTGAGAAAAAAAACATCAGACTCAGACTTTTTTTTATATATCCCCATATACACAAGGAAAATGTTTTTGCAGGCACGTAAAACACAAATACAAACAATTCAACGTTAATCATTAATTCAACGTCAATATGTGGGTAAAACAGACCTCTAAAACAAAATCACCCCTTTTCCCATGTGGTTTATGTACATGCACAAAATTAGACATTTATACCAATACAAATCCATACCCAAACATTTACACCCCCCAAACACACACTCACACTCACACACACACACACACACACACACACACACACACACACACACACAACGTGTGGTGTGTGCACCGCGTGCCAAACCACATCTCTCTCTCTCACTCTCTCTCTCTCTCTCTCTCTCTCTGAATGTAATTGTAAATCTGTGAGCCTATGTTTGAGGATCCATCTAAGGATGCAATGGAGGTCAAAAAGCGTCAACAGTCAGAGTGGTAAGCTATACTGTTCAATAACCCAAGCATTATCAGCAGCTAACAATTTTGCAGGACAGCTTTTACTTGGATCTCGTAAGAGATACAATCTCCCAGCGATACACACTACACACACACACACACACACACACACACACACACACACACACACACACACACACACACACACACACACACGACGCATGCACAGCAGAGAGAGAGAGAGAGAGAGAGAGAGAGAGAGAGAGAGAGAGAGAGAGAGAGAGTTCCTATTTATACTCATTCAAGTGGAGACATAGACAGGTTAGAAAAGACATGTAATATTCTCAAGTGCGGTTGGAAAGGATATGTTTTAATGTTGGATCTGAAAGATGCAACAGAAACGAAAATCTCATGTGGAAAGAAAGGGAATTCCAGAGTTGCGACCATAGACAGACGATACAGATGTCATGAGATCTATGCTTGAAGCGGTTTGCCGAAAAATGGGAATGAGAAGAATGGAGAGAGTGAGACGATGTGTAGAAGGTCAACTAAAACAAAAAGTATGCTCCTAACTGAAGCCACTGCAGTCAGAAATTGAGACATTTTTAAAGAACAATCATCATAATTAATTCGCCAGACAAAGGGGACAAACAAATTACAAAACAAAACACGACGCGTTTCGACCTCTTAAGTCTTCTTCAGGCAAGACAAACAACATTCAGGACAATGACAACGAAGAACGAGCACTCACCTATCTTCTCAAATTCGGCGCAAGATGGGCGTTGAATGAAAACGAGGCCCAGCAAAAAGGTCAGCAGAGACAGGTCCGGTGACCATAGTGCTTGCTTGGTTCTAACTCTTACAGAAAGAGGGAGCCACTGGAGTTTCATCAATAAAGGGAGCTAGGCCTTACGATGTTCATTCTTGAACGTAAGCCGAGCAGCAGAGTTCTGGACCATGGATGAAGGGTAGAGTCACGAGAACCAGCAAGAATAGAGTTACAGTTACAGTGACTTCGATAGAGTGCCGGTGATAATCTCCTATCTCATCGTCTGTGTCCTGCACCGCTATTACCTGCTTCCTTCCCCCTCCCTCCCCCCCCCTTCATCTACACCAACATTTGGCCTGTTATTGCCTCAACACTACCATCCATGAGGAACAATACACATTATCACCCGCAAGAAAAGACACTGCTGCGCGAATTTGGAGTCACCTTAGTGGTATTCAATGGTCCTGTCACCTATCACCTATACCAGAGTCATGAAGACCGTTGGGGTGCCACAGAAGACTGTGCACCCAGCTTCCTCCATTGCAGCCAGCCTCCTCCACTCGTGTCGGTTCTCAGACGCTCTTAACCAGTTTCTGAGTGTGAGGCCAGTCCATGCACTGATGTTGTCGTCCCATCTTTTCGATGGTACCTGTTGCGATCTAGCAGATGCATGAAGCACGTGAAAAGCCCCTTTCTGACGACAATGGTTGCTTAGTCGCGGAGCCCGCATGAGAGCGCGCCCCTCCCCCTCCCCCCCCCCCCCCCTCCTCCAGAGGCCGCCCAAGGATAGTGCCCACGAACCTGCTGATTAAGACCATTTGACCTGACCTGACCCTGAACATAGACAGGTAAAGGAAAGCAACACTGACTGCTTCTTCATGGTGGAGTATCACTTTTCTATGATAGACAATGAGGAGAAATAGATGATAAAGGCGAAGCTGGGGGGGGGGGGGGGGGCTCCTCTCTGGTCTACACTTCTCTTCATAGCATAATCCAGTGTCAGCAAGACCCGAAAGATAGAGACACCTGCAGTGCTAGTGCGGACATTTGAGCAAGATTCTCTGTTCTGGAACGCATCCATAGACGGATCCAACTCGAATGTGTAGTTCCAGTCTTCACATCTGTGTCAGTATTTCACAGTATTCGAGGTAGGAGCCAGCACAAGGCTGAACAAATCCTGCAAATGAATACATCTGAGAGGATTTGATCCATGATCTCCGTGCCAGCCGGCCCGCCGATACTGACCACTGCCCCGCGGTGACAGATGGGAAAAGAGATAGAGAGAGAGAGAGAGAGAGAGAGATGTCAAATTGGTTCGGCGGATATTGCGAAGCTCTGCCACATCAATTCAGCATCCCTCTGCAGCTCTGTTGCGCATTTTAGCAAATAAAAGCCGCTGGATTCAGATGACCACTCTGCCGGACAAAAGGAAATCTCAGAAAATGGCGAAGCCAATTGGATGGGGAAGACGCGTATTAAAAGATAGCTTAATCACTTTCCCCCGAAATAATGTCTGAGAATGAAGGAAAGATAATGGGTTAGGGAATGAAGGAACAGTGTGTTGTGTGTGTGTGTGTGTGTGTGTGTGTGTGTGTGTGTGTGTGTGTGTGTGTGTGTGTGTGTGTGTTTTGAGTGTGTGTGGGTGTGTGTGGGTAGTGTGTGTGTGTGTGTGTGTGTGTGTGTGTGGTGTGTGTGTGTGTGTGGTGTGTGTGTGAGTATGTGTGTGTGTGTGTATGTGTGTGTGTGTGTGTGTGTGTGTGTGTGTGTGTGTGTGTGTGTGTGTGTGCACATGTCTGTATGAGAGCACGCGCGCTCATTGCAAGTGCGTGTGTGTGTTCGTTTGTGTGTGTATTTTTGTATTCATCAATAGGCATTTTTCGTAGTGCTATTTAATGCTATGCAGCTACATTTTATCAACAAAATGAATGGCCTAGACAGAGAATGTTCATTTGCAAAGTTACCAAATATAAAATGCATTTCCATGGATTCGACGTAAAAGAGAAAGTTGTTTCTTAACTTCACATATGGTTTAATTTGGCTTAAAAGCAGATCTAGCAAAGTTAGTTTTCTGTTTCCATTCAAATGGTGAATGTGACCGTAATTGTGAGGACAGAATGGTTCTATTACCATGATTGTCTGTGGCATGTCTTTTTTTCTGGCATTTGTAGCACTGTATCATCATTTATCAAGAGAACTGCTCATTTCTAAGATCATTATTCACTTTGTTGTTATTGTTGTGTGTGTGTGTGTGGGGGGGGGGGGGGGGGGGCTGGCTGGCTGTGACTGAGTGTATGCGTGTGAGTGTCAGTGTGTTTGTGTCTGATGTCTGTCTGTCTGTCTGTCCTGTCTGTCTGTCTGTCTGTCCGTGTACGTCTGTGTGTTATGTGTGTGTATGTGTGAGTGGGTGTGCGTGTGTGTTTGTGTGTGAGCATGTGTGTCAGTGTGTGTGTGTGTGTGTGTGTGTGTGTGTGTGTGTGTGTGTGTGTGTGTGTGTGTGTGTGTGTGTGTGCGTGCACAAAAAAATTGTCTTGTCAGATGAGAAAGGCTTTATATAGATATAAAGACTGAGCTACATTGAACGAGGAATGTATGTAGATATAGAGGCTGAACTAAATTCACAAAAGCGTTGCAAAAGTTGCCTGATATCTCTTCTAGTAATTAGCAACTTTTTTCCCCCTTCCCTTTGTTCCCCACATCCCCTCTCCTCCCCACTCCACCCAACATAGCCACACACACACACACACACACAACAACACACACACACACACACACAAAACACACAATTTGATGTCCTGTGACCCTCACACTACAATTCTCGGGCGGGTAGGGGGAAGGGCGGGTGCTGGGGGTGGGGGTGGGGATGGGGGGGAGAGGAATCCAGTCGTCATGAGTAAGCTCACCAAAGGACAGATGACACTGCAGTCCGTTCCCTTCTGTGGTGTTTGCTTATCGATTGTTGTTGTGGTTGTTGTTGTTTTTGTTGTTTGGTATTTGTTTGGTTTTGTTGTTGTTGTTGTTTGTTTGTTTGTTTGTTTTGTAGGTGTATGGAATTGCTACTGCGACGTTAATCGTTTGTGTTGCTTAGTATTCATTTTAGAATTCCCTGGATTATCTGTAGTTAAACGTTAATGTAGCTGTGATGTCGTATGTGGAGAGAGAGAGAGAGAGAGAGAGAGAGAGAGAGAGAGAGAGAGAGAGAGAGACCTGGTTTGGTTTGGTAAAAGCTGTTCTGTCAGCTGAAAAGCGTTATTGTTTTTAAACTAATAACTTTAATAATGAAAACGATCATGACAACAATAATGGTATTATTACTAACAATACAGTAAGAAGGGACACAAGTAGAACAACACCATCACAATTTTGTATAAAGCGCATTCTAAAAACGTACTTAAGCCACTTCACGAAACTTAAATAGAAGTTATTCGTATTTTCTTTCAAATTGGTCTCTAGAAATCAGGAAAAAAAAATCATCATCTACTTCATACAAAAGGATGGACAATATGTTCCGGCAATCGACCCTCTCCCCCCCCCCCTCTCTCTCTCTCTCTCTCTCTCTCTCTCTCTCTCTCTCCCACTTTAACCCTTCTTCCATCCTTCCTCCACCATCTCCCCCCCTCTCCCCCCACCCCCCACCCTTCCTTGCACTCTGTGAACTGTGGCTCTTATCTCGTTCACATTGCATCGAGTTTTGCACGTGAGTGTGTGACAGCCGAGGAGTCAGTTTCTAGTAGCCGAGAAACCAGGCCGAAGTCTTGTGTTAGCTAGTGTCGACTCTTCAGCTTTTTAACGGTGCGTTCGTTTGCTATATACAGCACGGGGGGAGGGGGGGGGGGGGGGGGGGGTTCTGTATTTGAGCCATACTGATATTCTTATTCTTTTTTTGTTTTTCTTCTGGTTTAAGATTTGTTGTTTGCTTCTCCGCTTCGTGGTTGAGTGGTTTGAAATGCTATTTTAAAAATGTAGAAACACAGAGAGACTTAAGCACTGCAGTGATCATTATGTCATCATTGTGTTCAGCAGCAGCAGCAGCAGCGCCATCATCATCATCATCATCATCATCATCATCGTCATCATCATCATCATCATCATCATCAGTTTCATTATCATCATTATGATAATCATCATCAATGTTTTCAACATCATTTCGTTGTCATTGTCATCACCATCGGAACGTGTGTTGCTCGTTTTCGGCTCTCCCCCCTCTCTCTCTCTCTCTCTCTCTCTTAGTCTGTACGTGTGTCCCGTGATTAGCACTCGCTTATGTCAATTTGTTAGCGAAGTCATGGCGAAACCTTGGCCGTGTCTGGAGTTGTACTGTCTTCACCTATCAGCGGAACAGCGACCAGTGAGGCTGCGGTATGTTGCTTGATAGTGGCGCTTTTCGCCGGTGGGCTCTGCAGTCATGAACTAGGGGCTGGTACATCCATGGGAATGCTCCCGTGGAGGTTCTGTCGTGCCATATCCAGTGGCCATAACACAATGGCATCTGCCAGGGAGCAGTTATGCTCCTTGACGTCTTAATGGAATGCCCTGTGCGTGCCTGTACCCTGTATGAACACAGCGCAGGCTTCCAAGGGTGGTGCAGGATTGCTCCCAGCTGGTTTGTTCGGCATTTGAGGACACTACTTCTCTGGGTCCCATCCTCGCCTTTGGGTTTTTTTTTTTCTTGTGAAATTGTCAGCGACGCATGGTTTAGAATTTTTTGTCACTGTCCTAGAAAGGTCTCTTTCTCCTTAGATACAGCTTCACCAAATACGATAGACTCTATAGCTTTACTTAGTTATATTCAGCAAAAATGTATCTACTTTATGTGGCCTACATCACTTCTACATTTAGTAAGATTACGTACTTACATCTGCTCGTCAGGTTGGTGTGAGTCATATTAAAGACCCGATTTTCATGGAATGTGAATTAAAATGTGTTGAATTATGTAATATACCTTTTATTTGAGTATGAAAGATCCGGTTTGAAAGAAATGGTCCATTCTAGCATTGGAAATTTGCTGTAAATGTTAATCATAGATTTATGGCTGTTATAGTTGGTAAGTTCTCCGTGGCGGGTAAGGCCTTGTTACTGTCTGTCATTCTTCAAAATAACGTCTTGCAAGAGCGTTTTACTGAGAAAATGCAACTGTCACAGTTTCTCTCTCTCTCTCTCTCTCTCTCTCTCTCTCTCTCTCTCTCTCTCTCTCTCTCTCTCTCTCTCTCTCTCACACACACACACACACACACACACACACACTCACACACACACACACACACACACACACACACACACACACACATATGCACGGACGCACGCACGTACGCGGCACGCACGCACGCACGCACGCACGCAGCACGCACACACGCACGTACGCACACACGCACGCACGCACGCACGCACACACACACAACACACACCACACACACACACACACACACACACACACACACACACACACACCACACACAGCGTGAATCCATAGGCTCATGAGACACATATCCGTGTAAAAAAAAGAAAGAAAGAAATACAATAAAATAAAATAGAATTGGAAAAAAAAAAAAAAAAAAAAAAAACTATGCAGAACTGTGAACAGGGAAATAACCCTAGCTGGACTCTAGGGCTAAAGTCCATTAGAGTTGTTATTTTCGTTTTCCACAGAGCAGCACATTGTTTGGGTTATGAGTTGGACAACGAAGACACGACACATGAGTCAAGTTTGTGTCTTTATAACTCAAGCATTCAGATGATAAAGTGTGTGTGTGTGTGTGTGTGTGTGTGTGTGTGTGTGTGTGTGTGTGTGTGTGTGTGTGTGTGTGTGTCCCAGTAGGAAGAAACTGTAGGGAGAGCTTGACAGCAGAAGATTTTCAGAGAGAAAAAAAAAACCATCTGCGCAGACCAGTGTTTCTGCCCTGAACTCCTTACACTCTAAGACGCCCGGGCCGCATCCAGGTCATGACTCCCAGATGCCCTACACCCAACTTTTTTTCTTTCTTCCCTGGTGCTACCGGGATTCGAACCCATAACTTTTGGATGAGTGGGCGTCTTAAGGCGTGCCTTTTTAGATGAATGTCTAGGGGGCCGGAATGGCTTGGTGGTAGAGCGCCGGACTCGTAATCTTGGTGATCCTGGGATTGAGGGTTCGAATCTCCGCCGGGCCGTTTCCGTACAGGGAGATTTTCCCCTCGAGTTGACATTGGTTCTGACTCCATTTCCCATACAGTCCTTCGAATGAGACTATAAACCGAGGTTCCGTGTGTGAACGCACGCATAACATCTTGCACACACGTAAAATCCCACCACCAACTTTCGGAAGAGAAGGCCAGTTTGGCCGTTGGTAAAGACGGCACGTTACACATAGCATGCACCTTCCCTGAAATTGGAGTATGGCTGCCTTAATGGCAGGATGAAAAAAAAAACGGTCATACACACAAAACTCCACTCCCTTTGTCGGATAGATGGGATTAATCCTTGCCTTTGTAAACAGGGAGTGTCCGCATGAGTATCAGCCTGCGTATGCAGAAGAAGATAAATGTATCACCCCACTGCTAACGGGACACCTGTTCTAAGTGGGAAAATTCATTATGAGGTTCACTTCTATTCCTCCTGCCACATATTATATTAAGATATACATGTGTATGGCAAACGTAGACAACGCCCGCGCACAAAGAGAACGACCATGCATTGTCTACGTACGCCAAAGTAGGTCAAGAATATTTTTTACAAGCAGAGAAACATTTGCCATGTCCAAAAAATACTTCGAGTACAATCTGATTGTTCATGACGTTCTCCAAGAACTTTTTACATGTGAGTACAAAATGGCGTGCTACACCGGCAGGGGCTACGTGCAGAAAAAGAGCCGCCCGCGCTGAAAAGCAAACGACAGCAAGCTGGAGTGTGGAGTTGCCTAAGAGGGCGGCCCAGGCAAAACTGAACTCGTTCGTATCGCGCTAGTGAAGGCAGACTCCAGTGAAGGGGAACGGTGGGAAATTAAGGCGAGGTACTCAGTCTCTCCTGTGTTGTTCCGTGATTGTTCGCAGTCATCAAAAAAAAAAAAAAGGAAAGAAAGAAAGAAAGAAAGAGGAAGAAGACAGAAAGAGAGCACTCAATCAGTCTGAGTCTACTCGCCACGAAAGACAGAGAGTTCCATCCACGACAAGAATTCTATGTAGGTCGCAGCCCCCTCACCCCCCCACCCCATCCCCACCCCACCCCTTCCCCACCCCCTTTCCCCGCTCTCTCCTTTCCCTCCTCCATACCTCATCTTCCAGATCCCACACTCTGCCTCCCTCTCCCCCCCCTCCCTCCCTTCATTACCGGGCTGTCCATCACCTTCCCCACTCCATCCACCCCTCGTCCCCCACCCCTCCCCCGTTCTCTTCCCCAGCTTGTTTTCTCCCTTCTTCGTGACGTTCCTTGGTCCAACACACACATATAGGGGAGCGCGTTACCTACAAAATGTAAGAATTACTGTCGTCACGATTTACACAGTGATCATCATCATGACAGCAAAGAAAGTTACTATTTTCACTGTGAAAAAAAACAAACGGTTATTGTCAGGATAGAAACAGTAATTATAATCGTGAAAAAAAAGTTAATATTTTTTTCGCTGTAGAAAACGAGCATTGGCAGGGTGAAATTGTAATTATGATTATGAAGAAGGTTGTGAAATTGTAATTATGATTATGAAGAAGGTTGTGTAAGGAAATGGTTATTGCCAAGATGGAAAGGGTCATTTATAATCATGTAAGCAAAGTTGGTCATTGTTTTCACTGTCAGAAAACAATCATGGTCAGAATGAAAGAGTATTTACAGTCAGTATGTTAACTGTAATTATGAACATGACGGCAATGTTAATTGATCATTTCACTGTAGGAAAACGGCATCGTCATAATAAAAAGACAGTAAATATGATTATGAAGACAGTGTTAATTACTGCTTTCACTGTAGGAAAACGGCATTGTGAGGATGAAAATAGGAACTATTGTCATAGAGACAAAGTTAATTAATATTTTCACTGCAGGAAAACGGCATCGTCATAATAAAAAAAAAACCCAGTAATTATGACTATGAAGACAATGTTAATTACTGCTTTCAAAGTAGGAAAAACGACATTGTCATAATAGAAAACAGTAATTATAATCATGAAGACAAAGTTAATTATTGTTTTCATCGTAGGAAAACGGCATTGTCATAATAGAAAACAGTGATTCTAATCATGAAGATAAAGTTAATTATTGTTTTCACCGTAAGAAAACGGGAATGTGAGGATGAAAACAGGAACTACCATCATAAAGACAAAGTTAATTAATATTTTCACAGTAAGAAAACGGCATTGTCGTGATAAAGAAAAACAGTAAATATGATCATGAAGGCAAAATTAACTACTGTTTTCACCGTAGGAAACAGCATTTTCATGATAAAAAAAACAACAATAATTATAATCATGAAGGCACGGCCAGTTAGTGTTTTCATTGTTGAAAGTCGGTTTTTATCAGGATCAAAACAGCAACTGTCTTAATGAAAACAATTATTTTTTTTCGCTACAGGAAAATTGTCATCATCAGGATGAAACGCACACTTATCATCATCAAAGCAAAGAAACATTCTGTTTTTCACTGTAGGAAAATGGTCATTGTGACGCAGTAAATAATCACTACGGATGCGAA
>CM065736.1:4940572-4945572 GCA_033310375.1 Conus canariensis | reverse complement strand
CTTGCTGAAGGCTCATTTTGAGAAGCATTTATTATTCCCCATTCACCCACTCAAGCACATACTGTTAGTTAGGCAGAATTATCTACCACTGCAGATATGAATGCTTATCTCCCCCTGTTTCTTCAATCTTAGACATAACAGCAAGCTTTGTTTATAATTGAATATGTTTTGCAGTCATTGCAACACAGAGCTGCTCTGTAAGTTGCTGAAATGGTGCTCGGTATTTATCCTTGGAATTTATTAGTTTATTGTATATATATATATATATATATATATATATATATATATATATATATATGCGTGCATGTGTGTGTAGGCAGGCCGCTGGATAAGTAGGTGAAAAGTATGACAGTAAAAATGAATGGGTTGGTAGGTACATAGATAACTTGATTGGACGGTAAGTAGGTAAGTAGGTAGGTGGATGAGTAGGTAGGTAAGTAGGTAGGTACGTTGGCAGGCTGGTAGGTGGATCGGAAGGTAGACAGGCAGGTAGGAACATTGGTAGGGTGGTGATTGGGTAAGAAAATATGTATATGTGTTGGTAGGCCGATAGATAGGTGGGTGAAACGTATGCTGGTAAAAATGAATAGGTTGGCAGATATGTAGACAAGTTGGCTGGTAGGTAGGTAGGTAGGCTGGAACAGAGATGGATACGTAAGTAGATGCGTACGAAGGGGGGGGGCGGGGGGGGGGGGGGAGTAGGCAAGGACATAGACACGTAGGCAGGTCTCCAACTAGCTATACATGTAGGTACGTAGATAGACAAACAGGTCAGAAAATGTATTATAAATAAGAAAAACCGCTGTTTTAAAAATACGTATATATATATATATATATATATATATATATGTGTGTGTGTGTGTGTGTGTGTGTGTGTGTGTGTGTGTGTGTGTGTGTATAAAATTATATATACATACGTACGTACATGCATACATACATACGTATGTGCATACATGCATGCATACATACATACATACATGCATACATACATACATGCATGCATACATACATACATACATGCATGCATGCATGCATACAGACAGACAGACACACAGGCAGGCAGATAGATAGATCACAATCTACTGAGGTTGGTAAAGATATAAAAGTTCGTAGATGGGTAGACAGACAGGGAAGCAGACGATGTAGCTAGCAGGTAGGTAGACAGGTAGGTAGGTAGACAGGTAGGTAGGTAGACAGGTAGGTAGGTAGACAAGTAGGTAGGCAGATAAGGTTGGTGACATCAAGAACGTTTATAGGTGATAGGTACATACTTTGGTAGGTAGACAGAAATTCGGCGGGCAGGTTGGTAAGTAGATAGGTAGGCGGGTAAAAAAGAGAGAAAGTAGAAAGAAAATTCGAAATTAGGTACGTGCGGTGTTAGGTAGGAAAGTAGTTGTAGGTAGACAGAAAATTTATGTGCCTGTAATTAAGTCGTTAGATAGGTAAAGTAAGTTGGCAAACCAGAAGATGGATAGATAAGGATGTCAGTAGTTAGGTAGGTGGGCAGATAGGTACGAAAGTAGAATCAAGGGTCGATAGGTAGGTAGATTGGTAGATAGATAAGTTTGTAATGTGGATATGTTGTGTGAAGTTGAGATGTGGATCTCTGCAGTGTGAATTTGAGATCTGGATCTGTGCGGTGTGAATTTGAGATCTGGATCTGTGCGGTGCGAATTTGAGATCTGGATCTGTGCGGTGTGAATTTGAGATCTGGATCTGTGCGGTGTGAATTTGAGGTGTGGATCTGTGCGGTGTGAATTTGAGATGTGGATCTGTGCAGTGTGAATTTGAGATGGGGATCTGTATGATGTGAATTTGAGGTATGGATCTGTGTTATGTGAAATTGAGGTGTGAATTTGAGATGTGGATCTGAGTGATGTAAATTTGAGATGTGGATCTGAGTGATGTGAATTTGAGATGTGGATCTGTATGATGTGGATCTGTGTGGTGTGGATTGTGTGGTGTGGATCTATGTGGTGTGAATTTGTGGTGTGGATCTGTATGGTGTGAATTTGTCGTGTGGATCTGTGTGATGTGAATTTGTGGTGTGGATCTGTGTGGTGTGAATTTGTCGTGTGGATCTATATGGTGTGAATTTGTCGTGTGGATCTGTGTGATGTGAATTTGTGGTGTGGATCTGTGTGGTGTGAATTTGTCGTGTGGATCTGTATGGTGTGAATTTGAGGTGTAGATCTGTATGGTGTGAATTTGAGGTGTGGATCTGTGTGTGTATGGAATTGTGGTGCAGATATGTGATGTCTTCTGTGGCGCCCCAACTGTCTTCGAACTCCGTGATAGGGTGATATGTGGTGTGGATTGGTATTTTGGTTCTTTGTGGGGTGGATTTATGGTGCAGATCTGTCGTGTGGATTGTATCAAAGCATGGATCCAGGATCTGTTTGATGGTGGCAGAGGTCTGCAATCTGTCTTATGTCCTTCTAGTTTATCTGTTTATTTATTTACATGCTAGCAGATTTCTTGGTTTGTTTGCCGAACTCTAACGTATTATTAGATCACTTATTTTACTGATCTGAAGGTTACAAACACAAACAAACAAAATCATGTGTCTTGATCCTCTGATCTCACTTTCTATCTCTCCCACACACATACACACACACCATCACTCCCCCCCCCCTCTCTCTCTCTCTCTCTCTCTCTCTCTCGGAGACCCTTCCCCCCCCTCTCTCTCTCCTCTCTCTCTCTCTCTCTCTTCTCTCTTCTCTCTCTCTCTCATTCTCTCTATCCTGCCTTCTTTTCTCTCTCTTCCTCTCTCTCTCTCTCTCTCTCTCTCTCTCTCTCTCTCTCTCTCTCTCTCTCTCTCGTTGTTGCTACAGTGACTTGCATGTTTTCCTTTTTTTTTCTTTTTCTCATCTTCTTCTTCTCTTTTTTGTTTTCCCCAGGGCTGGGTGGAAAACAGCATGTACAATTTGCTTATCTCATTACCCTGGTAAAATAAATTTTCGTTCGTTCGTTCGTTCTCTCTCTCAAGATTAAAAAAAAGGCAATTGAAAGAAACAACTGGTGATGTATTTAACCATTGAAATGTTTGTCAAGATGATCTGCTGTCATGTGCCTGTATGTGCATAGAGTGTATAAGTGAGGGGGGGGGGGGGGGGGGGGGTAGAGGTGGGCTGGGGTGGCGAGATAGTCGGGGGAGGGAGGAGGAAGCTGTCGGAATGAGTTGTGGGCGAGGAGTGGCGGGAGGGAGAATGGAGGGGTGAGGTGAGCGATTGATTTTACTGAGTTATGTTCAAACATGCCCCCTTGTCTACCGGGCGTGATTGCTGAACGGACAATAAAATCTCTCTCTCTCTCTCTCTCTCTCTCTCTCTCCTCTCTCCACTCTCTCTCTCTCAGTTTCAGACCACACTGTGGCATGATTTTAAGCTGATGGATAAATGAATTAACACATAAGATGAGAGAATTGAAGAAGAGGGTCTCGTGGCTACGACTTAACATATGTCTGACCCAGGCATTAGCCCAACGCGTTGGTCAGACTTTGAGTGCCTACCTACGATTGGTTGTGTCCTCTCTCTCTCTCTCTCTCTCTCTCTCTCTCTCTCTCTCTCTGCCACTGCCCTCAGCATTGCACCCGTTCATCTCCATCACTCCCCCTCCGGCCCCCGCCCCCATCCAACCTACCTCTACCCCCATCCCTGCCATCACCTCCACCCGGACACCCCACCGCTAACCCCAACATCCACCCCACCACCACCACACCCCCCCCCCCCTTACATGTTGTATATATATATATATATATATATATATCCATCACCACGACCACCACCCCTCTCACACACATGACCAAAAAAGAAAAGAAAAAGGAAACACTACAAACCGGATCATAAGACAGACGAGACACACACTGGTGGGGCCAGAGGAAATACTTCCCTGTTACAACTTCCCTCCTCATCTTCCTTTCCTCGTCCTCCCCTCCTCCACCCACCCCCACCCCCCTCCTCCTTCTTCCTAACAAGCAGGAGCAGAGACGTGGAGGAGGGATGGTGAGAGGGGAACACGGCCGGGGGGGGGGGGGGGGGTGAACTGAGCCATGAGGAGATTTTCGTCTTGTTAGGGGAAGTAAGGGGATAACGGCTAAGTGGTCTGAGTGCTGGGTTCTCTATAGAGGGTGAAGAAGGATATGTTGTAAGTGGTCTGAGTGCTGGGTTCTCTATAGGGGTGAAGAAGGATATGTTGTAAGTGGTCTGAGTGCTGGGTTCTCTATAGAGGGTGAAGAAGACATGTTGTAAGTGGTCTGAGTGCTGGGTTCTCTATAGGGGTGGAGAAGGATATGTTGTAAGTGGTCTGAGTGCTGGGTTCTCTATAGAGGGTGAAGAAGGATATGTTGTAAGTGGTCTGAGTGCTGGGTTCTCTATAGGGGTGAAGAAGGATATGTTGTAAGTGGCCTGAGTGCTGGGTTCTCTATAGGGGTGAAGAAAGATATGTTGTAAGTGGTCTGAGTGCTGGGTTCTCTATAGGGGTGAAGAAGGATATGTTGTAAGTGGCCTGAGTGCTGGGTTCTCTATTGAGGGTGAAGAAGGATATGTTGTAAGTGGTCTGAGTGCTGGGTTCTCTATAGAGGGTGAAGAAAGATATGTTGTAAGTGGTCTGAGTGCTGGGTTCTCTATAGGGGTGAAGAAGGATATGTTGTAAGTGGTCTGAGTGCTGGGTTCTCTATAGAGGGTGAAGAAGGATATGTTATAAGTGGTCTGAGTGCTGGGTTCTTTATAGGGGTGAAGAAGGATATGTTGTAAGTGGTCTGACTGCTGGATTCTCTGTAGGGGTGAAGAAAGATATCTGCTAAGTGGTCTGAATGCTGGATTCTCTATAGGGGTTTAGCAGGATATGTGCTAGGTAGTCTGAGTGCTGGGTTCTCTATCGGGGCGAAGAAGGATATCTGCTAAGTGGTCTGAATGCTGGATTCTCTATAGGGGTGAAGAAATATATTTGCTGAGTGGTCTGAGTGCTTGATTCTCTATAGGGGTGAAAACGGATATCTG
>CM065736.1:4908072-4933072 GCA_033310375.1 Conus canariensis | reverse complement strand
CTACAAATTTTCAGAAAGATCGGCCAAGTACTTTCTGAGATATTCCATAAAGAAGAAAAACCGTTGCAGGCCGTTACAGCCGTTAGTAACGGCTATAACGGGGTAAACTAAAACATCAGGCATCATTCGTGACCCATAATGAACGTACCTGCTCATTTTTTTACAAAGATCGGCCAAGTACTTTCTGAGATATTCAATAAAGAAGAAAAACCGTTACAGGCCGTTACAGCCGTTAGTAACGGCTATAGAGGTAAACTAAAACATCGGGCATCATCCGTGGCCCATAATGAACATACCTACAAATTTTCAGAAAGTTCGGCCCAGTAGTTTTGTCTGGAGCGAGTGGAACACATTTTGACCACGGACACACAGACAGACAGACAGACAGACAGACAGACAGACACACAGACAGCATTTCTTCCTTCCCATATAAAGTACTCCCTGTTCTATAAGAACTGAGAGTACAAAAAGGACTGGAACACAATTCTGGTTTCTGATTTCGCTTAATCCGATGACTGTGGTGTTCAAAAACCACTGACTTTTTTTTCACTTCAAGGAAGAACACTCCAGATGAAACTCTCAAGTTCCAAACTAATCACTCAGAAAGAAGGGAGAAAGCATTTATGCTTTCCCGTCATATTTGCATGGAACGGAACCTCATCATGACTACCATGACGTAGATGCTACAAGTGTACACATCAAGCCAGGATACAGCATGCAATGGAACCTCATCATGAATACCATGACGTAGATGCTGTTAACGACCAATCTGTTGCCCCTGCCCAGTTTGTCGCCCGACGACAGATTGGTCTTCAAACCAGGACCAGTCTGTCGCCCAGGTGACAGATTGGTCTTCAACACCAGGACCGATCTGTCGCCCGGCGACAGACTGGGCCCGGGTGTTGCATATTTTGATGGGATAAACCTTATAGGGAAGACATCATGATTGAAGAGGGAATATTTGAGCGGATGGAAAAACACAGCGTCACAGCGAACTACTTTTGAGCCTGCAGAGTCGATACCAGGGCGTTTTCCAGTGTTTTCTTTCTTAAAAACTCATTTTCATAAAACATGCTTGGCGGTGAAAGGGTCTTAAGTACCGGCCAGAGTTCTTCTTTCTCGCTGTTAATTGAAATTTGGTTCATTTGAATTATCGGTTAGCTGCAACCAAACTAAAACCCAGTTAATTTCAAGCGCTGGATTCAACACATTTTTTTTTTTTCAAAAAGAAGATAATTTAAAAAATGTGTGCTTGCTCAGCTCAAAGCAAACACACTTCCACTCTGCTCCCCCCTTCCCCCTACCCACACCACGACCACGCTCTCTCTCTCTGTCTCTCTCTGTGTCTCTGTCTCTGTCTCTCTCTGTCTCTCTCTGTCTCTCTGTCTCTCTGTTCTCTCTCTCTCTCTCTCTCTCTCTCTCTCTCTCTCTCTCTCTCTCTCTCTCTCTCTCTTGTTTGTAATGCCAATGCTGCAACAAAGCCCAGTTAATTGAAATTCCTTGGGACTACCCCTTGACTTGCTCAGTTAATTTTAATTTGTTAGGTTTATTTTGAGTTTGTTTTAGATTGGGCAAAAATTTAGATTAACTCAACACGCGGATAATTTTAAATTCGGATAATTAAAAGTCCATGGGTGGTTCAAAGGCTCTTTCAATTAACCGGGTTTTACTGTACATGGTCAGTTCAGTGGTGTTCATGATCTCTTTGATACAGAATCTATACAACCTATTTTGACCTACGTCATATTTAGAGGAGACGTACAATAAAAATATATATATAATCGATACTGCATCAAAGTGACCACAGGTCATCTACGTCATGAAAGGTAGAAAAAAAAGCTCATCACACAATAATATGCAATCAAATAGAGAAAACATGGAATTTACATCACAATGAAAACTGGTCATTCTTGCTGATTACCGGTCATCTGCGTTGTAAGGAGCAGAGAAACGCCCATACCACAACAACATTCTGTCTGTCAAACATTTTTTTCAAAATATGGAATTGGCATCAAACTGATCACTGGTCATTGTCACTGACCACTGGTCATCTAAATTGCAAGAAGCACAGAAATATTCATATAATAAACAGTAAGCAATTACGTTTTCCAACTGGTCACTGGTCATTGTGCTAACCACTAGTCATACTAAGAAGCATATACATCCTATAACACATCAATACAGAATGAGATAGTGAAAATATGAAATTGACATAAAACTGACCACTAGTCTTTCTTGCAGACCACTGGTCTTCTACATTAAAAAAGAAAGCATTAAACATATCAATATGGAGTGAACTAAGGAAAATATTAAATTTACATGAAACTGACCACTGGTCAATCTTGTTGACCTCTGGACATCTATATTGTAAACTGTACAGAAGCGTTTATAACACACCAATATGCATTGAAATAGTGAAAACGTGAAATTTTCATGAAGCTGACCACTGGTTTGGGCACTGACCCGTAGTCATCTAGGTTGTGAATATCATAAAATTACCATTAGAGCACACGCAGCCTAAGTAGTTAACATTTGGATTTTACAATAAACTGAACTACTTCGTGGTCACCGCATTCGATAGGGAGAATATTGGACAGGTAACGTTTATGGCCAATGTTTAATATCATGTCCATATAAACTTACCAAAATAACATAAGCAACATTTTTTGTGTGTTTGCCTACTTTCCAGCGTGAATTATATTATTTGGATTTGATAACTAGTTGATTTAACTACTTGACACTTGCATGTTTGATTTTTCTGATTGATTATGCACCTGAAAAAGTATCAGTTGAATGGTCACATTCAATAGAAAAACAACATTAAACTCCTGTCTCATTCCATCACTTTCTATTAGATTTTAATATCATTTGGCTCTTAGTTTGATGTTAAGGAAAGACAAGAAACTAATAACGAAATTGAAAATAAATAAATAAATAAAATTATGGGGCACTTCCCACACTTTCTCTCACAATCGGAGAAAGTGTGGGGGCGCCCTCATACTTTCTCTCACATGGGAGAAAGTGCGAAAGGGGAAGGACCACACTTTCTCTCAACCCGCACTTTCTTCTTAAGTGAGAGAAAGTGAGCCCCCATACTTTCTCCTAAAGTGAGAGAAAGTGTGGAATGAGAGAAACTGTGGCCCAACATCAACTTATTGAGAAAAAAAACTCAAAAACTTAGAATGGGCGACAGATTTGTCCTGGTATTGAGGTCCAATCTGTCGTCGGGCGACAAATTGGGCAGGGGCGACAGATTGGTCGTTAACAGATGCTACAAGTGTACACATCAAGCCAGGATACACAGGAGAGCTCTGGAAGACAAGTTGACAGTTCAGCAAACACTTGATGAGGGGGGGGGGGGGGGGTCTGGAACTCACAGAAAGTAGATGAATTGTCACTGGAAAGGAAACATGTGCTGCACATAACACTTCAGACATTCCCTCCCTTTAGGCTTTAAGTTGTCTCTTTGAAGGGTTTAGCAAACAACAGCCACAAGCAAGGTGACCGTCACTTTTGCTCCAGTTTCAAACGGCATGTCCAACATCACGACGCTTCATGCGGTCAACAGAGTAGCTTCCCCTATCAGCAACACCATCTACTGCATATTGCTAGAATGACTTCACGTCACGACAAAATATTGGCAGACGACATAATCCTGCCGATCCTGAGGTACCAACCCACCACACTCGAAGATTACATGTCTGACCAGGCAAAACATGATCTCCGTGCAATAAGACTGGCCACTATGTCTTGCTTCTCTCCACAGCTGGAGTCAGACATGTTGATGTTTACGTTCGGTGACTATCGCTATGATTCTGAGAGCAAGGCAACACGAGATTTTTTTTCAACGTATAAAAATTGGGCTCACTCTAAAATTGACCACATTCTTCATGAAAACACTCACTCAGTTTTTTATTGACACGTATGCTTCAGTCAGCATTCTCATTTACACTACCCATCCATTGCTCCATAAGAAACCTCCACTGATGTCTCTGTGTCCATATACATTTGTTTACAACTTAAGGGTGCACTTCTGCATACTGTTTTTCATGTCGGAGAATAAAACGGTGAACCTGAACTCCCACATCTCCAAGACACGGACATCGCTGAAATGGTTTAACGTCCAGTTACATGGTCAAGCCACGTTGTCATCGTTTCCAAGACATCAGGTATTACACCTGTTTACGTTAATATCCAGCAAACGAATCCAGCAATCGGTTGAGGAAAAAAAAACATTCCATGACTACCATTCAGTATTTAATTGTTGACATGACTAGATCAAGGTTTTTCAGCCGGCTGGATATAACTAGTCGCATACTATCGATTAGGAAAAAAAGCAGTATGTTACTGCAGTCTCCGCGCATGTCCAGTGGAGGAGATACAAATAGTTGTTTGGCGTCAAGGCTGCGTCCAGTGTGTTTCAGAACATTGTCGCAAAATTCCTGCATGACATCTCTGGTGCAAAGAACCTCTCAGGTGATGTCAGCATTCACGGTGGGGCACAGGAAGGGCATAACTGTAATCTTAGAGAAAAGGTCAAACGACCTTAAGAAAATGGACTTGGATTCAGTGAAGGTCACATTTGCCTTCTGTGTTAAACGGCCAAGAGCGGCGTGTCTCCTGACCCTGTTTAAAAAAAAATATATCCGACATGCAATCTTGACAAAATGTGACTGCAGCGAAATCTTTACCTGGCATTGTACAGTATGTCTATAACTTCATAATCCGATACTTGGCACTCACCGAACCACTTTGGGGCCGGAATAGCTCAGTTGGTAGAGCGCCGGACTCGCAATCCAAGGGTTGCGGGTTCGAATCTCCGCCGTGCCGTTTCAGTACAGGGGGATTTTTCTCTCGGAGTTAACATTAGTTCTGACTCCATTTCCCATACAGTCCTTCGAACGAGACTATAAACCGAGGTTCTGTGTGTGAACGCACGCATAACATCTTGCACACATGTAAAATCCCATCACCAACTTTCGGAAGAGAAGGCCAGTTTGGCCGTTGGTATGGATGACACGTTACACACAGCATGCACCTTCCCGAAGATGAAGTATGGCTGCATTAATGGCGGGATAAAAAAACAGTCATACACACAAGACTCCACTCCCTTTGGTTGGGTAGATGGGATTAATACTCGCCTGTCCTTATAGGGAGTGTTCGCAGGAGTATCAGCCTGCGTACGCAGAAGAAGAAGAAGAAGAAGACTGAACCACTTTGAACCCCATCCAAGAAGTATTCCACGGAAACTGATTGACAAAGAACAGCAAGCTTTCACCCACGTAGACAAAGGTTTCAGTGTGACGTGACTGCTGGCGGAAACTGAAACCAATTTTTTTTTTTTTAATTCAACTCTAGCGCGGCATTCGAGAAGACACGTGACTGCTCGTTCTTCGTTTTCAATGTCCCGACTGTTGCTTATCTTGCCCCAATAAGACCCAGGAGGTCGAAACGTGTCGTATTTTGTCTTGTCATTTGTTTGTCCATATAAACCGGCGGTGGAGTTACTTTAATAAAGACCTTTTAAAATTCACCTAAAAGAATTTCTCACCAGAAATGAGATCACGACCTATTTTACCTCCATCCAGCCGACTGAGGTTTATCGTTGATGGCAGTTCCGTTGCTACTGGAGCAATTTGAACGCAACATGACAGGATCGGTTTCTTTGCTGGTAACGCTCTGACTGAAGATAGACAACAAGGCTCACAAGCTGAAAGAGAAACGTAAGCCGCTGTGCTTGGTACTGACCATTTCCACAAGCCGCTTATTGCTTACGTCATGATCATGAAGGATCACAATCCTGTTAGAAAAAAAAAATCCTCTAAAGTCGGTAACCAGCCAGTGCTCCCACTGAACGTTGGTGCTTAAGACTGATGTCATATGACATGGAACTCAAAGATGTCCTGGACGACCTGGTCTGAGCCCAGGAAATGACGTAAGCTGTCAAGTGTAAGAAGTCACCGGAGAGATAATACTGGCTGAGCCATACATTAAATGACGTCAGCTGTCAAGTGTAAGAAGTCACCAGAGAGATTATGCTGGCTGAACCATACATTAAATGACATAAGCTGTCAAGTGTAAGAAGTCACCAGAGAGATAATACTGGCTGAACCATACATTAAATGACGTAAGCTGTCAAGTGTAAGGAGTCACCAGAGATATGATGCTGGCTGAACCATACATTAAATGACGTAAGCTGTCAAGTGTAAGAAGTCACCGGAGAGATAATACTGGCTGAGCCATACATTAGGTAAGTTTGTAAACACGCTGACGCACTCTATGGCCATCACAGAAGTTCAGTCTGATAATGTTGGCTGAACCATACATTAGTAGTAAGTTTGTAAACAGGCTGACCCAGTCTATGGCCAGTACAGAAGTTCAGTCTGCTACACAGTACAACAGGGATGAACTGTCTCATGGATGCAGCAAAAACTAAACGATGAGTGAAAGAACTGGCAGAATCCATCAGCAGCTGAGACGAACTGTCCGCTTCCAATGGTGTGATCCGCTTCCGTCTGGAGTGACGTGGCGATGGACTTTACTGGTCATTTGGCGTCTGGAGACCACGCCTTCGTGGTCGTTGACCAGCACAGCAGACGGTTTCCAGCGAATGACGTCATCGACGTCAGCAAAATCAGTCGTCTCACACTTACACTTGATTTTGGCTTGTCTCAATAAAGCAGTTATATTCGTATTCGTAATCTCGTATTCGTATTCGTAATCTACCTCACACACACACGCATGCACGCACGCACACACACACACACACACACACACACACACACACACACACACACACACACACACACACACACACGCATGCACGCACGCACGTACACACACACACACACACACACACACACACACACACACACACACACACACACACACATATGTATGAGGCATTTCCCTCTGTGCCGATCAAAACGAGTTTTCTCTGTTAAGGCAGTGGGGTCCGTTAATGCCATCATCAGCTGGCCAGCCACACCAGCAAACACATGTCGGAGTCTGTCTTGCATTCAAAGATATCAGAAACAGCCTGTGTGTCCCCTACCCCAAACAATGCGTACTAAGTCAACACATAATCCTGGAAATATCACTTTTCATTATCATTTGTATTATTATTGTTGTTATTATTATTATCATTATTATCGTCATTATTATTATTATTATTATTATTATCATCATCATAACATATAGCATTTATAAAGCACCTTGCCAAAGGTTCTAGGCGCTGACAATCCACACTCTCGTGTACACAACGGGCTGCCTACCTGGGTAGTGCCGACTGAAGAGCTGCCTACCGGCGCTTCATTCAGTCGTTACCCATGTCATCCAGTCAGTGTCGTTCACTCAATTTCTTTACGCCCTCTGTTGTTTTCCATTTCTCACGCAAGGGGGGAGGGGGGGGGGGGGCATTCTATATGTAACACGTCATCCATACCAACGGCCAAACTGGTCTTCTCATGTACAACTCGTTACGAAAGAGTTGTCTGTCCGTCACTGTCTGTCTGTCTGTCTGTCTGTCTGTCTGTATCTCCTCTCTCTCTCTCTCTCTCTCTCTCTCTCTCTCTCTCTCTCTCAAATTATCTCTCGTTATGAACACATGGCAGCCCAGTCATTTTATTTATGTCATAGGGTTTCAACGGGGTTTTTGTTCCCTGCCCTTTAGCAACAGATATTGATTTTCCACACACGGGTTTTGTTACAATTGAGTGAAACTCTGTGCGTCTGTCTGTCTGTCTCTCTGGTATTGTGTGTGTGTGTGTGTGTGTGTGTGTGTGTGTGTGTGTGTGTGTGTGTGTATGTATGTGTGTGTGTGTGTGTGTGTGTGTGTGTGTGTGTGTGTGAGTGTGAGTGTGTGTGCGCCCGCGCGCGGTGTGTGTGTGTGTGTGTGTCTCTGTGTGTGTATGTGTGTGTGTGCGTGCGTGCGTACGTGCGTGCGTGCGTGCGTGTGTGTGTGTGTGTGTGTGTGTGTGTGTGTGTGTGTGTGTGTGTACGTACAGATAGAGATTGAAAGATAGGTATAGTGATATAGAAAAAAAATTAACATTTTATTACAAATAGAAAGATACATACAAACATACACACAATCATACATACATGCATACATACATTCATACATTAAAGAGATTCCATTAGAATAGGTAAGTAGATAGATAGACAGACACACAGACAGACAGCAGACAGACAGACAGATACACACATGGACAGAGAGACAGACAGACTGACAGATTCACTGATTGTGGCTGTCTGACTGCTTGCTTGTTTGATCAATTGACAGACAGACATGCAGACCGGCGGACAGACAGACAGACAGGATTAAAAACACCCAAGTATTGAACCCCAGACTCCCCAAACTGGGTCCACAGGTTGTTGACGCAAGACAAGTACAAAAATCGAAACGCAACAGACAAAAAGAAGAAGAAGAAGAAGAAGAAGAAGAAGAAAAAAACAGGCACTGACGCCTCCTATCGCCATAGACGGGGTGGAACAAACATCAAAATGCGCCCCAGCAAACATGCAGCACTTAGATGAAAAACACAGGACTGTGTTTGAGAGGAATGGGGCCACGAGGAGGAGTGCTTCTCCAGTGGACTCCGTGTGCTTTAGCATTCGACCAAAGTGGCGGGTGAACAGGACCAACATACGCTTCTGTCCGCGCGCGCGCATACACACACACAACACACACACACACACACACACACACACACGTGACGGTATATCTCGGGCAAATAGTGTCTAACTTACAGGGTTTCAGCAGAATTCTCTCTCTCTCTCTCTCTCTCTCTCTCTCCACAGCCCAAATATGGGGACTGTATGACAAGTGAAAGGAAAAAAGGCTTCATCACACTTTGGCGATGAAAACCTTGTTGCACGTGCTATTGCCATCGTCCAATAAAGCGATGCGTGGTGAGATCTCGGTCAATGCCCTCCCCAACCCCCCTCCACCCCACCCCTATCCCACCCCCTTTTTCCCTGTTTGAAAGATATGTGGCGCGTAACACGTGTGAAGTATTATTGGTTTACGTTCATGGGACACTCCGCGTTTCTCGATTGTGTCAGCAGGTGTGTGAAACGACACATCAGCTTTTGAGCAAGGTTAGCAAAATGTGACACTTTTTCTCTGTGTGTGCGTGTGTGTGTGTGTGTGTGTGTGTGTGTGTGTGTGTGTGTGTGTGTTGCTGTAGGGCATTATTTCTGATGAATTATTGATTAAAGAGTTGTACCCCAGGGTGTGGACTGTGGGGTGCTTTTGTTGAAGAGATTGAGGGCCCTTTAACAGTCTCTCGTTGTCATGGGTCTTTTGGAAATATGAAGAACAGACATAGTTTGGTGGATGTAAATATTCATGATTCAGGTTTGTTTGTTTGTTTGTTTTTCCTATGAACGTGTTTCCGCATGTTATGTGAATATTCTCAGAAAAAAAAATTGAGTCATTGAATTAATTTTCCTTTTTCTGATTTTTTTTTTTTTTTATAGGAAATTACGTCTTACTGTCCATAGTGTGTGTGTGTGTGTGTGTGTGTGTGTGTGGTGCGATGCCAGGCAAGCACAACTAGAAACGATGGTTTAAAAAAAACAGGCTCTGACGCCTTTCAATTCCATAGACGGGGATGGAGCAAACATCAAAATGCGCCCTGGCAATCATGCATCACTTGGATGAAAAACACAGAGCTGTGTAGCGGGCACGGGAAAGAGTGCTTCTCCAGTGGACTCAATGGCTTTTAGTATTCGACCAAAGTAGGGGTTCAATAGGACCGGCGAACACTTCTGTCCGCGCTCACACACACACACACACACACACACACACACAACACACACACATGCGCATGCATATAAACACATGCACGTATGTACACGCACACACACAGGGACACGTCACACAGAGACACACAGAGATACCACACAAACAAATACACAAGCACGCACGCGCGCACGAATATGCGCGTGCACGCGCGCGCTCGCGCGCACACACAACACACACACACACACACACACACACACACAGAGGTGATGGCATATCTTGGGCAAATAGCGTCTCACTTACAGGGTTTCAGCAGAATTCTCTCTCTTCTCTCTCTCTCTCTCTCTCTCTCTCTCTCTTCTGTCTGTCTGTCTGTCTCTCCTCGTGTTCGAATGCCTTTTCATCGCCAGATGATATTAGCCCTCTCTCTCTCTCTCTCTCTCTCTCTCTCTCTGTAGGGAGCCTAAAAAAACTGGAACAGCATGACAACGAATAAGGAAAAGGGTCACGCTGTTGCTATTGAAAAAAAAAAAAAAACCCGCATGTCACTCACTGCCACATCTAGCAAAGTGTTGCATGGAGAGACAGACTGGTCGACACCCACCCCGCCTACCCAGTCCACCCCGCCCACCCCAATCCACGCCTACCCTTTTCGCCCTTTCTTGGTTAAAGACACGTGAATTAGGTGACGTGTTGAGACTCGGGTGAGCGTGACGACTGCTCACTCGCTTGTTGAAGCAGAACCGACGTGCAGTTTCAGCTTGCGAAGGGAAAGCACAACACTGGAAAATGTTTTAGTCAAAGGGTGTTCATTCTTTACATTACTTTGAAACAGGTAATGTTCGGAAATTGTGGTGGCAAGGGAGACAAATATAGTTCAGCTCACACAGGGGTAAGCAAAACTGGAAAACGTTTCAGTCAAAGGGCGTTTATTCTTTGCATGGCTTTGAAAAGGATGATGTTCGGAAATACTTCTGGCAAGGGAGACAAGAAATGTTGTTCAGCTCGCGCAGGGGTAAGCAAAACTGGAAAACGTTTTAGTGAAAGGGGGCGGTCATTCTTCACATGGCTTTGAAATGGGTGATGTTCGGAAATAACTTAGGGTGGCAAGGGAGACAAGAGATACAGTCTCAGCTCACGCAGGGGCAAGCAAAAGTGGAAAACTTTTTAGTCGAAGGGCGTTCATTCTCCACATGGCTTCAAGATGGGTGATGTACTGAAATACTTGGGTGGCAAGGGAGACAAATTGCTGCAAGTGCTGCACGAATTGCAGGAGCTGAAAGAACAACACGAGTGCTCACTGCTCATGTTCTGTGTGGGATGTCGGCAACAGTCTTATCATGGTTGTTATAGCTTAAGGGCAAGTGAGAGTCCAGACAAATGGAGAACTACGCTAGCTTTGGTTAGTGATGTCATCTCTCTCTCTCTCTCTCTCTCTCTCTCTCTCTTCTCTCCTGTCTGTCTGTCTGTCTCTCTCTCTCTCTCTCTCTCTCTCTCTCTCTCTCTTCTTATATATATATATGTGTGTGTGTGTGTGTGTGTGTGTGTGTGTGTTGTGTCTCTCTCTCTCTCTCTTTCTCACAAACACACGCACATTGTGTGTGTGTGTGTGTGTGTGTGTGTGTGTGTGTGTGTGTGTGTGGTGTGTGTCCAATCAAAACGATCTCTCTTTGTTAAGGCATTGGAGTCTGATAAGGCTGTAAAAACAGTTAACCAGACATACAAAGACATATATATATATATATATATATGCTTGGACGACGCTCTCCAGCATTCAAACATCCGAACCAGCCAACTGATTGTTCCCCACCCCCTTCCTCCGCACCAACGTTTTCCGGACAGGTCTGTTGAATCGAAATTTGTCGATGAACTGCTTCGCTTGGGAGAGAGAAAACCATACTGGGCGCTTTTTTTAAAATTTTAATCGATTTAGGATTGTGTGATTAACTCCAGATTCTTGGCTAGGAGGTGTTCGTTGAAGAGTTGAGGCCACGCTGATGGTACCTTTACCATCATGGTGGTTTGGAAGCCGGAAAATATCGGGAGATTTGGAATGTATCCAGTGTTGATTGGAATCTACTCTATATTGATATATTTCTACTTTCAAAGAAATTTGCAAGTGATGTATACGTTTCAGAGGTCATAGGAAAGTGGTGCTGAATTAATCTTGCCCGTTTATCTTTCGTTTGTTTTAGATATTAGGTGTTAATGCCATATCTGTGTGTGTGTGTGTGTGTGTGTGTGTGTGTGTGTGTGTGTGTGTGTGTGCACATGAGTTTGTGATTTACGTTACGTCTTGAACTTGCATTTTGGTCGATTCTCTCTCTCTCTCTCTCTCTCTCTCTCTCTCTCTCTCTCTCTCTCTCTCTCTCTCTCTCTCTGACCGTTATCTAGGGAGTATAGTTTTGTGCATGTTTACATGTTGTTTGTAACAACTGAAGAAAACCTGTTTGTCCAAACTTCTCCTACCTGTCCCTTCTTGTTTCTGAGAATAAGAAGAAAACCTGTTTGTCCAAACTTCTACCTGTTCCTTCTTGTTTCTTAGAATAAGCATTTCTTGCACCACGTCTTTTGGGCTTGTTTTCTGAAACAGGGTTTGTTAGACAGTGTAAATCATTTTAATTCTCAGTTCTGCTGATAACGTTCTCCTGCACACTTATTCAGTACTGGTTTGCCAGATCTGTTAAACATGTTACATAATACAGCTGAGATACTTGGTCTGATGGCTGATTTAGCTAAATCAAGTATTGTGGGATTTAAAAATGGAAGACGTATCTCTGAAGAGGAACAGTATTTCTTTAGATAGACAAGGATAACAGTAGTCAATGTGTACAGACCTTTAGGGGTTATTATGTATGCTGGACGGTTTTTTTTTTTTTTTTTTTTTTTTTTTTTTTTTCTGTCCCAACCTCTGCACCACCTCAGAGGCAGTGCACCCACGCCGCTCATTCCGACACCCCGTCCACAGCCACAGCCCGGTCGGCCCCGCCGCAGCCCCGGCGCGGCACGGGCAATCCGCAGGGAGCAGTCAATGTCAAGTCGTCAAGAGGCAACCCACCGGAGGAGACACTGCACTGCTGCCGAGTCACTTCGGTGGTGTTCAGTGGCGCCTGTTCTGATCTAACAGACGCAGGACACCACCTACTAAGCCCCCTACTGACGACAATAATTGCTTAGTCGCGGAGCCGGCGTGAGTGAGCTCTCCCTCCGGAAGGCGCCACCACGCCCGTCCAACGACAGCCCCCATGGACCCGCCGATACCGGTGACCCCGACGGAACCAAACCAAGGCCACAGACGTGGAGAGGACACCGAAATTGAGGTCACCATGAGAGCAGGGCATGAAGGGCCACAGAAGTTGAGACTTTTTTATGCTGATTGATGAGAATGAGGATGATTAAGATGATGTTGCGGATTTCCATTTCGGTCTGAGACTACATGACAGGGCTATACTCTACGCTTCCTTTCATAAAATGCCCCGGCGTCAACCAGGCCCGAGACATACAGGCACCTGCAGTGTTGGTCAGGAAATTTGAGCAACACTCTCAGAAACGTATCCATTAAGTGGATGAAACTCGACTGTGTGGTCCCAGTCTTCCCAACTGAGTCCGCAGCAAACTCAACTCTGGGTAGGAGCCGGTCGGGGCAGAAAAAATAAAACAGACGTTCATTTCTTATAGTTTGTATGATGTGTCGGGCAGAGTAAAGGGAGGTATGATTTATGCATCGTCAATTTTTTGTGGTTCAAGGGAGAAAAATCACTGGCTGCATTCTTTAAACTCTTCGACACTCAAACGCAGCCAATACTTAATAATTATGGTGCTCAAAGAATGGGGTATGAACGGAAATGTTGGCTTGATAGAAAAGGTGCGCCTTTTTGCCTTGAAAAGATTTTTAATGTACGTGTCAAAACTCATGATGCCGTAGTTACGGAAAGTTGGGTAGATTTCCATTGTATGTTAACGTGTATGGAAAGAGTATGAAATGCTGGTTGCGAGTTTTCAGAATTGCAACGTCATCGATTTGCGTTGTTCTGTCTTCACCTCCGAAACAAGAATTCTTGGGCATTTACGTTCTACTTCTTCCCTGGGATTTGACGAAGTTTGTGAGAATTAAGGGGCTGGTAATGGAATAGACTTCTTGAAAACCGACATAGCGCAGAAGAGTGATTCACCTTTAACCCTACACCTACGATCAGTCAGTCAGTCATGGGCTAGAACTAGTCTGATCTGAGTGAGGTTGGACATCGTTGTCTATACGTGTTTACATTTGACGTCATCAGTCCTAAAGACGGTCTATGACCGAAACGCTGATGATTTCTGTTCTGGCTTTTTGCTTTGTTTTTATTTGTTCGTTTGTTTGTTTTTGGGGGGAGGGTCTATTGTCAATCTTCTGAACAGAAAATCAGCAGTTAAGAAAAATCTTTTTCTTTTTTTTTTTTTAGACAGAAGTCCACTCTGGTCTGAAATAGCCGCCACACCAAGAGGTATGACTGCAATTACTTCCAGCTAAGAAATTGCAACTGTCCTTCCCAGTTTAACAATTACAGTGTTGTTGGATCTGAATATGAATTATTGATCGTTCAAGTTTCTCTGTTTTCTTCACAAGAGTTTATACAAAGCCACATGAGTCGTGAGTGAATCGTTTGTGTTTGCGCGGGCTATCGAGTGTGTGTGTGTGTGTGTGTGTGTGTGTGTGTGTGTGTGTGTGTGTGTGTGTGTTCACTGAGTAGTCTTACGTACCAAGATGTTTTTCAATCTTTACGTGTCTGTTGTTCTTACAAACCACCATGCCGATGGTCTTTTCATGAAACAATTCAGATTCCCACCCCCACACCCCTCCCACCCCCGCCTTTCTCTCTCTCTCTCTCTCTCTCTCTCTCTCTCTCTCTCTCTCTCTCTCTCTCTCTCATATGGCAATCCATCCTCATAAATCCAAATTCATGCTAGTTACAACAAGACAGAAAAGACAGAACATTAAGAATAAATTACCGGAGTTAAAAGTTAGTGATAAAGCATTAGAAGAAGTAAGTTTCTACAAATTACTAGGACTTACTATAGACAATAACCTATCCTGGTCCAAACATATTTCTATGTAATGTTTGTTGGTAGACGTGTCGTTTGTGTGGAGGAGGCGCAGCACTGAAGTGATTTGTATGCGGAAATGCAGCACACTTGGCTGTCTGCTGTGTGTGTTAGTGTGTGTGTGATGTGTGTTTTGTCGCGGCTTGCGTGCGCGATTTCGTAGGTGCTTACTAGCTGTGTGTGTGTGTAGTGTGTTGTGTGTGTGTGTGGTGCTGTGTGTGTGTTGTTTCTGAGCCTGTGCACGAGCCGCATGTTTTTGTGTTTTTTTTTTCTTTCTTTTTCCCGAATGTACATTATTCCTAAATGTACCTAACCCTTGTTATGGTAATTTTTGTAATCTGTTCGTCGATTATAAGTTCTGTTCATTGTTTCCTTTTCGTGATATCATGTATTCTTATCTGACCTCTTGTTATTGTTCTTGTCTTTGGCTGCGTTGCTCGTTCTCCTTTCTCTCTCTCTCTCTCTCTCTCTCTTATTCAGTTTCATCTATTTCAATCGCGTAAAGCACTTAAGCGCCATAGTTGTCCTTTTATGCGCATAAAAAATGTACAAATGGTTGCCTCAAATGGAAATGGAGATGTGGTTAACGCTGCCGTGTAGATTTGGGTGGCATGATTTTCACTCAATCCTCCACCGTCATAATTTTATAACATTTTCTTCCTTTTTTTTCCTCGCTGTTCGCTGCCGTTAGATGATGACACCCAGATAATAAAAAGTCAATAACCCTAATCTTTCTCTCTCTCTTCTCTCTCTCTCTCTCTCTCTCTCTCTCTCTCTCTCTCTCTCTCTCTCTCTTGTGTGTGTGTGTGTGTGTGTGTGTGTGTGTGTGTGTGTGTGTGTGTGTCTGTATGTCTCTCTCTCTCTCTCTCTGTCTCTCTCTCTCTCTCTCTCTCTCTCTCTCTCTCTCCGTCGTGTCTCTCTTTCTCTCTCCCTCTCTCTCTCTGCCTGTCTGTCCGTCTCTCTCTTTTCTCTCTCTCTCTCTCTCTCTCTTCTCGTCTGTCCGCCCGTCCTTCTCTCTCTTCTCTCTCTCTCTCTCTCTCTCTCTCTCTCTCTCTCTCTCTCTCTGTCTGTGTGTGCGTGCGTGTGTATGTTCCGAATTCCGTACATATTTTGTCATATTCATTTTACTGTCTGATTTTATACATGCTAATTATTGTACGTTTTAGTACATTTCCATTCCAAATCATTGCATTTCATGCTGTTCCTCTCTCTCTCTCTCTCTCTCTCTCTCTCTCTCTCTCTCTTCTTTTTTTTTTTTTTTTGCTCCCCCCCCCCCCCCCCCCCCCAATTTCATCTCACTTTGCTTAATACCTTCTACGTATTTTCATGCCTTACGAAAAATGATTACATGTTGTGCCTCCCTCTCTCTCTCTCTCTCTCTCTCTCTCTCTCTCTCTCCTCTCTCTCTCTCTCTCTCTCTCTCTCTCTCTCTTCTATGCGTGCGAGCGTGCGTATATGTGTGTGTTCAAAAATATGTACGTATTTTGTCATATTCACTTCACTGTCTGTTTTCATACAAGCCAATCTTGTACGTTGTAGTACATAATTTACATATGTTCCCCAGCCCACCTCACTCCCTACCCCCACTCTCTCCTTCCTCTTCATTATTGTTATTCTCATTTTTATTTTTTTTTTATTATTATTATTATTATTTCTTTTCTGTTTATTATTATTCTTATTTTTTTGTTTTGTTTTCATTTCTCTTCTATTTTCATTTGCTGTTCCTCTATGATTACATGACCGCTTTGCTTGCTTCTTTGCTTTCTTACATTAATTGATTTCACTGTATGTTGTAGTCCCTACTCAGGGCGAGGACTGGATGTAAAAAAGCACGTCAGTGCTTATCTATTTTCCTCGTAAATAAAGAATTTTGTCTTGTCTTGTCTTGTCTCTCTCTCTCTCTCTCTCTCTCTCTCTCTCCTCTCTCTCTCTTGCTCTTTCTCTCTTCCCCCTCTCTGTCTCACTCTCTCCCTTTCTCTGTCTTCCCCCCCCCCCCCCCTCTGTGTGTGTGTGTGTGTGTGTGTGTGTGTGTGTGTGTGTGTGTGTGTGGAAACACGATCCCTTTATCTGCTCCTCTCTTTTCCTTCTGTGAAATTGATTCCGGCTCCAGTGAAGTGAATGAAGATTTTTCAAGGTCAAATACAATTGGAAACAATCAAAAAGAAATTTTATATGACAAAATGAAATAAACGAATGTGAAACCCATAAATTAAAAACAAAAATGTCAATGAGTGCAGGGCGCCATCTCGACGACTCCTTTCCCTCTCACCACAACCCCCCCCCCTCCCCCCCCACCCCGCCCGCTCTCCCGCAATCCTCCTCTCACCCCACCCACCCCCACTCCCCACCCTCACGCCCCACCCTCTATACCTTTCCCACCCAACTAACTCCTCCACCGCCGCCACCCACCCCCCATCCCCCCACTCTACCCTTTCTTTTTTTTCTTCTTCTTCTTGCTGTCCTATACACCGGGACTGGGACTCGCTCTCCGGGTTCCACTGTGCGCCATCAAGCTGGGCAGATGATTTCACCCCGGGACGCAAACCAGTAACGGATGGGAGTGCGCAGAGCGTGTGACAGGGCCGATCACTCTCGCGGAGTTTTAAAACTTGCAACTTCCCGTCCACTGATATCCTGTGGCTCTGGAAAAGGGTCTCTTCTCTCCCCGCCCCCCCCCCGCCCCCCACCTCCTCTCTCTCTCCCCCCGCCAGCCCCCCTGCCACCCTTCTCCTTCCCCTCCTCCTCCTTCTTCGAGGACTGGATGTAAAAAAAAAAAAAAAAAAAAAAAGCGCTTCAGTGCTTATCTCTTATCCTCGTAAATAAAGAATTTGATCTGATCTTTTATCTTATCTTCTTCTCCTGCTTGCCCTCCTCCTCCTCTTCCTCCTCCTCCCTCCTCCTCCTCCTCCTCGTTCCTGTCTTTGAGTGTGTAAGAAGAGCGGAGGGTGGGGGAGGGGGGGGGGGAGGGAGTCTTCTCTCTTTGTCCTGGCTGTAGACTCATCTGTCTCTTTCTTTCTGTTCTTGTTTCTGTATCGTTATCTGTCTCTGTTTCTGTCTGTCTGTCAGCCTGTGTCTCCGTCTCTGTCTGTCTGTCTGTCTGTCTGTCTGTCTCTCTCTGAACGTATCAAATATTGAACACACACATACACACACAAACTTTCTCTCTCTGTCTCTGTCTGTCTGTCTGTCTGTCTGTCTGTCTGTCTGTCTCTTCTCTCTCTCTCTCTCTCTCTCTCTCTCTCTCTCTCTCTCTCTCTCTCTCTCTCCTACATCGATAGACTCTGAACAGTATCAAATACTGAACACACACAGACACACATATACACACAAAACTTTCTCTCTCTCTCTCTGTCTCTCTCTCTCTCTCGATCCGTCGTGAAATATTGAACATCTCTGTCTCTCTGCTCTCTCTCTCTCTCTCTCTCTCTCTCTCTCTCTCTCTCTCTCTCTCTCTCTCTCTCTCCATCGATCGGTCTTGATCCGTGTCAAATATTGCACATCTCTCTCTCTCTCTCTCTCTCTCTCTCTCTCTCTCTCTCTCTCTCTCTCTCTCTCTCTCTCTCCACCCGACCACACGTCCTGTCAAATATCGAAATAGTACGTCGGCTGCGCATTAAGAAAGGTTGGAACTGGT
Source organism: Conus canariensis (assembly GCA_033310375.1). Lineage (NCBI taxonomy): Eukaryota > Metazoa > Mollusca > Gastropoda > Neogastropoda > Conidae > Conus > Conus canariensis. The sequence continues at coordinate 4,914,608 of CM065736.1, read as the reverse complement.
GTCTGGAAGATGGCAGTTTTCAGGACTCTGAACGACCCGGCCCTAATAGACGGCCGATTGATCGTCTGGCAGGTTCCCAAGTCAAGGAGTGGGCCAGTCTGATTGCTGCCCAGACCATTTTTCTCTTCTGGCGGAACTCTGAGATGGAGTCGGTAGCGGTAAAGACTCGCTTCAGCAGACTTTCTCCGTTCGACATTGAGAGCGAATGAGAACTGAGACTCTGATGTCCACCAATCAGCTGCACGCTGCTGTATTTGATGCATGAATACAATAGACACTGGTGTCCACTAATCAGCGTACGTTGCTATATTTGGTGCGGGAATACGATAGACTCTGATGTCCACCAATCAGCTGTACGTTGCTGTATTTGGTGCGAGAATACAATAGACTGATATACACGAATCAGCGTGCGTTACTTTGGTGCGGGAATACAATAGACTGACATCCACCAATCAGCTGCACGTTGCTGTATTTGGTGCAGGAATATAATAGACTCTGATGTCCACCTATCAGATGCACGCTGCTGTATTTGGTGCGGGAATACAATAGACTGACATCCACCAATCAGCTGCACGTTGCTGTATTTGGTGCAGGAATATAATAGACTCTGATGTCCACCTATCAGATGCACGCTGCTGTATTTGGTGCGGGAATACAATAGACTGACATCCACCAATCAGCTGCACGTTGCTGTATTTGGTGCAGGAATATAATAGACTCTGATGTCCACCTATCAGCGTACGCTGCTGTATTTGGTGAGGGAATACGATAGACTGACATCCACCAATCAGCTGCACATTGCTGTATTTGGTGCAGGAATATGATAGACTCTGATGTCCACCTATCAGATGCACGCTGCTGTATTTGGTGCGGGAATACAATAGACTGACATCCACCAATCAGCTGCACGTTGCTGTATTTGGTGCAGGAATATAATAGACTCTGATGTCCACCTATCAGCTGCACGCTGCTGTATTTGGTGCGGGAACACAATAGACTGACATCCACCAATCAGCTGCACGTTGCTGTATTTGGTGCGGGAATACAATAGACTGATATCCACCAATCAGCGTGCGTTGCTTTGGTGCGGGAATACAATAGACTGACATCCACCAATCAGCTGCACGTTGCTGTATTTGGTGCAGAAATACAATAGACTCTGATGTCCACCTATCAGCTGCACGCTGCTGTATTTGGTGCGGGAATACAATAGACTAATATCCACCAATGAGCGTGCGTTGCTGTATTTGGTGCAGGAATACAACAGACTCTGATGTCCACCAATCAGCTGTACGTTGCTCTATTTGGTGCAGGAATACAATAGATTGATGCACACCAATCAGCGTGCGTTGTTGTATTTAGTGCAGGAATACAATAGACTCTAATATCCACCAATCAGCGTGCGTTGCTGTATTTGGTGCAGGAATACAATAGACTCTAATATCCACCAATCAGCGTACGCTGCTGTATTTAATGCGGGAATACAGTGCTAACAGCTACTACAACAACAGCAAGCTAAACAGAAAGACTGAAAAGTGTGGCTGTCGCTTGTTTTAGATCTCTTGAACGATCACATCAAAATGGTATTATTCCGGCGTCATCTGTGAACGCAATGTGACGGAGCATTTGAAGTCCGTTCTTTTCTTTGTCGTGTAGACCACAAGCCCTAAACGGAACTCCGTAGCTTCATATTGTTCTTCTCCTCATAAAAGATCGCAACACAAAGAAAATGCGGCCTCAAATGATAAATCCCTAACTTCACTTGCAATCCACATTCATATTTGTCTGCACCAATGGTCGTGTCATAACTCTTCTTGAATTAAACGAATTATTAGTTCTAGGGATAGGATCAGGGTTAGTTTCTTCCCTTGTTTCGTAAACTACGATCTTGTTCACACAGGTGCTTGAGTGGTTGAGTTGCCACGGTTCGCGGTCACAAGTGAACGATCGTTTTCTCAAGGGAGAGAACACAGCTTCGTACTCTGCAATACAACGCACGCTCGTCTGACGTAGATCGCGAGAGACTGGCTGAATTTGGAACAGTGTGGAGTAATGTTGTGTTTTCGAAGCTAGCAATCTGAATGAATCTTTTATTTAACGTGTTTTCGCCATAATTGGTGATATCACACGAAAAAGAAAGGGAAAAAAAAGTAAACGGATAAATAAATAGCAATCGATTTGTCCAAACTGTCACATTTCTGCTATTTCAAAAGTCCTGCGTCCTTCAGCATTTTGAAACAAGGTTTGTAAAGGAATTTTAAGTAACTCCGCGGGTTAACGTGGACAAACAAATGACACAAAACACGACGCTTTTCGACCTCTTAGGTCTTCTTCAGGCGAAATAAACAACATTCAAGACGAGGTAAACGAAGATTCAGTTTTAGTTTCATCAAGGAGGCGTCACTGCGTGCGGACCAGTCCATATACGCTACACCACATCCGCTAAGTTTTGAGACCACATTACGCATGACTTGAAGCTGATGGATAAATGAATTAACAACAAAGATGAGACAATTGAAGAAGAGGGTCTCGTGGCTACGACTCAGCGGATGTCTTGACCTACGCATTAGCCCAATGCGCTGGTCAGACCTTGAGTGCCTAATATGTTGTTGTTTTTTGTTTGTTTTTTGTTTTTGTTGTTGTTTTTTGTAAACGGACGAACAATCGCTTATTTCCTCAAATTGGGCGCAAAATGGATCCCTCTGGAACAGTTTTGAGTATGTTGTGTTGCCGATGCTGGCAGTCTCTGGAACAGTTTGGAGTATGTTGTGTTGCCGATGCTGGCTGTCTCTGGAACAGTTTGGAGTATGTTGTGTTGTCGATGCGGGCAGTCTCTGGAACAGTTTGGAGTATGTTGTGTTGCCGATGCTGGCAGTCTCTGGAACAGTTTGGAGTATGTTGTGTTGTCGATGCGGGCAGTCTCTGGAACAGTTTGGAGTATGTTGTGTTGCCGATGCTGGCTGTCTCTGGAACAGTTTGGAGTATGTTGTGTTGTCGATGCGGGCAGTCTCTGGAACAGTTTGGAGTATGTTGTGTTGCCGATGCTGGCAGTCTCTGGAACAGTTTGGAGTATGTTGTGTTGTCGATGCGGGCAGTCTCTGGAACAGTTTGGAGTATGTTGTGTTGCCGATGCTGGCTGTCTCTGGAACAGTTTGGAGTATGTTGTGTTGTCGATGCGGGCAGTCTCTGGAACAGTTTGGAGTATGTTGTGTTGCCGATGCTGGCTGTCTCTGGAACAGTTTGGAGTATGTTGTGTTGTCGATGCTGGCAGTCTCTGGAACAGTTTGGAGTATGTTGTGTTGTCGATGCTGGCAGTCTCTGGAACAGTTTGGAGTATGTTGTGTTGTCGATGCTGGCAGTCTTTGGTCCAAACTATCACATTTCTGTTATTTCAAAAGTCCTGCGACTTTCAGCATTTTGAAACATATTTCAAAAGGAATTTTAAGTAACTCCGACGGTTAAGATGGACAAACGAATTACAAGACAAAACACGACGCGTTTCGACCTCGTAGGTCAATTTCAGGCAAGATAAACAGCATTCTGGACAATGAACACGAAGAATGAGCAGTCACGTATCTTCTCGAATTCGGCGCGAGATGGGCGTTGACACAGTATTTGGGCCGCTGTGAATGACATGCTACGTCACAAAACGGAGTGACAATCTGGGGTTTGCCTGCCACAAGTTCATTCCCGTTGCAGAAGTGCATTTACGCGGTTACTTCCCTTTGCGCAATACCAAAAAGTTGTCTAGCGATCCATTTTCCATCGCGAGCCTAGGATCGCCGAGTGCGCGTTATTCACAGTTCTTTGATCGACAGCTACAGGATGGCAGGAGGAAGAACACCAGGAGGCGGCTAAGATCAGCTAATTTGACGATGTCGGTTCGCGATCAGAAGGTCCGTTTATAGAGCCCCTTCACCCCTTGGTATAAAAAACAACAACCCATATTTGACTAATCTCCGTCGTTATCCTAATGATGCGGATCTTAGCCATTTTATGCTGGTATTTGTATTGCTGCGTGCGTGCGTGCGTACGTACGTGCGAGTGTGCTTGTGTGAGAGCCCGCGCGAGTGTGTGTGTGTGTGTGTGTGTGTGTGTGTGCGTGTGCGTGCGCGTGTGCGTGCGTGTGTGCGTGCGTGTGTGTGTGTGTGTTGTGTGTGTGTGTGTGTGTGAGAGAGAGAGAGAGAGAGAGAGAGGAGAGGTGTGTGTGTGTGTGTGTGAGTGTGTGTGTGTGTGTGTGTGGAGTGTGTGGTGTGTGTGTAGTGTGTGTGGTGTGTGTGTGTGTGGTGCGCGCGCGCGCGCGCGCGAGCGCGCGTGTGCGTGTGTGTGTGTTTGTGTACGCGCGCCCGTTAGTATGTGTGTGTGTGTGTGTGTGTGTGTGTGTGTGTGTGTGTGTGTGTGTGACCGCACGACAGCTTGTGTACATGTATGTTGGCCAAGGAGGGATAGTGGGGTTAGAGACAATTTACCTGTGCTGTCTAACGTGCACTCCTACCTGAAAACTTAGTGTTCTTAGTTTATTCATCTGTTTGGCTGTGACTTTGTGATCTAGTCATGCTGCTAATTTTACCTGCAATTTCTTTGTTTAGGCGCGCGCGCGCGTGTGTGTGTGTGTGTGTGTGTGTGTGTGTGTGTGTGTGTGTGTGTGGTATGTCTGTGTGTGTGTGTATGCGCGCGCACACGCGCACGCGTGCGAGAGACATACATACAAACAAGCAGATGTAACAGCACTGTAGTGCCAATGTGTTTTACGTACAATTGGTTGTTGCTTCAATCTTCATGACTTCGACTTACAAAACAAGTTACCTAACTGTACGAATGATGACAGAAATCATCAGATTGATTGATTGATTCAACCGTGACAGCAAAACCTCAGTAGCGATGGTCAGTTCCCGGCGCCGTTTCAAGCGATGCTCACCGTAACACTGACAGATCTCGGACAAAGAAGAAGAAATTAACAGTTTAAAGCCACAACCCGTTTTCCTTTGCGTTGCTCAAAGTGGCGAGAAATGGCTTCCAATGGGTAAAGTTGTCGGCCGTTGAAAAGAGCGTAAAAACCATTTGGCGCCGGGATGAACCGAATTTCAGGACCCCCAGGGGATCGAAAGAGTTATGAACGGGCTGAAAAGCTCTGGCTGTGGACAGAGTCAAGGGGGGGAGGGGGGGGGGGGGGGGAGGGGAGGGGGGTGGGGGGAGGGGAGAGGGGAGGGGACCGGCGGTACAGGGGACTGACGCCCAGTGGTTAAGAGTGTTCGACCGCGGCGGGGCTGACGGGTCGTCAGTTCAAATCCCTGGTGGGTTCGGTTTCTTACGACCTGAAAACCACTCTTCCGCATCCAATTACAAAAATGGATACCTGCTTCGGTTCAGGGGAAGGCTGAGGCGGCGGAAAGGAGAGCGATGGGCACCGTGTTCCGTAATGTCTTGTGCAAGACGCGGTGAATCTGGTAAGAGTTCGTTGTCTTCATATCCTTCAGTCTGTGGAAGTTGCATCTCAGCCTTACTCTGCATGGCGAGGTGGCTGCAGGCGGAAATTGAAACCAATGGTTTTAAAGGAAAATTAAAGTAAATCCGCCAGACAAAGGGGACACACGCAAATTACGCGTTTCGACTCTTAGGTCTTCTTCAGGCAAGACAAACAGCATTCACGACAATGAAAACGAAGAAGGTTCATTTGTGCGCCGAATTCGAGAAAGATAAGTGATTGCTCGTTCTTCGTTTTGTTTGTCATGAATGTTGTTTATCTTGCCTGAAGAAGACCTGAGAGGTCGAAACGCGCCATGTTTTGTCTTGTAGTTTGTTTGTCCCCTTTGTCTAGCGCATTTACATTAATTTTTCTGTGAAAAAAAAAAAAAAAAAACAAACGTACTCTGCATGTCAGTCTCCAGTGCCGATGTTTGGGGGGACATTCACTCCGGCTTGTCCTTAGTTTAAACTATTTTGTGGGCCAGAAGGAGAGTGTGGTCAGAGAGGGGAATGTAGAAGGATGAGGGGTTACGGGGAGAACTGGGGGGGGGGGGGGGGAGGTGGTGGTGGTAGGTTATGTCTTGAGCGCGTGCGCAGTATGCCTGTGTGTACGTCATTATTTAGCGAGGTACGCAAGATGTTATTAGGGGGTGCTGTATAAAAGGTAATGTATTATCCTCACCATTATCATCATTCATCATCATCATCATCATTACCATCATTATCGTCATCACCACCACTACCATGATCATTATCATCATCATCATCATCATCACCATCATCATCATCATCGTCGTCGTCGTCATCGTCATCATCATCATCATCATCATCATCATAAACATCATTACCTGTTACGAGTTCTTATTCTTAATTATGGTAGTGCTAGTTGTAGCAGCAGCACCAGCAGCACCAGAACTAATAACAGTACAACAGTATCTCTTCCTTCCATATAGAAGCTTTGAATACCTCCGGTTGTCTCCTGTAATTCGTTTAGGGCTAGAGTGGAATTCAGTGAGGCTAAGGTTGTATTCGGTTAGAGAGAAGCCCGAAAAGATTACAAGAGTACAACG